>JBAMHX010000020.1:17521616-17546023 GCA_037177515.1 Pseudomugil tenellus
AGCCTCATAAGGACATAGGTGGGGTGATTTCTGCATTGTAAAAGTGGTTGTAGACTTTTATTTCTTCCCGTTAAAGTGAATTTATCAATCTAAATTCCTGTTTTTTAACATTGTGATCAAGAAATCAATGTAAACGCTGTGAAAATACACATAGAAGAAACAGAATCACAAGCGCAACCATTTCAAGAACAATGGTTCTCAGTTCAAACATGACTATTTTTGGTTGTAATTTTTAGGTGACAAAGACTGTTCTACTCTTATTTTACGCTCCTGAAATCCTCCTGAAATTTCTCCCGTTTCTCTCTTTAGTTAGACGACTGAGCTGGGCTGTGCTCTGTAATTTTCTATACCCCTGGGATCTTTCACTCACTCGTATTTCACCACCCGACTGGAGGGGCTCCATGAGCAGCGAGGAGTTCATGCACTCGTAATGAATGACGCCGCCAAATCCACTGGGTTTTCACTCAGTCCTGAAATGACTGCTTCACCTCGAACAGTAAAATCAAACAAAGCGTTTTTACTTTTTTTTTTTTTTTTTTTTTTTTTTTTTTGCCAGGCAGCGAGCTGTGGAGCATTTCTATGCATCTGAGTAGTCCTGAAAGGCTCTCTACCTCGTATGACCCTGATAGCCGGCTGGGAAGGAAAAGTCATTTAGCATTGTGGTGCTCCTCAAGATGACTCACTCGTCCTCCTCCAGGACCAGATGAGACGGGAACTTCCCCCCGTCTCTTCCTTTAGCAGCTCTTGTCTCTCAGGACATAAATACCCATGTGCTATTTATGTCCTCCTTCTTTTTCCCCTCTTGGCAGAGTCTTAGACACATTATATGTAAAAATAAAGATGGATGAGCATAAAATGAAGTAAGAGTCTGAGGTTGAAAATAATGTGGAGAAAATAATCCGCAGGGATATTATGTTTCTAGTACTGTACTGCTGCAGGAGAGTTTTATTGCTGGAAGGGCCTCTGTGCTAGAAAGCTGCTTCTAAGCACCTGTCTCATGTTGGAGAGTGACGCTTTGCCTTTCAGTTTTATGCACTCCATCATTCCTGCTGCAGACAAACTGCTGGCAGAGACTTTTACTGATATCTGCTCCATCTTTTCCTGAGCATATCCTCTGCATGAGCCCAGCAAAGGCAACCAGATTCCCATGCAGTGTGACGAAGTAGCCAGTTGTCTGCTTAGTAGTGCTTGGATGTAGACTGCATTATGAAAACATGCTGCAGTTCCTTGGTTTGATTTATGTAGCTCACATCCTCTCCGTTACAGGGCTGTGGCTGAGTAGAGAAAGGGATGGTTAAATCATTTGCTCATGAGACATCAGTCCCACCCAGAGTCCTGGCGTTGTAGTAAGTCTCTATAAAATACTTGAGCGTTCCCTTTGTCCTGTCGGTCTCTGGTTTCTGGGAAAATCAAAAGAAAGCCAAGTAATGAAGCGATCTGGTGATGCAGTGATTTTCTTTGAGAGGAATCGCAGTGAGATGCAGGAACATGTGGGATGTCTTGCAAAGCTGACCGAAAACACAGTCGCAGTGGAGTCTGTAAAGCACTTTTATCCAACCTCTCATGCTCTCCGCTTGTGGTTGCAGCCCTGCTGTTTGAACCATTCCTCTCAACATTATTTCTCTGAGCTAGTTTTGACATTATTTTCTTGGGGATTGGTACAGCAATCACCCCGTTGTATCAAATGGATATGTTTAATCATAAATGATTAAACTAGTGTTTTCATAACCAGAAATTAGGTTGATTTGATAACTACATACTTATATTTTGATATTACAAGCATTGCATTTTACTACTGAAATGAATAATTACATATTGGGGGGGGGGGGAGAAAATAACCCTTCCAGCATGTGTCTCACCAGGGAGGTGTCCTAACCTAAATATTTGTAAAGCTTAACAACTTTAGCTAAATGTTGTGTTTGTGTTTTTATTAAACATATCTAATGGTATTTGGACTTTTTACAGTGTTATTTGGTTGAATGCTCATCAGACAAGAGAGCGGTGACATTTTTTTCACATAAATGCATTTAGTCAGACAGCAATGGATGCTTTGGGACATATTTATATACTGAAGACTGCTGGTGCAATAAGGGGCAGTATGCTAGCAGGGTTTTGCTAAAAGGAGAGTCTGTTTCTACAATGAGGGACTGCGTTTCTCATCTTGACACACAAACCATAAGTAAAACTGAACTAACTGAAAAACTTTTGTTTTATATTGGTATTTAGTGTGTGAGCAATGGTCAAACTAAAAGAAATTAACCCAAGCTTACATTACCTGAAAGCTACCATTGGCTAACACATAACCAGAAAGCTGTAGATGTAAATTACTGTAATGTATTTTATTGAAGCTGTAGCATATTAGAAATACTGTGCAGTAACATTATCCATCTTGACATGCTTTGTAACTTTAATAAAACAGTAAAAAGATGAGGTCGGATGCTAAGAACGTAATAACCAGGCTAAAACATTAGCTAATAGCTACACGAAACCATAGATGAATAGAAAAGGAGCTTACGTCACAGATCACGTGACTTCCATAACCAGCTTTGAAGGGTAAAAACAGCTGGTTGGTTACACATCTGCTTTCTATGTGATTGCTGATTACTAAGAAAAGTTTTAAGGTAGTATAAAATAAAGATATGCTGCTAAATTGAAAGTTTCAAAATTAGAAAAATGTCCATATACTATAAGTTTGAAGCAACTTGCTGTGTTAAAAAAGTACATATACTAACAGGGTTTTGCTGCTTTGTTTGCATCAGATTGACTGAATAAAGTTTAATATCTTGAAAAGCAGAGCTGCACAAACGATTGAGATTATTTCTCATAAGGTTTTGTTGAGGATTTACGGCCAACTTCCCACAGGTATTATACTGTATATGAGCAATATTATATTGTGGCCACTTCTGGGGAAAATATCTTTTATAATTTTATTGTGTTTTATTGCAGTATTTTATTATAGAAGTTTAACCAAACTAACTGACTTTGTTAAAATAAATAATAGCAGAATAAATCTTGTTAATTTAGAGAATCTTTCTGGAAACACCAAGCTATGGCATCTACATGAGTAAAAAAAGCTCTGCTAGAAATGCAGCAAGCAGATGTCCATGTGGACGATGTTAAAAAGCTGTTTAAAAGTCTTGTTTTTCTTCATGGATGAATCCACTTTAACAACACGTAACTTATTCAGAGACACATGTAACTCGATCAAAACAAAAGAGAGTTATCTGAGATTATTAATAAGAAAGTGGAAGGAGCTTATAAATTAAATCTCCATTGTATTCTGAGGTACGATTACGACACAGTGACACCTATAGCTTTGCTCACTTGTAACATTCCCCCCACTGTGTATAACATGCAAGCATGCAAAGGGGAAAAATATTTAGATAAACAGGGCCCGGGCTGCACGGCGGCGAGGTGGTTAGCGCTGTTACCTCACAGCAAGCAGGTTGCTGGTTTGATCCCCGGCTCGGGCGGTGGTCTATCTGTGTGGAGTTTGCGTGTTCTCCCCGTGTTAGCGTGGGTTCTCTCCGGGTTCTCCGGCTTCCTCCCACAGTCCAAAAACATGCAGCTTGGGGATAGGCTGATTGGAGACTGTGTGTGTGCGTGGTTGTTCGTCTTTATGTGTGGTCCTGCGATGGGCTGGTGACCTGTCCAGGGTGTACCCCGCCTCTCGTCCATTGTCTGCTGGGATTGCCTCCAGCCCCCCCGCTACCCCGTTCGGGAATAAGCGGTAGAAAATGGATGGATGGAAGTTCAGACCCTGATGAAGGCAGAAGCCGATACTCATTGGTGTAATGTTTCTTCATCACAATAAAGGCCTTTTACGTTATAATCACTTTGAGTACCTGTCCCTGGATTTCTTGCCATTTTGATAATCAATCCTTTCTTTATGCTCAAGCACTTCTATGAGCACCAGTGATTAGAGGGATACCTGCAGCACACCTGTCTTCCTTCTTTTTTCTCAATTTTCAGACCCTCTTTCACATTTAAGAAACATCCTTCTCTGCACTTGGCTGCTACTCACTCCCCGCCATCTTCTGTGAAATGAATTCTGGGAGGAAAGAAGCTGCAAAGGATCCACCGCTTGTTCCTACTTGCAAAATGCGAGTTTATCAGGAGGATCGGGACAGTACTTAGCACACCTCTATGACATATAACATATGTTTTTAAATAATACTTTTATTTAGAAACATTTCCTGGTTTAAACTGATACTTGACTTTATTCAGTGATATAATTTCCCCAATTCCCTTCATTCAGTGGAAAGAAAAGCAGAACTTTTTAGTTAGTTAAATATGATTTTAAAAATATTTTGATTATAAAGTCCATATTTTACATAAATCTTTGTCCCTTTGTGTAACTTTAAACCATTCGAGGTTGCAGACGGAGCAGAAGATACAATGCAGCTACCAGGTTACGCTGGTAGAATCAATGAGTTTAGACTTTGGACCATGAGTCACCATGTTTGATGCCTCAGGACTCGGTGCATATTGATCACAGCTTCCAGGTCAGCAGGCAAACACAGACACTAAACCAGAGGAGGGTGGCTATCAAATTTCCACATCCACTCTGACATGATGGTGCTTATTGATCTTACCCACTCTTATTGCTGCCAATAAATACCTTGTTGCTTTGGCTCCTGCAGTTTTTCCTGAGCTTGCAACTCTCTATTATGGATCCCCAGTGCTGCGTAAATCCCCCCCATTTGCTCAAAGTGGGACCATCTGCCATTATTTTCTAATAAAGATTAAATGTATAAAGATTTAGGATGTGGGACAATGATGCTGAGGCTTTAAAAAGCAGAGTGTGCTTGTTGTGTACAACATGCAGACAGAAGACTTTCTGGCAGGTTTCCATTTCTTCTACTACATTGATTGATTTATTACATGGTCGCTTATTCACAGTTCAGCGATAGTTTCTTGCGGCTGTATCCAGGCAGCAGACCAAGCTGCTATCTTTGCTGTGGGACAGAAATCGCTTCACTCGGTACCTTGTTGTTTTCCCGTTCTCTTGATTTGCTCAGGAAAGAAGCTGCATTCTTATAAATAATGCTTTTTTATTTCTAGCTGTTTGGGCAGCGCCCGAAGCAGCACTACTCTAATCTGTTTACACATAAATTCTGATCATATAAATGAAGTATTAAAATAAATGTACATAATCCTCTATGTCGATGCAAACATCAGCTGCGCAACAATCCTCCTATTACCTCTCTAAGTAAAACTACACAGCCCGCTGGCTTCTACAGATCCTTGTGTAGTATAGTTCATCTGCATAAGAGCTTTTCCAGGGTAAATGCAATGAAGCATGTTTGGATTTGGGAGACTGAGTGGATGCGGATTCAACCTTGTGTGTGTGTGTGTGTGTGTTCATCGTGGCAAAGGGAGGAGTTTGCACTCAGGGCTTTGTGCCAGAAAGGCCTTTTGGCAATAAAGCTGTAGGAAGTTGGCTAATATGAAAGTTGTATTTTTCTTATTGTACAGCTAAGTGTGCTGCCATGGTTACCTTTGCATCTGTTTTCTTGTCACTTTTTTCTTTCCTATTGCTAGAAGTGTATATTTAAGCTTTCTTGTGGCGTTAAAAGTTCATTAAACTGAGAAAAACTCTTACCAGGTGGGATGAGAATAAAAGCATTTTTAAGATTATTCTGGGCTTTTGTTCACACTGCGATCAGAGTTTCTGTTACAACACAAGGAAAAGTTTTAATTTGGAGCTTTTCAGTGAAGTATGTGGTAGAGATTTAACCAGATTGGGGTGGTGGGGGTGTAGATTTCTCTCTGTCTTCATCTGCAGTCCTGACGCCAGAGACGTTACAGAGAGGAAATGGGAATAAAGCTGGAAAAAACTGACAAAAGTCAGTGAAAGTGCAGACAAAGCAGGTGGAGCCCCGTCTTCCTTTAGAAAACAAAACATAAGGCCGGTGGAGTGCATTTGTTCCTCTGGCTGTTACACATGAGGGGTCGGGCACTCGTCCTGTCCCAGTAACGATGCATCATCCCACGTTGTGGCGGTTCAGGGGCAGGAGCAGCATCCCCGCAGGATGACGACGTATGCGTTTCCTGTCTGGCATGCTGTCAGGCTCTCGTGGGAACAGGAAGGAGAGAGCGACTGTGTGTGTCCTCACGGCTGTTTGGATTTTATGCTGCGCTGGAAGTGAGAATCTGGTGAGGCAGCAAGAAAAGGTTGGGAAAAATACTGCTCTTTGATATAAGGTCAGCAGAACTAAAGCCGTACACACACACACACACACACACTGTAAATGTCTTTTTGCCCAGTTATTTCTGTTAGATACTGATTAAATTAGAAAGGTCTGGAATATTAAAAATACTTTAATTATACAGTTCAGTGGTTCTCAAACTGTGGTAAGCGTACCACTGATGGTACTTGAGCTCCCTCTGGTGGTACTTGAGGGGAAATCACATCTTGCGAAATCCTCGACTTAGCGCTCTTTAAATAGCAATATCTCTGGAAGGATTTAAAAGTTCGGTTAAAACGGTTTACAGAAATGCTTGACAGCATTCACACAAATATTACTTACTTTTTGTGTGGAAAATCACGTGGTTTATCAAAGATCTAAATGGAAAAAGATGTCCCACTCCTTACTAATTTGTGTCTCGGAAAGGACTACAAACATGTTTGCTGTTATTTTAGGTGGGAGAAATCAGTCACATAACATTTTTGTCAAAGTCAATAGAAATGGCCTGTAGGAGGCATCAGGTGCAATAACATGAGTGGTTATTTTTTTTTACAGTTTTTATAAATATATATCTATATATAATAGTTAGATTTTACCCCATTATTACTAAGACATTTGTAAACACTTTCAAAATCTCAAAGTCGTTTATTATAGTTTGCTGTGGTTTTTCAATACAGAGATGTGATTTTTCTTTCTTTCCAAAGATTTTTTTGACCCAATAACAACATGGATATTATGAATGAGTTACAAGATGACTATTTTATGAGCTATAATACACAAACAATACCAGGTGAGGATTACTCCCAAAACCCCTTTTAGGCTCTGAAGAGTAAAAATTTTCAAATCTAATCAAAATAGTACAAAAATGTTTACAATACACAAAATATGTTACATTCATATTTAAAATAATAAATCTTTGCATTGTTTTTATTTTAATATCAGCCTGCTTCTTAGCCAGGTTCATGCACATGAGTTCTCCCAGTAAGTAATTCTTATAAGTAGTTAACATGCTTCCTTTCTATGTTGTAGCTTTATATATTTACTACTGTGTATTTAGGTTGTTCATGGTGGTGGTCCTTCGAGGTCTTGCTATTTTCTCAGATGGTACTCACTGTAAAAAGTTTGAGAACCACTGATATTGTTTGCTTATTGATTAAATTAAATAATCAAGGTTATGAACCAGGGAGTGACATCGCCTCTGTCATATATTTACATCTTAAATAAAAGCAACTGTCCCAGTTAGAGATGGTAAAGTTTGGAAAATATTCCCGGAAACAGTGCAGGTCCAAGTGTGTGGTCCAAGTACATTCCTTAAAGTTGGTTTTTATATCTGAAATGAAAAAAGGTTTTTTTCTCATTTTCTAAAATACATGTTAGACAATGAGCCATTTATCATTTCCCAATATGAGCTGGAAACAAAAGTGTAAGGAAACATGAACACTAATAGTGGATTTATCTTCCAGCTTAAGCATGCTAAAGCTAACGTCATTAGCACTGGTTACAGTCCTAAAGGTACCACAGTTGTTAATGTTATATATTACATGTTAATGTTATAAATTAGTGAAATGAATTTAGAGGGCTACATCTAAACTTTAAATAAACGCTGACCCGGTAAACCTTGAAGTGTCCTCACCTTTTCTTTAAGGGGCTCAAGCTGTGCAGAAAATAGAAACACTGTGGAGTATTGGTGTGGGGAATTAATGTTTTCGATTTAGAGAAGACTGGATTGAAGCACTACTTGGCATTCCTACCAGGCTGCTGTGAAAAAACTGTTTTCTTAAGATAACGGCATGATTAATGGGATCAGACTGAACAGGTACTTATTTAATTGATCAGAATGGAGCTAATAGCAGTTAGAGAGGAGCGCAGATATGTGTAATTCTGTGAATGAGTGATTGGTAAAACTTGAGCCAGTTTTTGACAAGCATGATAGAAGGAAGGTCTGATATATTGATCAGTGATGGATGTTCTTATGTCTGATGTCAGCTTTCCTCCATCGCTGGCTCGGCTGCATTGAGGCATCCTTTCCTCACAGGACAGTGTAATTTCAAGCTTCCAAGGTGACACTAAAAGCACCCCAAAATATTGAAGTTTTTCCTTGGATGTCATTGGAAGCTGTAAAAAAGAGAAAAATCTTCTGTATTAGGGCTGAACGATTTTAAGAAAAAACATAATTGCGATTTATTTTCGGCAGATATTTTGATTTCAATTCAATTCACGATTTTTCAAAGCAAGCTTTAGTACAATTTGCTGAATATTTCTACCAGCAGGGACGATGACTTGTTTAATTAATCCATTTCATCCTCAGACTCATGATGTTGTGTTCATGTGCAGCTATAGTTAAACATAACGTGAACTTAAATTATCAGGATTTGCTGACAAACTTTGTTGCATGTAGCTGAGGACAGAAAAGGAAACTTCAAGGTGAGCTTGGAAATAATATGCTTAACATCACGTTGTCGTTGTTACAAAGCCAATAATGAAAACATTGGCTTAAAAAATGCCTAAGGATGCCCAGGGCTGTGAACTCAGTGAGAGAGAATTTGCGTCTTGGTTCACATCGTTCATGTTCAAAAGATTCGGATCAGTCATGAACGTCACACTGCTAAAGAAGTGTGCTGTTATGTTTACCGGGATCATACACTGACTTATATTAGTTTTGTTTGGCTAAAGCCTCGAAAAAACCACCTGGCAACGCGACTGATTTCCCCCAACATTTTCCATTTTCATACATTTTCTAGAAAGAGGCCCAGAGAGGCCAAGAGGGACACTAAAAACCCAAATGCAGCTCCGGAGCCGCGGGTTTCTGATCCCGGCTCCTAGACGTTGCAACTTTAGCGCACAACTTTGGCACATTTCCTGTTTCTGGTACACATCTCCAGCCTCAAACCCGAAATACTCCCACATGACAGACATAGTGTTTTTCTTGGGGTTTAAATTCCCCACCTTTAAGCCGATTTTAAACACATAAACATGTCAAAGCACAAGCAGCATGTTAATACAGATTGGTTAGCTGACCTGTCCACGAGCACAATGCCGTGTCTGATTGGTGAGCTTGCCAGGATGGTAGGATTACGGCATATATGTGTAAAATACTTGACAGATCCTGGGTCAGTCAGAAGCGCTGAAAAACCGAAGCTTTGACGATCACATGATTGTGTTTTCTGAAATCACAATTTTGATCAGAAAACGATAAATATGTATATTGCTAAAGTGTACATAAAAATACGCAGACAAAGCCTATAGAAAGCCAAACATTTATCTATCTGTTGGTCTAACTTACATTCCTTTACACTTTGGGAGTGATCCGGATCATCATCAGGAGCCCGGAATTTTTTAAAGGACTATTTATCAATGTGACATTTATTCATACAACTCTGCAGTAAATGTTCGGGATGATTGGCCAAAAAGTACAGAAGTTCCCAACAGGCTTTACAAGCTATCAAAGATGCATCTGGATGGCAGTAAAATTCTGCATATTATTGCAAGAAATGATCATCTAAACGTGCAACAAACCACAATAACACCAAGACACTGTGCAGTATTTATCAATGTAAACAGGAATCTAGTAGTGGATCCATGTAAAATGAATGCAGAACTAGAACAGGGTGGAAATGAGCTGTTAGGTGGAGGAATTTGCTCTGAGTGCTTTTCTAGTTTGAAATGGAATGCAGCCCATTGATAATGGACATTAGAAAACAGGACGTGCCATCCCAGTGCAGCATCCATAGCAACCATGTTAGCAACGACCTTGGGAGTAAATCTTTGTAGATAAAAAAACAGTCATGTTTTAAGTGTTTTAATTTCATAATCTAATTTGTTTTATGTACATAAGCTGATGTTTTTGCTCATAGTCACAGTTAAGTGTCTCGTCGTTCGTCCTGAAAATAAGACGTAATGCTGACTAGATCCCGTCGGACCGGATCGGGAATCTTCCTGTATCAGTGCTACTGATTTTGGAACAAATTCAATGTAATCAAGACACCTCATTGGTCCTTCGTTGTCCTGTTATACTTGTTATCACCAATAGCTGTCTACTGATAATAGAAGAATAAAATAATCATTTAATCAAATAAATTAAATCATCCAAGAGTCAGTGATTTAATGTAGGTTTCTTTCCAAATCATCTGATAGCTTTAAAAAAACAGACCTACAAACAGAAAGAATGTTAATATTGATCAAAACTTTGAAAGTAATCTATTAAATCAATTAAATTAACCTTAAAAAAAAACCATCAAAAACTGTTATTACTGCATGTTTTGCTTTTTAAGTTGTTGCGTCAGAAACAGAAAAAACACGTCAGACCATAAAAACTGTTTGTGTGAACAGCCAGACCGAAGTTAATTTATGTTAATCTACAGTAAATATATTAAAGGCATATTTTACTACATTATAAAGCGCATCTTTGGTTTTTCATATTCTGGTTCTGCTTTATAGAAAAGTCCATCATTGACGTAACATATCTTGTGGTTTTTTTCACGTATTTCTGCGAGATCACGTTGGCATAATTTCATATTGTACAACATGCTTTTTTTTAAAAAAAAATCAATGAATTAGTTATTATAACATAAAATGCAATAACTTTATTATCATGTGCAGTATCTCACTATATCACCCAAACTTCACTAAGCTTTATTCATATTCATTATTTAAATTTTTTCTCCCATTATTTGTTGCATTACCGTGTTTGTCACATGTACCGTGTTTCGCTTTCGGTCATCTGAATCATAATTTCTTCGTTCTCATGTTAAACGTGGGTAAGATGACCACGTGACTCTTTAATCTTGAAGCGAGTATCCTGAAATCTTGAGGCAGTTTTACTTCTATGATTCTATGTATAAAGTATTACTCACAAGATTATCGTCATAATCTCAGCTTCATCTGTTTTTCTCATGTATATAAAACGGTTTATCAGTCAAACAGATGGTGCCAGACAATCTTACAGGCCAAAATAACAAAAAAAAAAATGGTCAATGAGCTGAACAGATGAGTCATTTTACGAGTCATGTTGATCACTCAAAGCATGTCTGTTGTAATGCAAAGTGCTTTCTATCACTCGCATTCACACCCTGATAGACACGTCAGGAGGCAACGTTAGCTCTTCTCCACTTCCGCATAAAGTCAGTGATCAATCCACCTACTTTCCAGTTGGTACACATTACCCTTAAAGTTTATCTGCAGCGAATAAGAGGTGAAAAGCAAAAAAAATACATCATAAGCACTTATTTTCTTCTGCTTCTTTTGGGAAGATGAAGTTTGAAGTGATGCTAGAAGTGAGCATAGAGGAATTTTGCTAGAATTCAGACAACATTTTTAATAATTATGTTGAGTTTTAACTTTGAAAGGTAGAGTAAACAATATCTGTGCTACTGGAGGTTTTAACCATTCAAATAATTATGTTTTTTTGCTACATGTCTGTCAGTAAAGTTTCTTTGTTGGCTGCATTTCAGTACATAAATCAACAATTTAATGGTAAATCTACAGGGAAATATATTAAACCCAAAGAATTCATGCAGACAATACCAGTTTTTCTGCTCCTTACCAATCTGCATAAGTACTACACATCTAAATAAAAGTTTTTTAAAACATCATCGCTTTAGCGCGACCTGTTTGGAACATGGAAAAAGTCCTGTGATGTCCGCTACTGATGGAGAAAGATGATTTCAACTTCAGCGTTCGTCTCTAAACATGTCATGTCTGCATGGGTTTATGTGACAAACTAAAGCTCACAGGAAGGGATGTGTTTACATCTCTTGTTTCTTTTGGAACAAACAGGAAAATAATTACAGCTAGTGGTTGCCATGGTGGTTGCCATGGGATCATCATCAAAAGAGAATAAACTGCTCCAGAAACTGAAACTATGCCTACATTTTTAGAAATTCCCAAACGGCAACAATTACATATTTTGGTTGTGCCGATCTTTAAATAGTGCGCCGTAAATCACAAGGAATGAACCCTGAAATGAGGGATTCAGACTATCACAAGGGCTGTTGCGTTTCAGTCTCTGCTTCCTTTTGTGCTGCTCGTGTTTGCAAACTACAAAGAAGTAAAATCCATACAGAGCACGTTCTGGTAGACTGTTGAGTTCACCGTTGGGCTATTCCAGTCATTTGATCTCCAACGTAGAGATTAATGTAATATTCTGGTACAGAAGTTTATTTGTACAGCACAATTCAACAACAGGGTTACTCAAAGTGCTTTACAGAGACATTTTTACGGCCTTTAGGGAAGATCAGGCTCAGAAAAAAAGATCCATAACATATATAAGAGACCCCGCCAGTCAAGTTTAATAAACAAATTGACCGAAAGAGAAGCGGGCCTCGGCCAAAACAGTCCCAGACTGGGCCGTAGGATCCTGTCTGCTCCCTAAAACAAAAGTTTAAATCAAACCCGAAACCTGGACTACCAGCAAGTTCCAGGTCAAAAGACAACCAAAACTCAAAATGCTGGAGTAAGCGGTGACCTTCGCTGAGCACCGCTCATTCTCAGACTTATGTCCGCCTAAGGGGTGCCACTCCAGCCAATCACTGCAGCGGGAACGGAGGACATAACGAAGGACATATGAATGAAACAGACATAAAAACATTTGGAAATAAAAAGTATAATTTAAATTTTAAACAAGAAAGAAAAGGAAATAGTTAAAAACTATTAATCATGATCAATTCCATCCTAAAGAAACATGCAGATTAGGACTTTAAAACGCTTGATGTAAAATAAAAACTAGAGAAATGCAACAGAGAACAGGAGGAACCTGACTTTAAATAAATGATTATTTCAGCTGACATGAGACTTTCTGGGAGCTTTATCCAGATATGTGGAGCATAGCTGAATGCAGCTTCTCCATGTCTCATTCAGACTCTGGGAACTGATAAAAGACCAGATCCAGTTGACCTGAGGGGTCTGCTGGGTTCATACTGGGTGATGTATGTTGACCTAAACCATTCAGAGCTTTATAAACCAGTAACAGAACTTTAAAAATCTATCCTCTGATGGACAGGCGGCCTCAGTAATTATGTAAACCAGGGATGTCAAACTGCATTCCTCAGGGGCCGCTGTCCTGCAGGTTTTCAATGTATCGCCGTTTCAATGCACCTGGCTTGGATCCAGCAGCCAATTAAGTTCTCCACAATGATTGGCTGATTGGACTCAGGTGTGTTGGAGCAGTTATACATGGAAAACCTGCAGGATTGTGGCCCTCGAGGACGGGAGCTTGACACCCCTGATGTAAACGGTTCATGTTTATGGTAGAACAATGAGGCTTCTTTGGAAGGGAACCTTCCCCATCTAAAGAACAAGGCAGCACATATTAGAGTTGTAAAGCTGCATCTGAATAAACGGGACTTTCTAGAACACGTTTAACTGGACAGATTAGTTCATGGTGGAGAGCCCGATTGTAAAGCATGGTGGTGGAGGGCTGAAGGTTTGGGCTTGTTTTGTAGCAGCAGGACCCGAAAACATTGTCGTTTCTGATGCTGTATTCCCACCAGGAACGTCCAGGTACCTGGTTCAAGTGGGCGGGGCAATATCCCTCTTTAATTTGGTTTGACATGCTTTCAGGCCACCTGGACGACGTCTCAGAGCTGCGATATACTTTCTCTGTACGCTTGCAATGTTCAACTACGTCTGTGTATCAACCATTGACTGTATAAATACTGGACAGCGCGTACTTCACGGTACCCATAGGTTTCTGAAGAGCGAATTTGAAGCCAATAGGTGGGTCCTACCGTCGCCATCTTGGTGTTTCGTCAATATTGGAAAATCTCAAAATGGATGAAAAGGTAGAGCTGAGTGGACTCTGTCAAGGTGGCGCCAGCAGTGATGTGTGATAGCGCTCTAACACACATCAATCAAAAGGACACGCCTGTAAATTTAAGATTAAAATAACATAGAAACTGAAACGCTAGAAAAAAATTCACCCCCCTGTAGAGTTTACATGACGGAAAATTGGACCTTTTAAACCGAAAAAAAGTTTTTGGAGCCACTCTGTACACATGTTTATTGCAGCTGTGAAATCGGACATTTTAACATGGGAGTCTATGGGCATTGCTAACTATTGCAGCCAGTCATCTAGCGGTGAACTGCAAGTATTTCCATTTCCGTATTCGCTTCAAAATCGGCAACCAGAGATTGCCGCCTGGTATATACTCACTGCAAACAACTGAAGCCTGCTGCGGTCAAAATGTTCAATACTGGAGGTCACTGCTAGGCGGCGGTACGCAACACTTGGACTGTACTAGTGAAACGATTGATTCGCTTGTAACGCTGTAAACAATCTGTTGTCTACACGAGTGTTTGTCACTGTTCAACGGGGAGGAGTAATTATAAAAATACAGGTAATTATGAACAGGGTCCGAGATTCGCTCTACAAAACTATCGACCACTGTGGTTATCTCCGAACTGCACCAGAAACAATGCTTGAAAATTCCTTCATAGCCACACAGGAAAATAATGACATCAAGTTGACTTAATTTTCACGTTTTCTGCAGTTGTTTCAGCTTTTGACACGATGTAACGAGTAATGTGCTGCTGTTTATTCAAGGTTATATTTGATATATTTATTTTTAAAACCTGTATATTTTATAATTCACAATTACTGAAAGCAGGTTTACCGCTTGTTTATTTTGCATGACATTTAGCTCCTGCGCTGAGCTTTTTTTGTTCTAAAGTGACATTTTTATCTGAACCCACTGCTTTAATGAAGATCGTAGCAGCGTCTGGTCGCATTCAGAAGAAGTGGAACTTGACAGGAAGGCAGCTGCAGCCACATGGGAGGAGAGGAAACAGGAGGAGGCTCTTATCAGCGTCTCCATCTGTGGAGAGTGGCACAAGACAAGATGGGAGACACACCTTTCATTAACCTTCACCTTCCTCTGCTTGTTCTCACACATGCACCATTAGATGCAGATAAAAGTCTGCAAAGCAGGAGAATGAAATCAGTGGAAACTGTTTTCATAATATTTTTACATCAATCAAATATTACATTTTTAGAATCAACATGTGAAGGATGTGTTTTTATGAACCTCCTACACATTAAGTCAGCAGCAGAGCTGCCATTTGTGTAAAATTAAAAAAAAAACTGGTTGCAAATCCTTTTAAAATCTGGAAATAATGATAATTTTATTGTGAACAGATCTCCTGCCTCCAAAGACGGCATGCAGTTTATGTAGTCTTGTTGCTGTTAAGCCAGTTTGCAGAATCACAAGTATAAATTTGTTCTCCAGAAAGCCGGCAAAGCTCAACAAAGAGCTGCCGCACACTGCTTTCCTGGAAGTCATGGCAACATCATGATGACGGTGAGATTTCAGGAAATCATTTTTCCAGACAAATTTTCCAAAACCACGAAACATTAAGACTTTCTTAGAGTTGTAAAACTACTACAGTAAAAGTTTAAATCAACCCTGAGCTTGTTGGGGAGCCAGTGTAAAGAAGCAACGATTGTGGTGATGTTATCAAACTTACATGTTACAGACACGCAAACGAATTTTGAACCAACCAGAGGCGGTAAAAGTAGACAGAAACTGTAAAAAGTGAGTTGTAAAGGTACTGCAGGGAATTGTAGATTTGTTTTGTATCGTTTTGTAGAGTTTCATATCAAATTTAAATGGAAACACACCAGATGAGGGTCAAGGAGAGAGTGAATGCAACTATGGACGCAGATTTTAATAATCTGAAAAATAATACAGAAAAAAAATAATATGGTTGAAAAAAGTTTTTATCCATATTTAAAATGATTATGCCGCAGTTGGTGGTAAAACACGCTCAGGCGAAGAGCTCTCTGCAACTGCATAAAACCTAAATACTGAAATAAAAAACATGATGGAAAAAACCTCAACCTCTCCTATTACTGAAACGTTTCTCGCTCTCATGAGGTGGTTTTTGGGATGAATTAGTATAAAAGTACATGTTAAAAGTGTCATGTAAACTTTTTTTTGTATTTAACACATTACCAGATGTGATGTAAGGAGTGGAGTAAAGATGGTGCTGCATGGATGGGTGGAGGAGATGGATATCCTTTTAGAAATAATAAAGAAAACAATATAACGGCCATCATTGTTAGAAAAAAGGGAAATGCAGAGTTTTAGAAAGGAACAGGAAGTTTAACACTATATCTATTTCCTTTTTTCATCCCTTCCTTTTTCCTTCTCCTCTAATCCATCCTTACTATCTTTTCTTCCTCACCCATTTCATTACTTCCTCTCTGAACTAGGACTGTAAGAAAATATTGATCTATCGTAATATTTTTAAGAGACAATAAATCGATCTTTTAATGAGCATACTTTTATTCATGAGGCAGATTTTCATTTCTTTTAATTTTCTACACAAGAAGCGTTTTTAAAATACCCCTCCCCCCCCTCGTTCTTATTTACTCTGCTGTGAGTTTTCTTACTATTAAATTCTAGTAAAAAACATTGCGGTTGATCAACTTCTTTATAGGATCACAACATATTGTATCGCTACCCTTGTATGACAATACATACCATATTGCCAGATTCTTGGACACCCCTACTCTGAACACCACTGAACTCCCTCCGTTGGTTCCTTCCTAACATTCCTGAATGTGCCACATGTCAGTGCTCATATTGTTCTTCAGGTAAAAAGATGCAGAGATGTTTCTCATGTGGAGAAATATGACTGCAGGAGATGATGCATGGAGGGTGACGTTGAAGTGGCAGCAGATCCCTGCTTCTCAACCACCTGTCCTCCCAGTCTTCAGTGAGCGGGACGGAGCATCTGAGCTGTTGAAGCCCAGTGAAACATGCGACTGTATAAACTTTAATGGTCCGTCTAAATCACAAGACCGCCACTTTGTGCCTTCATTTAGACTAATGCGCACACACACCTCAGTGCTGTGTGAAGCTCCACATATAGGCTTGTTGTTATCACAAAGAAAATATCCCTTCAGACAAACTTAATCTGTTCATCATAAACATGAAAGCTGCATCAAGCGTTTTGAAATGCAAACATCAACCGTCCCCTTTCATCCCTTCTCATCCAGCAGAATCAGATGATAAGTATTAGTTCTCTGGCTTTTCCACAATTAGCAGCTCCTTTTATTTTCTTGGGAGAAGTTGTGTGGTGGCGCCAGATGTTGTCGTCTTTAAGCTGCTCATAAGTCACGCTGGTGTCTTTTCTTGGCTCTCAGAGAAATTCTCAATAGCATCTGGGTAATGGAAATAAGTTTCATCATCTCCTGTAGGAGAAAAAGGCAGGTGGGTTTTATAAAGTCATGCTCTGCCCTCTTTTGGTGTCTAAAGGAAATGCATGCAGGATGGAGAGCTTGCAGAGCAGCAGTAGTCAGCAGTAAACAGCATTTTCCTCACTATGCACTGCAATGTTTATGACATTATGTAAATGTATTGTACTGCATTAGCTCCACGTTGCCCTGCATCAGACTCCTGCTGCTTTATGTCTTGTGTCACAAATCAAATCAAACTTTATTTATAAAGCGCTTTTTATGCAGAGGCAACACAAAGTTCTTTACATGATAAAATCATATAAAATTAAACAACCAGGATACATACAATGACAGATCCATCATAACCACTGACACACACACTAAAACATACACACAAAACAACCCCCCAGCCCCTCTAATATGTGACTCCATGTCTCTTGATTTTAAAAACTTATTTAAATTATATGAAAATAAAAACATCTGGATTGGTAAGGATGTTAAGATTGGGATCCATCCGCACCAGGAGCTGTTCACCCAACACCATGAGGCTGTGGTTCTGGACTCCCTGCCATTGCAAGAACCCCCAGACCAAGCAGGCAGCAGCCCCAGTGTGGAGGATCCCAATGAGGAAAACAGAAACGACAAGGTGTTGGAGACATTCTTGAGATGTTCCTCCATATAAACAAGATGGCGTCACACAGTTGCTCCCTTTCCATCGCATCCCACAGCTGTTGGACTGGGAGGACCTTCATCCCATCACCTCACCCCATTATGGATCAAGCATGCGCAGACAGAAGCGGAGACGTTTACATGCTGGAATTGACTGTTTACAGTGAATTCATTAGAAAGCAGTTATAGCTGATGCGAGCTTGGTGGCATGGTGCGTCATCCTGCTGGAAGTTTCCATCAGAAGATGCCACACGGTGCTCATAAAGGGATAAGCAACTAAACTCAGGTAGGCTCTGGTGGTTAAGCCGTGCCACGTTGGTAATGAGAGGCCAAAGCGTGCCAAGAAAATGTCTTCCACACCATTACACCCCCATCAGCATGAAGAAGTGAACCAGTGCAGGATGGATCCATGTTTTCATGTCGTTTCTCACATTCTGACCATATGAAAGCAGACATGAAATGGAGACTTATCGTATGTGATTAACTGGGTTTTATAAAAAGATCCTTTAAAAAGGTGTTTTTTATGAGATCATGGCGTCCACGGATCAAAAGGAGGAAGATCCAGAGCAACATGTTAGTCTTTAGGTTGAGTACTGCACAAAGTTAAGACCAAAATGCTGAAACGTGCTCTGTAGTGGATGTAAAGCCAGTGAAGCTAAATTAACAACAAGGAGACATGATTGTCATCAGACCAGGTTTTCCAGATGTGGCAAGTCTGCGTGAATTTTAGGTTCAGTCGTCCTTAGCTGACAGGACAGGCGCTTGGTGTGGTCTTCTGTCATGTAAATACCCTTCATCGTCATTCTGGTGCTCAGTTTGAGCTTCATATCGTCTACAAGACTAAATGCTCTGAGTTGTTACCATTTGATCGGCTGATTATATCCCTTAATGTGGATATCCGCCGGATATCCTTTGTGTGCGAACAATTTTTACAATTGGATTTTGATACTCAGTATGTTTAGGTTGCCAAGAGGATGATCTATATCGAATTTCACGATTATCGGATTTATTGTTTTCCCACCTGGTGGCGCTTTTCTTTACAAAAAGTCTGATTTTTTTTGTCTCATTCACCTCAAATTGACCTTGTCTGCTGTTTGGATTCACAAGAAACTAAAGGACTAAGGTGAAATATATCTAACAATATTTCTAAGTTTAAAGAAACAGCTGGATAAGACAATATTTAAGATAATAAATACATGCCTGGTTTATTAGCTGTTCATGCGTTCAGCATGGAACCTCAACTTTATGCTGGAAATTCAGACCACAAACTGGATTTGAAAATCAGAATTAAGGATCATATTTCTGTCCAAACAAACCTAGAAATAAAATTTAGAATATTGCCAATAAAGGATGTGAAAAGAAAGTCTTGTTAGAACATTTAAAGGGTTTCTGCATTGATTGATTTTATTTAACATTTAACATTTGTCCGACTAGAAACTATAATACATCTTAAATTACATTGTCATGATTTTAGATTTATTCATTAGATTAACTACATTTTAGTATTTTTATACCAGTTAAAGAATGGATTTAAAATTCATGTCTATAGTTGACTTTTGCCTGAAATCAAACCCTTATACTTTGAAACTTAAACTCAGCTCCACGGGGAAAGGCAGCAGCCAACCTTTAGCTTCAACTTAATACCTGAAACCTTTTTAATTAACTATGGTTTTACTTCTTTTCGAAAAATCCATTTAATAAAAAATATCTTTTCATATCCACAAAGACTCTGTGTGAGGCCTGAAACGAGAGCTGTGGGGGGGGCCATGACTTCAATCAGCAGAGTATTTAAGCTGTATTTTCTGGGTAAAGATTATGTTCTTAAAGGTTTTCTAACATTCAGCAGTACCAGAAAAATGAAACTGTCTTGCTTTTTAACATTTCCAGCTCTTCAACCCTCTGATGAGATTTTATTTATTTGCTAAAGAACCAAAATGAACATTTAGGTTTTTAAAGAAGGAAGTGTTGCAGAATCTAAACCATAAACAATCTAAGAAGCTGTGTGATATCCCCACGTCTCTGCCTTGCATCAGACAGTATGATGAGCCATACGGGTAAAGCTGACCAGCTGCCTGCACACAAGTTCCTGCTGAAAGTGTTTGTACAAATGGAGGTAAAAAGCCAGGGTTCAGCCATTTATCTTCCTTTTTATATGTCACAAGGTAAAAACTCTGGAAAAGAAACTATATAAATTGAATAAGTAAACCAGTAAAGTTGACATTTTAACCACTGATAAGTGCTGGGCTTCTCGCGGTTCGGTCTAAGGCTTAACCACACCGCAGGGGTTTAATTAGATTAAATAAGCGGATGAGGGAGGATCTAATGACCCATCTCCCTGCAACACAAGATGGCAGAAAGAATGGAAAGGCATTAAAAAAATACTGGTGCAGGCCTGCTTCCTTGTCCACTTATCTTCCTCCCTCTCTGTTCCAGACAAGTTGATATTTAGAGATACAAGGTCCCATGATGACTCAATCAAGTCCCATCTGTGTCACCATGGCAACATGATTGTTCGTCATGTAACAGAAATATATGAAAAAAATATTTAGACTTGGAGGATGGGTGATGGTGAGGTCATTTAATGGACTATAACAAAGTAATGATCAGCCGTTTAGGTTTGCACACCGGACGACAGTTTTAACAAGTGAAATATTCAAAGATTCTTCAAAGAGATGGCAGGAATATAAAGAAAAACATGCAGCATAAAGGAAGAAAGTTATCCTGTTTAGCTAGAGTGTGAAGATTAACATTTACAAAACAACTCTGCTTATTTCTGAAGTTGACATGAAATGCTCACGTATGCTAGTTGGAGACGTAAACTAGTAGTCCAAACAGCATTTACTATTAAAGTAGAGCCAAGGCCCAGCATTTATTCACTTCCAAGCTTAGCCCAACTCCAGCAGCTAGCAGCTACATGATAGCTTGACCAACGTCCTAGCTGCTAGCGCCTGCCTGATAGCTTAGCTCAGGGGTGAGGAACCTTGAGGGCAGGAATCCTGCAGGTTTTTTATGTATCCTTGTCCAACACACCTGATCCAAATGAGATGGATCCAACAGCTTATCAAGAAGCGCACAGGGATTCATTGGTTTAAATGTGTTGGAACCATTGACTTTATAAAGATTGACAGAGCGTTTGTGACACCACCTATAGGTTTCTGAAGAGCTGATTTGATATATAGGCGGTCCTACCGTCGCCATCTTGGTGTTTCATCATTACCGGAAAATCTAAAAATGGATGAAAATGTAGAGCTGAGAGGGCTCCGTCACGGTGGAGCCAACAGGAAGTACACAGCTGTAACCAGTACTAGCACTGATAGCCCTTCTGACACACATCAATCAAAAGGACACGCCTGTAAATGTAAGATTAAAATAACATTGAAACGGGGGCATTGGAAAAAAATTTTACCCCCCACGGTAAATTTGACCTATTAAATCGAAAAAGGTTTTTGGAGCTGCTCTGTAAACAAGTTTATTTCAGCTGTGAAATCGGACAATTTAACATGGGAGTCTATGGGGATTGCTCTTTCTTGCAGCCAGTCCTCTAGCGGTGAGGAGTGAACTGAAAGTATTTCTACTTCCTTATTAGCCTCACAATCGGCCGCCAGAGATTGCGGCCTAGTTGGAACAGAAAGACATTGAAGACTTTCAGGACGAGGATCAAGGTTCCACTCCTAGCTTAGCCCAAAAGCTGCTAGCCGCTATCTGATAGCTTGGTCAAATTCCTAACTGCTTTAAAAGGCTCATTATTAACTAACCCTAAAAGCTTACACAAATCAATAAAATACTTGTCAAAATTCACATTCTGCTCAGACCGAAGTAAATTAATTGATTAATTAAAAAATGTTTATTAATTATTTTAATCGAAAATGTTCCCAGGAGTCCCAGTAAATGGTCTCAAAGAAATGTTCCTTTTTCTGTAGGGTTAGGGTTAACCCATATGGAAAAAATAACATTGGATTTTTCTGATCTGGTGGAAAAGCCCACATTTATTAGTGCTGGGGGAATTTGACATTTTTCTGAAAAAAACAGAAATTAATTAATACCTTAGTACAAAACATTAATGTTTTTAGTGTAGCTCCGATGGATCAACAGCATTACGTGTTTATCTTGGCTCGCTTAGTCTGAGATTAATCCATATAATTATTATTCTGATGGCATGGAGGAATTTAGCGATACTTAGCAATAGGAAAAAGGTAAAGAGAGTCTGGTGTTTTTTATGTTAAATATTTTACTGAGGAAATTTTACTGAATATTTTAACTCTCTTTGATGGAAGGAAGAGCAGATTTAATCTAGACTCTTAAATGAAGCAAATGTCCTTTATTTTGACTTGGACTTCATCCCGTAGCCTGTAAATGTGGCCTGACAGGGAAAGGCCTTGGTCTTTTGAAACATGGTCACCAGACGAGTAATCTTCTTCAAAGCTTCCAGGTGATTAGTTGTTTGACTGCTGAGGTTAAACTCCTCCATGGACACATGGAGATTTTCTGTGTCTGGTGGTGGCATCGAAGGTGTCGTCGTTCAGCAGCAGCAGAACAACAACTCCTTTATCTTTCTGCATTGTTCTGCATCTCATCTGTAATTGTTGTAGCTGCAAACTTTTCTTCAGATTGAGATGATACAATTAGTTTCAAAATACTTTTGTCATTTATGATTATAGTTTACTTAAATCAAGCTGCTCAGTTCATTCAGTCTTGTAGAGATGATCGAGATGACTCGCTGAAGCATCAGCGTGAGGAAGCGTGGAAATTTACGTGTCTTTGAATGTGTCATAGCAGTATTTCAGAAACTGTTCATCTACCATGACTTTCACACACGACTATCTTTGCAGTGAATGTTGTGAAGAAGAGAAATCATCCAGTGAGCAGCGGTTGCCCAGATCAAAATGTCAGAGGAGAATGGGCAGACTGGTTGGACATTATAGAAAGGCAACAGGAAGTCATGTTTCTACAGGCACTGGTTCCAGCATGAATCCATCCTTCCTTGTATCAGTGGTTCTGGTTGCTCATGGTGGAGCACTTTGGGATATTTTCACGGTTCACTTTGGGTCTACCTGAGTTTCGTCCTTCCCTTTATCCACACAGTGCATCTTATCTGTTGATTATTACAGGTGGAAAATTCCAATTGTTTTATACTATAAAACATCTGTAAGTCATCAAATCAGAGCCAAAACATGTTGCTGTGTCTCTGAAAAGTCGACATGACTATGCAGTGAAAATAAAGGCTTTATAGTTATTTTTTTTTATAGCTCCACCTTGGAGCTACTTGTGCTACTTATTATAATGTACTCCATCCAAAGAGCATCTCCAAGGAGAAAATACACAAAAGAATTCAGAAAGCGCTCCTAAAAACATTTTTTAAGTATAATGGATCATGTCACAACATGCAAATAATCTCCAACTGCTTTCTTAAACATGTCAGCTGATCTGGAAACAGGAGATTCTCATCATGGATGTGTAGCTGAAAGCTGTATGCAGCAACTGTGTCATGCTATATCATGTCAAATGCTTTGTTGCATCTTTGCTACAAAAAATGAAGACAGTACTCAGAATAAAAAAGGTCTAACCCGCTAGTAGCACGCTAGACCTGATTAAGTGGTCTGTAAATGTACGGCATTGTAGAAGAAGCCATGTTTTACTTCCTTACGACGGCTTGTTGTGCTGCAAGGAAGCTGATGTCCCTTTTAAGCCTGCAACATTTAAAATAACTTTACTTTATACTTTTGTTTAACATTTACAGAAAGATGTAACGTAGCTTAAAAGTAATGTGTAATGATTACACAATATTCTTCCATTTCTAGAGAGGAATGCACAGAGATGCACTATATTCCCTCTAACATGCATGGGTATTAAAATTATACTATAATATCTCTTATATGCTGCAAATTTAATTTCATAAGTGACATAATTTTAGCAAGAAACTGAGTTTATGTGTGATCTCTACACACACCTGCATATTCTTTTTACGCCGCCTTCACTGCTCGAGTTGTTGCCCATAAGCCTATTTGAATCTTAAATGAGATGGCAATAGGTTTACATGTCAGTGTTGATGGTGCGGACTATTCTCTGTGCTAGAGAATTAGTGGTGTTAAATGCAGTAATTCCATCAGCACCAGCCTAGTTATGAGGACACGTTGCTTCAGAGCAGGTTGAGAGAAGAAGGGAGGGGGCACTAGATACAGAGGGTCAAGCTGCAGCAGGGATCATTTAGCTTAGGTAGCGGCACAGTCCTGTTGGAAAAGGAGAAACGGATGTAACGTTTTAGATCTTTTAGACATGTTTTCCAAATTGAAGGGGCTCTTTAAAGGCCCCCAGGTGCCAGAGGATTCTGGGACCACCAAAGCAACTCCAGCTCCTGCTCCAGCTCCTGCTCC
>JBAMHX010000020.1:17564790-17576429 GCA_037177515.1 Pseudomugil tenellus
TAACAGTTAGCCTAAATACAGCCGGTCTGACTCGTTATAATTAAGAGGTCTTGGGTTCTTTGCAGCCCTAATGTTATCATTAAGTTCATATATTATTTTTTTCTGCCTCTAAAATTACACATTGGTCAGACCTACTTTTATACAAGTGTGCACCAATCAAGATGGGAAAACCTTGGGTTTGATTATGAAGTAATTGACCAGCTTCGTGGTACCACTTAACAGATGCTGAATGTCCGGTTAAGTCAAACCAGGTAACATAATCTTGCTTCATATAACAGACCTTTGGAAATGACAGAGGTGCTTTAAAACGTTGTTACTACAGAAAGGAGTTTGGTTTAGAGCATCGCACATCCCTGTTTTGTCCACCTAAACCTTAAAGGATCCACTTAATATATGCTTGTTTAACCGGCGACTGCAGAGGCAGATCTTTACAGGATGGAATTAAGAATCATGTTTGATATAACAAAAAGCAGATATGATAACAATATAACTAAATAAAACAGCTTCCACATGTATATATTTGTTTTTTTGTAGTTTGCTGCAGTCTTCCAAAGATGGTGGGAACAGACGGACGGCTAACGTCAAAGCCTACGGCTTCGCTAACCTTTTCGTTCTGGAGAAGAAAGACCTGTTTGACATTTTGGTCCACTACCCAGAGTCTCAGAAGGTTCTGGCCAGGAAGGGAAGGTGAGTTCACCTGACCGGAAAGGTTGTTTAGACATTTATGAATTTTATGTGTATTCATTGCAAATGTGGGACAATTTGTGTGAAATTAAACTGAGAGAATTTGCTGTAACATAAGCTAGGTACATTACAAGCTGTCTCTCTGTGTGTGTGTGTGTGTGTGTGTGTGTGTGTGTGTGTGTGTGTGTAGGAAACTCATGAAGGCCAAAGGCCCGGCAGCAGCTAAAGTAGAACAGGAGAAGAAGAAAGGATTAGCGCTGTTTACACCCAAACCACCAACACCTAAGCTGCTACGAGCATTTGGAGGAACACTTAACAGACAAACGGTTAAGAAAATGAAGGTAACTTTATACTCTGTATCTTTCCAAAGAATTTATTTTACACAATTTGTCATTTAAGTAATTTAACACACTTTTAAAATCTTTTTTTCCCCTACAGTCTGCTGAAAAATAAGAACCCTCAACGACATGCATGTATTTTAACTCCTTTTTGGGAGTAAAGTCATATTTTTGTAGCCTCTCTTTATTCTTTTGTACTATGTGTTTTTTATTCCATCATATCTTAGATCTACATATTTGAAGATGTATATTTTGACATGTTGAAGTATTAGGTTACACCAGCAGGGTTAAAATGAAAATAAAGGCTTCAAAATTAGTAGGCTGATAAGGTCATAACCTGAATGAAATCTAAAGTAATGCGTTGTTTGAAAGAAGCTAAAGTTAAAATACACTGTTCAGCTTATAAATGAGCTTTACTGTGAAAAATGATCATTTACTGGCTGTTGGGGTGGGTTGTACACATTAAACCTGTGACGGTTATTAATATCTGCTTCAATTAATTAAAACCTGATCTAAAATCAGCCTGTCTTCGTTGTGTTTGCTTCATGTGCCAGCTTTTAGTGTGCAGGATGGTAGTTCCACCGCAGATCCTACTTAATCCTGTTAGCCACACGGGCTCATTGTTAAGGCTGATTAATCAAGTGGTCTCTGCATGTGTGATTTCTGCAGCCAGGGGAGTTTAAGGAGCGTAATTTAATATTAAAGCAGCTGCTTTTACGTTATATTTAACATTGCTGTCTTCTCTAGATTTAGTTAATGTAGAAAAAATGCCTTTTCATTGACTTTAATGTAAAGCTAAATTAGTCCTAAACCAGTGTGAAATAACATACTTCCCCATGTCTTCCAAAATCCTCCATGTGGTGTTTTAACCGGGAAAAACCACAAAAGAAAAAGGTTATGCAGCCTGGCGGTGATTGGTGGATGTGTTGGCAGCTCTGGTGTTGGTTCCAGCAGAAAGGGGAGTGCCCAGAGGGAATTACTGTTTCTAAGAAAATAAAAAGCTTCAGTGTGTTGTTTAGGTGTGATACGAGTATCTAGACAGTTCCTTCCAGCCACAGCAGGAGAAATGGATGGACAGACCTGCTGACTGTAGCCCACACAGACCCTCAGCATGTTCAGCAGGTTGAAAAAGCTAATAGGAGCTCCGGAGCCTCCGGCAGCTGCTCCACCACCTCCTTCCGCTCCACCACCGAAGGTAAGCCCTGAGCTTTCAGATTTATCATACTTAAGAATTGTTTCTGGCAAAACTTATCTACATTAAAGTGCTTTTTTAGAGGTTTTTACGTGTTAAAATCTTCATTAACTTAATAATATTGTCTGCAAACAAGTCGTGCAGATTACAGGACACAATAACAGGTGACTTATCAGGTATTGAGCAGGGAATCTGGTCCTGCGTGGGTGGATTTCCTGGTGATTTGCCTGCTCTTCCAGTTTTATCAAATATAAGGGATTTTTTCTTAAGTTTGGCAGCAACACTTACCTGGTTGATGGCCGTAACTCAAGAATTCAAACCAAACAATCCCAATAAAATAAAAGAATATCTAAAATCATCTTTACTGACCAAACATGTAATGTTCTTATAGGTTTACGTGCTTTATTTTATTTTATTTCCAGGAGGAAAAGCCACCAGAAGAGAAAGATGAAAAAGTAGAGGAACCCAAAAAAGAAGCTGAAAAGAAAGATGAGCAGAAAAATGAAGAAAAGACAGAAGAGAAGAAAGAGGAGCCGAAAGCAGGTGAGATGATCAGATCTGTACGTTATTACAGTAATGGTGATCTGTAGACAGTTTAGAGAAATATCCTGTGTTTAATGGTCTACAGAAGGTCTGAATATTGTTTATTTATATAAATATGATGCATTTTTGCTTAGTTTTCTTAGACAACAGAGCTGTTATTATTATTTTTTAAGAGTTAAAGTAATTCAGCCCCTCAGGATGTTCTGCTGCTGCATTGCATAAAATCTTTGACTTGTTTAGATTTTCATCCTTTAGCTTGTTTGGAAGCCGTTCTTAATGTTGTCCAAGGCGCTTTAAGAGTTTGGCATTGTCTCAAAGCCGCTGGGAAAGAAGAGCTGCTTGCAAATCTCGCTACACCAAAAACATTTTATTTTCATGGGAACGTCTGAACAACCAAAGAAACACTTATTCACAATATTTTTTTTTTAGCTTAGCTGAAGCTCATGCAGCCCACTCTCCAGAAAAATACAATATGTTGGATAAAACTGTTTTTAGGGCAAACCCACTTTGTTTCATATGACTTTTAACAGATTATGTTATTTCTCTACAATATTTAAAAATTAAGTGTTGATTCTGACCTGTTGTGGGCAAAATACCACAATATTCCAGTTCTTCACAGCTCTGTTTGCAGCAGCTGCTTTTCTGCCTTTTTTTCTCATTAATACAAGTTATTAAAGACACTTAACTATAAAAACATATGTTTAAATATGAGGAGTTTGGTTCTGAAGTGAAAATGATTAAAACTAATGAACAGAGGAGGAGGAAATAATAATAATAACAATAACATAAGATCAGAGCAAAGTAACTAGGCTGATATATGAAATTTCTCCAACAGATGTCACAGACTTTGGGATAATCTTGGTATTAAAGAGGGCCTATAAGAACCGTGGCAGATTTTCTCAGTCACGCAGCCTCTAACGACGGCATCCTTCTTGCGTCCTGTCTCTTCTCTGAGCTCTCACCAGACATAAGTCTATGTGATGTTGATTCATCCCTGATGTTTCGCTATTTCATTAGTGTTTGCTTGCGTTTCTGTGCTTTGCATTCAAATGACCAATATTTACATCCACACTGTTGCTAGGTGACAGCTCCTGTAATGTACATAGTAGATGTAACTATGCCATTAAACCAGTAACAGAAAGGTTTCTTGGTCCTACAGTAACACTTTACAACTTATTTGACAAAAAGATAAAGCAAATGGGTTGTGTTTGTCTTTACTCAGGTTTGTTTGGATGCTTTGGTGAATTAGGTAAAAGTTTCAGTAACAAACCTCAAATGGAGATTCCTATTTAGGGTTCGATGAACACACCTATACTTCTTCGATTTAGGGTTTTATTGGCTACTGTGGACTAGATAAGGCTCTCTTGAGAAACCAGTTACATTAATCTATTAAAGCTGAGATCAGACAACAAACTAAAACTGGAACTAATCCCAACATTGTTTATGAATTCACAACTAATATGAGATGTTAGCAACTGAAATGTAAAGCTAGTTGTCCAGCTGCTAGCATCTGCTAAAATAGTATCTGCAACCATGTAATGTTACTAAATAACAGCGACTAGCAGAAGAATTATAATTTTTTTTCCCATTTTTGTTATCTACAAATGTTTTGCTCACTAGCCAGTCGAGTTAGCAAAGCAGCCATTAGCCGCATGATGTGCTGCTGACTAAACTCCGTTGTTGCTAACATTTAGGCTAACCATTGTGCAGTGAGTTAGAGTACTCCGATTTTGGTAACCGCTGTTTTGTTTGCAAATCAGCCTGTGCATTTTTGTTGCCATAAAGCACACAAATGGCAGAGGAAACTGTTTTTCCATATTTTTTCAAACATTTTGCTGAAAATTAATATAATTCATAGTAAATTACAAATTTTGACAGGGTTATATATGTCTCTAACATCCCAAAATCCTCTACTAGAGTTTTAATCTTTTCATAAGATTAGTAACCCTTACAGCTGTTGTAGCTGCTATGAGCCACATTGTGTTTATCTGCAAACAGTTAGTTGATATATATACTATATTGATATATAGTGGTGAAGATGTGGAAAACGGATCCATATTCACTGTGTTACAGAAGGTGTGACTTTTGTAACTGGGAAACGTAGCACTTGAATAGGAGTATAAGTTTGTTTATACATGTTTAATATGAGCTAAATAGTGTTTGTTCATCTAATAGAAATATACTAACTACTGTAGCAAAATCTTTACATCAGACCCGGCTCCAGCTGCACCAGCACCTGCCCCAGCCCAAGCTGCACCTGCACCTGCACCAGCACCTGCCCCAGCCCCAGCTGCACCCGCACCTGCCCCGGCCCCAGCTCCAGCTGGTGCAGCTCCAGCCAATCCAGAAGTTGGTGAAGGGTAAGGGTGCTTAACATTTTTACTCCCTATCAGCCAATGGTTTAGCAAATGTTTGGTAACACATGAGAACTTCAAAACTAATATTTATAGTTTTTAATTATCATGTAAAGTAAAATATTTTATGTGCAGTATTACTTTTACTTGACTGAACATATTAATTGCTGTCAGAGACACCGATACAGTCTCTGCTTTTGAAATAATGCACCGACAG
This sequence comes from Pseudomugil tenellus, assembly GCA_037177515.1. Classification (NCBI taxonomy): domain Eukaryota; kingdom Metazoa; phylum Chordata; class Actinopteri; order Atheriniformes; family Pseudomugilidae; genus Pseudomugil; species Pseudomugil tenellus. The sequence goes on from JBAMHX010000020.1 coordinate 17,570,119, forward strand.
GTCATCAATAGATATGGACAGAGCTTAATTTAAAGGGATGTCATGCAACTTTTTACACACAAGTGCAACTTCACTTATAGTCTATACCAGTGGTTCTTAACCTATGTTTGATCGAACCCCAAGGGTTCAGTGAGTTGGTCTTAGGGGTTCAGTGGAGCCTTTGCAATGGAGGTCAAGACACACCCAACTCATCATTTCAGTCCCTGATGACACCGCCCCCCCCCCCCCCCCTTTTACTGCCACTGACGGCAGATCAATATATATTGCTTGGCCAATCAGTGCTGCGAAGAATTTAGTGCGCTCAGTAGTCAAGGTGTCACTGTTGCGGTAGTACGTTGTGTGATTTCTTTCTCAATATTGTACTCCATGCTAACTATGTCGAGCAAAAAAAAAAGCTTTTGGGGGAATACGTACAACGTGGATTCAAATGTATCACAACGCGTCATGGGAGTCAGTATCCAATTTCAATGATTTGCAATGCCAAGTTGAGCAACTCTAGTGTCGCACCAGCAAAACTAAAGGAACACTTCGTGAAGCTGCATGGAGATGGAGAATAAAAGAACACACCATTTGCTGAATTCAAGTTTAAGATAGCCAGATTTGATGAAAAGGCCACTCTGCCTACTCTTGTCTCTGTACCCATTACCAAACAAAACATTAACAAACAGAGTTGGGTGAATGCACATATGAAACTGGTGGGGTTCGGCACCTCCAACAAGGTTAAGAACCACTGGTCTATAATAAGCAAAGAACAACTAAATCCTTTAGGACTTTAATCAACAGACAAGCATCTGCTGAGTAAGTCAACCAATGATCAGCAGCTATATAAATAAACATGGCTAAGAATACACAGGCCCTGCTTGTGCTTTATCCATTTGTATTACTCCTAATGTCTCCTTATATCAATGACCTACATCAGCTGCAGAACTCTTTAAACAGCATGAGCTGACCCTATGTTCTCAGCCATCCCGACAGTGGGAGATGTGTGGGTATCCTTCATTTTTGCTGCAGAAGCATCATTCTGTGACCTACAACATGTGACTTCTAAAGTAGGAAAGGAGATTAGGAGCTTAGCAGAGAATGGTCTGGGATAGCAATCACATGTAAGCAACAGATGATTGGAAGAATTAAGTGTTCTCTGCAGACAATGTAGTAATTTGGTGTTATTATTCATGCTTCTAGAGAGGAACGGCCTCCTACACCACCAGTGGTGTACTCCCGCTACGCAGATGACACCCTCAGAAATGTTATCAAGCAATTAAGAGAGCGAACGGACACACTGAAAGAGAAAGCAATAGATCCCTATGCCACATCTCCAGAAATCACGCCACCTGTCAGTAAGTATAGGCAGAAAATTCAGGCAAAAACACAAGTATGGCAGCAGGGCTGCTTAACCCACCGCCTCTACCTTTCTACTGTATAGCCCCCGTTTTTAAGAAGGATGACTACATCAGGCTAAAGGAAGAGGAACGGATAGCAAAAGAAGCGGAGGACAAAAGGAAAGCTGAAGAAGCGGCCAAAAAAGCAGAAGAGAAGAAGAAGAAAGATGAGGAGAAGAGGCTGGAAGCGGAAAAGAAAGCAGAGGAGGAGAGGCTGGCAGAGGAGGCCAAGAAGAAGGAGAAGATCCTCCCGGAGATAAGTTGCTCCTGCTTCGATGTCCTCTTCCGTCCGATCGAGGAGAAGATGGACAGTGTCCTGGGAAGCACCATTGATCCCTTCACAGGTAGGTGGGGTCCATGCCGGGCGGGTTTACCTAAACCAGATCCAGGTGAAAGACGTCTTTCTTTCCTTCTCGGCTCAGATCGCCGCTACATCGCCTGGTTGACCGTTGTAGCGGTGGCGTACAACTACAACGTTTGGTTTTGCACCGCGCGGCTGGCCTTCCCTTACCACAACGAATCCGCCAACCGGTACTGGATCACTTTAGACTTTCTTTCCGACGTGGTGAATGTTATTGACATCATGGTTTGGCAACCTCGACTGCAGTTTGTCAAAGCTGGCGACATTATAGTAAGTGTGTTGCCTGATGTACCAGATGGTCCGACTGCATTCTGACCTTATACAACACGTATAAAACCTTCTGTTACAGAAAGACAGAGCAATGACCAAGGTACATTACCGGAAATCACAAAGATTTAAGGTAAGAGAGTAAAACGCTTAGATTTCCTGATACCTGAACACCGTTTAAACACCTGAATTTCATTTCAAAACCATAATATCCCCAAACGGGGATATTATGGTTTTGCCGCCGCCAATGGATATCCTTCATGTGAGCGCGATAAGCCAATCAATTTTGATACTGTATATACCTGTTTAAGTCCCCAAGGGGACGACCTGTATCCAATTTCACCATTTTGGGATTTATGGTTTCCCAACCAGGTGGTGCTTTATGCACGGAAATCTCTGGAACTAAATAAAAGGTCATGATCTCAGGATGAATCCTGTGCTGATGTCATATCGGGCTGGTTCAAAGCTTTGAGACCAGGTGGAGCTTTGTGACTGAACATGCGCATCTTTATGTTATTATATTGTGTTTATTTAAAGATTGGGGAATTGGAGGATGGGGGGCAGTTGGGGATATACCCCTAGACATCACTTCCGATGACATAGACTATGTTATCAAAAGAAATACTTTATTTTTAATTGTCCTTTTAATTTATCATAATTTTGTGTTTTGCCTCTATCAATTCAATTACGCAGCAAAAATAATTGGTCACATGTTATTTTTTACTTTGGAGTAGTTATTTCCGAATTAAATAATTCTACTTTGCGTTTACATGAAAACACGTTTATTCAACTTTTCTTAATTCTGATATAAATCCTTCCTGCTTCCAGTGTAGTGATCTAAATCTGATTGAACTATTGCATAACTATAAAAGGAAGAAACCAACAGTAATCGAGTCTTCAGTCATTATAACTTCGTGTATAAAATACTGCTGTTTTCTGTTGGTCCAGATAAGGTACTTAAGTATTTCTCATCATTAATATTTATTTATTTAGATGGTTTATTTTTAGCAGAACTGAGAAAATTCCTAGCTGTTTGCTGCCCTGTAGAATCTTTCAGACATGCACGGACTTGACTGTTTGGAGTTCAACCGTCTGGCAGATTGCAAGCTAATGCGTTTCAGCAGGGTTTGCAAGGGTCCTGGTGGGCCGTGGGAACTCATCTCAAGCTTTAGTGAGCACACAGAGAGCTTTCTGTCCATAAAACCACCAACCAAGATGAGTTGGAAGAATTTGCTCCGTCTCTTCTTACATAAAGTCATTTTTCCAATCCGTCCTCCTGCAGACCGACATCATCAGCATCCTCCCGTTTGACCTTCTCTGCCTGCGCTTTGAGTTTTCTTCTGTGTACAGACTCAATCGGTTCATCAGGGTAGGTGGGCAGCAGGAGACACGGTATTTATCACCCAGACTTCGTACTTCCTGTCGTTCTTATGGCGTGTTTCTGTGTTGTAGTTGGAGTCTTTCTTTGAGTTCAGTGATCGGCTTGAGAGCATCATGGCCAAAGCGTATATCTGGAGGTGAACACTTACCGTTTCATGCATGATTAAATGTTTAAAAAAAGAAAATGATTCATGTTTTTATGCTTAACTTCTTACTTTTTTTACACCCCCTCCTCCTGTTCTCCTGTGATGATGAAGAGTGACCCGTACAACAGGATACCTGCTCTACGTTCTCCATCTCAACGCCTGTGCCTTCTACGTTGCATCAGTATACCAGGGGCTTGCAACAACCACGTGGGTGTATGATGGAGATGGAACAGCGTATGTATTTCTAATGTAGAAACGACTCATTTTAGGAAGTTTTTATACGCACAACTCCTGCTTATAGTGAAATATGCCACTAAATCAAATGTTTATGGTTTTTTTTGCAAGTTATCTACTTTTTTTTAATCCATTGTTAAATTTCTATAAACATGCAGTTCAGTCGAACTAATTGGCCAATCACACGATAGCATCTTTACTCATGTGGAGAAGCTGAAGACGTGTTTACAGAGATGTGAAGGAGAGAAAATATCCAGTGAGCAGCAGGTGTCTGGACCAGAAGGTCTTGTTGATGTCAGAGAAAAATGGGCAGACTGGTTTCAGGACATTAAAAAGCACTGGTTCCAACCAAGGTGTGTAGAACAGCATTTCTGACCACACATTGCAGCAGATGTTCTCCAGCAGTAGGAGAACACACCGGGTTCCACTCCTGCAGCTAAGAAGGAAACTGAGGCTACAATTCACACAGAATCACCAGAACTGGACAAACTGGTCTGACGAGTCTCCATTTCAGCTCCACATTCAGACGGTCGGATCAGAATCTACTGGAAGCATCATGAAAACATGGATCCATCCTGCCTGGGATCAATGGTTCAGGCTGCTGGTGGTATAATGGAACCACCATGACCATGTCCATCCCTCTATGAGCACAGTGTAACATCTTCTGATGGAAACTTCCAGCAGGATGATGCACCATGTCACAAAGCTCACATCATCTTGTAACAGTTACGGGTTGGGGGTGGAGTGAAAAGTTAAAAAAGTCAAAAAACTCCAACATACCCTGGTACTGGATTTCCACAGTGCTGGTTTATTCATCATCCTTATAAAGCCCGGTTGGACGGCTGCTGTCCCACAGACCGTATAACACAGCATCACAACCCGCATGCCACAATGAGACCGGGAAAACTAAAATGAGCAGAGCTGTTTAGAAAAACGTCCATTCATCCAGTTGTACGCATCCCGTCTGGTGGGTGCAATGTGACATCATCATAAGTGGACAGTCCGACTGCTCTTAAAGGGCCATTCCACAATAACAACTCTTACCTTCTCCATGACGACGACTTCACAGCACAGATCTCAGTCCAGCAGAGCAGCTTTGGGATGAGGTGGACCGGAAGGTTTGCATCATGGATGTGCAGCAACCATATGGAACAAATATGGAATGTTTCCAGTTCCATGTTGAATCTCTTAATGGGAAATTAGTGCAGAAAGTAAAATGTGCCCCGCCCAGTGAAAACCTGCTGCTTCTGGTTAAATCAACCCTCTCGTTTCTCCGCAGGTACCTCCGCTGTTACTACTTTGCCGTCCGCAGTCTGATCAACATTGGCGGTCTCCCAGAGCCTGTAACCGTCTTCGAGATCAGCTTTCAGATGGCCAATTTCTTCATTGGTGTCTTCGTCTTCTCCAGTCTGATTGGACAGGTGGGACAGTTTCGTTCAGAATCCTGTTGAAGTTTGCAGCCATTCCTCTAGTTCACCTTCATCTTCATCTTCACGCTCGCTTCGGTCAGATGAGAGACGTCATCGGTGCAGCCACGGCTGGTCAGACGTACTTTCGGGCGTCCATGGACGGCTGTGTTGAGTACATGAACACTTACACCATCCCCAAGCTGGTCCAGAACAGGGTCCGAACCTGGTACAACTACACCTGGGCTGCTCAGGGGATGTTGGGTGGGATTTTATCCTGATATTTTAGAACTAAAATACAGAGTAATTTCTACTGAAAGACACTAGCGGATGTCTTCTTGTCCTCTCCAGATGAGTCTGAGCTCCTGGACAAGATGCCTCTGGTGATGAGGATTGCCATCGCCGTGGACATCAACCTGGCCACCTTCCAGAAGATCGCTCTCTTTCAGGTGAAGCTTATTTTAAAGACGTGTAGAAGATGAATGTTAAGCAAACAGAAAGAATATTCAGACCTGTCGCAGCTTTTTTCTGAACTAGTTAATCAGACCCTTACTAAGTAAGAATGATTATCTTATGTTTAAAAAAATAAGCATGTGTCCTTGATTTGAGATGTTTAATCTTAATTAGATTTTAGTTTTTGCAGTGCAGGTTGGATTGGGAATGCTGGAATTTTCCGTTGGGCTTGTTTAGTCTCTGGTCCAGTCTGACCAGGTTTTCCATTCATCCTGCAACGACGACCAAGTACACAGTCCTTGCAGATTAAAACAAGGTCTATGGCGTCAGTAGTGTCCACTAGGGGTATATCCCCGAACGCCCCCCATTCTCCTATACCCCAATCCTCAAATAGACACAATACAATAATATAAAGATGCACATGTTCAGTCACAAAACTCCCCCTGGTGTTGAAACTTTGAACCAGCCCGATATGACATCAGGACACGATACATCCTGAGGTCATGACCTTTTATTTGCACTTGATTTGAGGTCAATAAGAGAAATAGTTCCAGAGATATAGGCAAAAATATATTTTTTTCATGCATAAAGTTCCACCTGATGGGAAAACTATAAATCCCATAATGGTGAAATTCGATACAAGTCGTCCTCTTGGGGACCTAAACATGTATCATATAACTATATA
>JBAMHX010000020.1:17577493-17598729 GCA_037177515.1 Pseudomugil tenellus
TATATATTGCGGTGGTCGTGATGAAACCCTTATACCCCGACGTTCCGCGTTCGGGGATATAAATAACCCCACAACATGTTGCTGCCACCACCTTCGCTGTTGGGGGGATTTTTGCATCAACCCAGAAACTACGATGAAGTATTAGGGCCACACTGGAAAAATATGTTGAAAGATTTTTTTTCTTTCAAAGTCTCTTTTCATAAAGTCAAATAACAAGAATAAAAGTCAAAGTTCAGTTTTGAGAATAAAGTTAAAATAAGTTGACATTAACTTTGAGTCTTTCAGATAATGTGAACCAGCTTTGAAGAGACTGTGTTTCATCTTTATGCTCGTCATTTTGACTTTATTCTCAAAGTGAGAAAAAAAAATCCTCCACAAATTTTCTTTTTCAATGAGATGAACTCCGTCGTAAGAAACTCTTATTTCTCTGTGAAAAGAAGAGTCTTCTTCCATGAACACCTCTGTGCAGAACTACGCTGTATTTCTGAGCCCTTCCTGCATTTCCTTCTACCTAATGGCTCAGTTTTTACTCCAATGTGAGTAGTAACGCCCAGTACAGACATTTATGATCCCGTCTAAGTCATATCCAACCAGTTCACTGAAGCTGGACCCTAATTCAGATTTAAACCCACTCAAGCTGCTACGTTTCATTACAAGTTAATGTTAAAAGTGAATCCTGAAGCATCGCGTCTTTCAGGGCTGCGACCAGCAGATGTTAGTCGACATGTTGCTGAGGCTCAAGTCCATCATCTACCTCCCTGGAGACTTCGTTGTGAAGAAGGTGATTCGTACTTTAAACTTTAAAAACCAGTTTGTTGTTGTGAGTTTAACGCCGACCTCTGCAGGGCGACATTGGTAAGGAGATGTACATCATCAAAAGCGGAGCGGTGCAGGTGGTGGGAGGACCTGACAACAGCATCGTGTTTGTCACGCTAAAGGCTGGTTGTGTGTTTGGAGAAATCAGGTAAAACAACACATTTATAATAATTTATGTTTTATAAATAAGAATACTGTAGTGGGCGATGCTACTGGGAAAGGCTCCTGTAACTGGAATAAGTCCAGTTCCTTATGCACGGTCATCAGATGAACTGCACACAGAATGCTAAAATAGTTTGCATGGTTTTGTGCAGAAATAATCACCTTTCCAGTGATGAAGACGAGATGCACATTTTCCTTTAGGCAGCGATCAAAAGGTCGTGGACCCCCAGAAAAGGTTACACATAGATGGTAGCGAATGTTTGCACGAGCTGTGACATACCGTTTCACTGAGGATAAATGTTATTTGTTTTAAAGGTTCTCAGGCTCAGTTTCATGTGAACGACACACTGAAGTCATCCTCATGTAGACACACCCCCCCCCCCCCATGTTGCAAACCATTTGCTCCTTTTTAACTCAGTATTTTACTGCTGAGTTTTCTCAGACATGATCAGAAGTAAATGTGGGATTGGTAGCTTAACCGAACTTCCAGTCAGAAGCTGTATACCAGTAACATGTTGTTGCCTAGATACCATTAGTATTTAACCTTTTTTCCCTTTACTTCTGTTTTTAGAACCACGAACCAGCTGATACATTAGTTTGTCTCAGTCATTTTCAAAACAAACACAATGTCTTCAGTGCGTGAAGGAAATAAAGCATTATGATCAATTTCCACCTCCAATCAGGTGGTTTTGATGCTTATGTTGACCTGTCACCATAGCAACCTGTAAGATAGCATCTGCATTTTAATCAGAACTTTAACTTTATGTGATGCTTTTTTTCCTAACAGCGTTTTAGTAGCAGTCAGATTGTGATTAACAATGATGTGTGTGTTTATACCCGCCGTAGTTTGCTGCAGTCCGCCAAAGACGGAGGAAACCGGCGCACCGCTAACGTTAAAGCGCACGGCTTTGCTAACCTCTTTGTTCTGGAGAAGAAAGACCTGTTTGACATCCTCGTGCACTACCCAGAGTCGCAGAAAGTCCTGGCCAGGAAGGGCAGGTGTGTGTCGTGTGTGTGTGCAGCACTTCTGTCACGCAGCAGCTTCAACATGTGTGTTTTATTTTTACAAAGGCAACTGGTTAAATCCAAAGCTGCAACAGGAACAAAGACGAAGGAGGAAAAGCAGAAAGGTCTGACTCTGTTCGGCCAAAAACCACCAACGCCAAAGTTCCTGAAAGCGTTCGGAAAGTTGGGCAAAGGAGGGTTCCTGGAAAAACTCAAGGTGAGGGAACCATCGGGCCGGGCGGTTCTGATGTTCACAAGCACTAACGCCATGTTTGTTCTGTTCACAGAAAGCTGCAGAAGAGGGTTAGGCGTTACTGCAACTGCTTCTGCGGCTTTACTTTCCCCCAGTGAGTCGTTCTGCACACAACCCTCATCTGGTTTTTTAATTATCTGATAAGAAAAGCTTTGAAAATAAAAACTCAAAAGCACGTTTAAGAGGAAACTTTCTTCTTTTAACACCTGAGCAGCTTGAAACTTTGATACTCTACGTTCACCGCAGAGAATAAAAAACAAATAAAGCAGCGTAACTTGCATTAACTGTACCTGCTGTTATCCGCAGAATAACATGATACATAAATAAAACCCACATGTGTGCATGAAGAACAGGCTAAAACCAGGCGGATGCGGGATGGACTTGTTTTAGTTCCCTGCTATCATGCAAAAACTGGACAGTAAGCAGGTAGCGATGACGAGCATGAAGGATGTTTTCACCTCTTCGGTCATATCCGAGAAGCTTGGCTCATGTGGTCGGCTGGATACTTGCGCTCGTCTTCGTCCTGTTTATATAAATTGCACAAGAAGTTTTGCGTCCCCAGCTGATCCAGAGTCAGATTAACTCTGAAGCTTCCAGAAGATGATCTGCCTGTCCTCTCCACCTGTGATCACTGTGGTGCACAGCTCGCTCATCCACATGGCTGTAACAGGACCTGAAAAAACATTTATTATGGTGAAGCAGAAAAACCATCTTTCTCATCTTGTTGTGGTCATTTTTCTCTTAGCTTAATTACCTTACTCTTAATATCTGCATGAAAGGTCTGACAATCATGCTCATTCTCACCTTATTAAACCATCTGTCTGAGTTGTGTCTGTCGCAACAGAATAGTGACTCTAAAATGTGACGCCATGTTGCCATAATGCTCAATTCGCATTTTTTGGGAAATTCGATCTTTTCAAGATTGCGTTCATATTTCTAATTACATGTGATATGTAAGTGATCTCCTGTATGAATGTTATGTGCACCAAAAGCGTCCCGCATGCGCAGAACACACCGACATGTGTGACATTGTGTTTACGGTGAAATGACCGTTTTTTTCCCGTCATGGACGAGGACACGGGTTTCTTAGATTGAAGAATATAAATTTGATAATGAAGAATAAATGAAGTTGAACATACATTAAACATCAAAACATGGAGTGAGACATGAAAGACAGACAGACAAGGTTATAACCCGGGAGAATTATTCCAGAGATCTGTTGTCACACAGAAGTCCGAAGTGATTCTGTCACTTAGAGACACTTTGTGTGCGTCATACTCTGAAATCTCTGTTCTGTTTGAAATACGATAAAAGACTTGTGTCTCGTCTAAAGGACGCTACTTAGGATGGTTTAGTAAGATCAGAATGACATCAGTTTAGGAACATTATGGTCCGACCTTTCATCCAGATAATAATTAAGAGGAAGATAATTAAGCTAATATATGAAATGGCCACTGCAACGGAAGAAAACATGATGGTTTACACACAATGGTAACAGCGGAGCGTATTTTTAAATTATTATCCAGCTGTAGTCGCATTTTCAACATCGTTTTAAGTAGGTGAGTCAAACGGCATTTTGTGAAGAATCGGCAGAAACGTCTGCAAAGAGAAACGCGTGAAGCCAGGAGAGTGAAGCAGATGGCAAATGCGACCTGGCCGTTCAGACTGAAACCGCATGTACAAAGATCAGATATCGGGTTTAGGATCACATATCGGCCTGGGTTTCATTTCCAAAGATCGGATCTGTGTTGTTAAGAATGTTATGAAAAGATCAGATACAGGTGACATAGAGGCAAAAACATGTCTGTATGTCTTAATGTTTTGTCCCTTCATGTTTTAATGTTTAATGTACGTTCAACTTCTTTTATCCTTCATTATTAAATTTATATTCTTCTCAATCTAAGAAATCAGTCTGCTCGTCCTTCAGAGGAATAATGGTCATTTCATCCTCCAAAAACTTTAAACATAAAATATGCCGAGTCATGCTGGGAGAATTTTGCTATTTATACATTTAGTTGACATCATTGCCAGGAAACAGATAATAATCCCTGACAACCTTTTAGATTTTAATTTTTTTCTATCAAATAAATAAAATTAGATTTTTACTGACGTTTTTACTGAAGTGTGGATGAGGGAAGGGGGGGTCTACCTGAGTGTGCAGGGATTCTCTTGGTGACGGTGTTACTGAGCAGGTCCCATAACAAGAGGTCACCAGACTGCCCCCCACAAAGCACCGAGTTCCCATCCCAGCAGAAACACCTGCAAGATGGTGCATCCAAACCAGTATAGTAAAGGTTTTTACATTTGATAGTAAACTAAATAAGCAGCAGGTTAGGATTTACAGCGAGGTGGCGGGGGGGGGGGATTACCTCTGCTCCTCCTCCATCTTCACAGACGAGATCACCATCCCCGTCTGGACGTCAGTGACCTTCATGGACGAATCTGCACCCACGCTGAGAACGTGTCTGCTGTCTGAGGAAGGAGACACGACAGTAAGACGCGATCTCATCATGTTTACTACTCTGCAGCACACTCAGGAAAAAGAAAAGGAGCAACCCGGGATTAAACTACTCATCGTTATGAGTGTTAAATGTGTCGATGCAAGCGGGTCAACCAGAAACCCATGCTGGTTTAAAACACACCAGGACTGAAGGCAGAGTGGTGGATGGTTCCACTGTGACAGGGGACCTGCTGAAGCGTCTCATAGCTGCTGGTGTCCCAGATGGAGATGGTCCCGTCCTTACAGCCAGAAACCAGCAGAGTCCCAGCCGGGTTCAGACCCACAGTGTTCACCTGGACACAGTTCTCAGTGTTAGTTTCTGTGTTTATTACCACTTAAATAAAGAAATATTACTCATTTAAAAGCATAAAAATGAGGAGGAGGGCTGTTGGGGATGTTTTAAGTAACAAAAGATGAAAAGTAACGTATTTTTCAGACTATAAGTCGTACTTTTTTAATAGTTTGACTGTTCCTGCGACTTATATACTCTCTAATTACAGCAGGCTGAAGCAAAGCCTGAACTTAATGCGTGGTGGGGTTTTTCAAATACTGATGCAAAACGTGAATCCTACAATCTTGTAGCCATTTGCCAGATTTAGTCGGTTCTCAAGCATATTTTTCCATAAAATCAGTCTTTACTTGGATATGTATTTAATAGTGGCAGGTTGTTTATCTCATAAACCTATGGGTTGGAAAAACCTTGACTTTAGCATCACTAACCAGAACAACGTGCTGCCTGAAGTTTGTCAACGGCAGTTACGTCTCAACGGTCTGGTACTTTCCAAGGATATTCATATATTTGTATAAATGCGACTTATATAAGATTTTATCCTCTGCAGCACTAGTTTTTGCGACTTATAGTCTGAAAAATACGGTATTAGGATTTATTGACCAAGCAAGCAAAGTAATAAATTGCAATTTGGAGAGAAGTCGTTCGGTGTCTGCATCAAATGCAACTCTGTCCTTCACAGAGTAAATGAGTCATCATTTAGGTCTGGTTGTTCTTAAAAGGTAAATGATACAAGAAAAAAGGAGACAAACTAATGTGTCTGAATAATATTTAACATGATGTTGAGACACACAAGTCTCACACAAGTGAATAAAATACTAAATTACATGAATAAAGTAAGATCTGAAATGTGTGATTACAGTGTTACATCCTGGACACGTCACCCGTCCATAACAGAGAGACAATAAATTTATTCCTAAAGACAATGTAGAATGAGCAACCTACCATGTTTGGACGGTGGGAGAACGCTGTGAAGCTGCCGTGTAAACCACCATGTGGTTCAACAATAACGCATTTTATTTAACTGGTCAAGAAAAAGAAACACTAAACGAATGTGTTTGTTCATGCGGACATGCTAACTCTGCATCCCAGCGGAACATATTCATGTTTAAACTGTTTCCATTGATCTAAAACGTCGCTAATCTCTCACTCTGCAGTCCAATCTGACTTCCAACATCAGTCCAGATGTTTAGCTGAAGGTGAAAAGTCTCAAACGGAACATAAAGCAACATGTGGCTCACCCCGGCATCGTGCTCCAACTCAGCCAGCAGCTGGAACTGAGACCTCTTATGACCGGACATGCTGTTTGCAGCGCACTGCCACACCTGGAAGATAAAACAGCTGGAAACGTGAGCGTTGCATAGCAACGTGTCTATGAACAGTGAAGAAAAGGAAATCACGTAAACGGAAAGAAAGGATGCTGCCTTCATGTGCTGTGGGAAAGATTATATTTTCCACTTGTAAGTAGGAAATTACGAGTTGTTCTGTTCAGGTGCTGTTGTTGTGGTCGTAGTATAAAAAAAAAAAATTAGCAGACAAACTTTATGATAAGCTGGTACACGGATAAAACAGTCCTGGACTAATTAATTCATCAGCTACATCAACAACAAGATGTATCAGCACTAAAACTGTAGATGTTTAGTATTTATGAATAAAATAGTTGCCTAATTTTAAGAACAGAAGCATTTTTATTTGAAACGGAGGGGAAATGCACAAGTTGTTTATGCTACATATTTAAACATTTATTAACCTGCACTTTTCTTACTATCCACAACTTCTTCGCTGCTCTCCGCCATTTTGAAAAGTCAAATCTGACAACTTCTCGGAAACTCAGGTATCAAAATAATCTTCTGGTGCAAATTACGACGAAAGAGGGTGTTCATGTGCATATTTTACCTTTGCAAGTGGTGTTTTTCATAATTCCTACAGCACATGAAGGCAGCATTAGAGTGAGTGAATGAAAATCTGGGGATGAGAAAACATCTGGATAAGAGTCAACACATCTGTATCTCTGAAGCAACAAATAAAGTCCCGTTTCCACCAACCGGTCGGAGTTTGTATGGGATGCTTTTTATTTTGCCAGAATACCTGATTGACCCCTCATGACCTTTCCCAACAAGCTGCTTTCCACTGATTGGTGGAAAGAACAAACAGTGGATTAACAGCTGTTTAAGGAGGAAGAGGGGATGTGCCCCTCCTCTCGCATCCTACCTGTACTGTCGGATCTCTCCAGCCAGTACAACATGGACTCTTTGACCTCCTTCTTCCTCCTATGATGTGTTCCTGTGTTTCTTTGCTAAACACTGCCAGTGTGTTTATAGTAACTTGCATGTGACGCGATGCGTAAAGCGAGACTAAACTGCAACATCATGCGACTTTCTCAGCCTCGGGCTGCTGGTGGGAGGCCACAGCCCCAGAAATGTACAGAAAGATGCCGCAGTACCATCCGACGGCTCAGAAACATGGTGTTTTAAAGCAGACGTGTCCGATTCCGGTTGAGATCTACCATCCTGCAACCTTTAGGTGCAGCGATGCAACTGCAACTGCGAAGCTGAATGATACGCAGACATGTACCTTCATCCATACGAAGAACAAACAAAACAGCAGCAGGAACACGGCTCTTCTTACTTTTAAATAATAAACTCAAACGCTGATTTCACATCATATTATTACATATCTGCTGCATCTATCGTTGCTGGGTAACCAGAGGTAACAGCTTCATACAGACATGTTGGTAGAAACGCTGCTTAAAAACATAAAGATCATTTACATTCATGTAAAATAGTCCAAACATTCTGTGGCAAGATGTATTTAGCAGCACAGATTACATTAACTAAATCATAAAAAACTACATAGTATATTTAAAAATAATTCATTAAATAAAAATAAATAATTAATTAAATAAAAATAAATTAATTAAACATTATTGTTTAATTTATTTGTATGAAAATATGTTTAAATAGCATATTATGTAGTAATAGAATTCCTCACAAATCCTGATCACAGACAGTTAAACAACCTCATTAAGAACAAATTAAAATAAAATAATCTTTTTATTTCTTAATTTTGAATTTTTTAAAGTCTTATTTAATTACTTTAAATAAAACAGAATTCATATATATTTAGTTAATAATTATTTTCAATTATTATATTACAAATATTCAGGTTAAAGTAAATTATAGAGTTTCAAATATATTCGACAAAATGTGTAATCTATGTGATTCATAACATATACAATATTTAATAATCACAAAATGTAAAATAATTACTTTATTTTATATTTATTTGTAAAAATTTGTGTCCTGGTTCTGAACTTTAACTGCATAAAAAAGTTTTTTTGTAACAGTTTAAAAACAGATAATTAACCTTCACAGTTGAATCCCACGACGCCGTGTAGAGCCGGTCATCAAACCAACACATCTCGCTGACGGCGTCATCGTGGCCCATCAGCGAGTCCTGCCGCCGGCCGTACGGGACGGAGTAGAAGTAGCTGCAGGGAAGGAGAGTCGCAGTTAAAATCAGCTTCAACGCCACCTGAAACGTTGTCTTCAACACTTACACGTTATTGTCCCACGAAGAACACACGGCGGTTTTACCATCTGACAGCATCAGGCAGGAGGACAAGGCCTAGAGAACAGTGAGAGGTTCAGTGTTGGCAGAGCTGGAGCAGGTCGGAGCACATCGGATACGTACCATGTTGGAGAAAGACATGCTCCTCTGGAAGTCCTTCAGCTCTTTGGAAAACATTTTCAGAGTTGAATCTGGGATAAGGAATGATTGACAGGTGCAGTTAGCAGCAATGAAACGGTCGCTAGATCATTTACATCATAAAACACGCCCATAAGAGTCTCGCTTTGGATGTTTTTCTCACCTTGGGATGTAGAGAAAATAGAAGATCCATCTCGAGTCACAGCGATGCCCGTCACAGCTCTGCACATTTACCAGTTAAACATGCATCAGTACTTCTCCCCCCAGTTCCAGATGGAGTCAGAAAAGCTACAACTGCTTTATGTCTTCTTGCATTACATACACGTCTTTTACATTTAAATTTGATATTTATTTCTTTAATAATAATAGTTGTATTTGCACAACGTAATGATTTTAATGGTTGCCTCCTGACTTACTCCTTATGGATCTTATGCCTGGAAACGACCGTCAGACTTCCCATGTTTGTCCAGGCCAGCTTCCTGCTTTCTTCTGTCAAATCTTCAAAGGATGAGTCCTCACTCTGAGAAGCTGCAATCAACACTTTATTACTGGGAAGCCATCTGAGCTAACTTTAAGCACATAAAAGGGCTAAACGATGCTTATGTTAGGCTCATTTTGCTAATAAAATAAACTTATGATTGAACGTTTCTGACCCAAACATCACAACTAAGTATTATTATTAGACTTCTAGCAGTTGGGATGAGATGATATAAAAAAATAAGCAAACTAGAAGCAATAAAACAGAGAATCTGAGGAAGAAAATCCAACTTTTCATTATTGAACTAAATTAGACAAGTTGTGGAAGGCTCATAATGCTTTATCAGCAGGTACAACGTAGTCATCTGCATAAAAACAAGCGCTGTGGTACGACACAAATCATCTGACCTGCTGAGAGGGTAAAATTATTCCAACATCATGTACCAGAGTAGCGAGGTAAAAGCTGAATCCCAAATGAGGACGACTCCACGAGCAACAGTATTAGAAAACCAAAATGTGCCTGATAAATGACACACGGATGTTCCAGACTCATCGCTGAACTCTGTTACCTGGAGACAGCTCAGGCGAGGGGATGCTGGGGCTTCGCGTGATGTTCTGAAACCTCGGCGTGATCCTCTGGGGATGAGGGCTGGTGAACAGCTGCTTGGGTGTCTGGCCGAACTCCAGGATCTGGGTGAGCATGGCGATTCTTTGATCCGTGTCCTCGATGCTTCCCAACGATAGAGGAGAAAGTTAAGTTACGGACAAACAGAAATACGTGGAAAAATCCATGTCAAAGGTTTTCCTTCACACCTGTCACAGTCGATGCTACCCTCGTAGGTCAGCGGGTGAAAAACTGAAAAAACAAGGTGGAAGATTTTACAAACTGCAGTTTCGGCGTATGAGTCCAGAAAAGCCTCAAACGCAGCTATGTTACCGTTATGAGCTGCCACAGCTTCGCTGCCTCTCTGTTTGAAGCCGAACACCAAGTCAATCCATTCATGAAGATGCTCCGAAACAAACTGACTCTCCAGAGCTGTCCGGTGTTTTTGGAGAAAATCAGCTGCATCTGGAGACGAGAAAGACGAGCATGCATCATCTTCCTCTCTGGAAGAAGGCGGCGTGTGATGCCGAGAGGAACTGTACCTGATGCCCAAGGCGGGAGAACAACATCGCCGACTAATCTTCCGTTCTGCCTCTTGCCCAGATCCAGATTCAGCCGGTTTTCCAGGAAGCTGGCGTCGTTACCGTAAAACTCCGGGATCAGCTGCAGCAGCAGGTAAATCAAACAGAAACTACAATGCAGTTTGGTGAGGCCGACATCTCGTGGGACATTTGTCCAGTTTGAGAAAAACTGATATTCTCGACTGATATAAAACCTAAAATATGGTCAAATTTGCTCATTTCATCTGTTATTTCCAGTATCTGAGTATTTCCCACAGTGCCTGACATATGGACAAAAAGAAGCAAGATGAGAGATAAATTTAACCGATCCAATTGTTCAGAAGTGGCTAAGAGATTTAAAAAACCCACAAATGTCCAAAATAGCAAGAAACTCTGTTACGCAGCTGTAGGGAAAATAAATGAGCTGCATCTGCTTCTGTTAAAGAATCAGATCTAAAAACAAGTAGAGCTTCGATTGAACTCACATGTTAGTATACAGATCCCTGTGGGGAAAAAATATCAATCAATACTGATGAAACTACTGACACATTAGGCTGTTTTCTTTTAATTAAACAAACCATGTTAATTGCTGGTTGCACATCCATAAATGTGGCATAAAATATCACTAAAGAGGGGCTGACACGCACAGCATTTAGTCAGAGTAGATCGTTTTAATTAAAAAAAAATCTTATCCAGGCGAAGAAAATCGACCAGAAGCGGCAACTTTTCATGATCCATGAGTTTGAAACGTTGAGTTTCATTCAATTCACTAGACCTATAAAAAAGCCCGATATATCGGTATACCCATATTATTGGCTGATATCCGCATTTAAATGTGGTATCTGCAAATATCTGCATCGGTTTTTACTTTAATGACATTTTTTACACAACATGTACATATTTTATCTCAAACTCTTCAGCAATGTCTCCTCAAACTCAAAGTGACAAAATATAAGAGATGTTATGTTTAGTTTTACTGATATGTTTGGAACAACTAAATTAATCCTCTGGCTGTGACATCATCAAACCGCGTCATCACTTGCAGCATTAGGAGCTTTGAAGTGGACTCGTCCACATGTTTTGGAACCATTTCAAAGTTTCTTCAGACATTAAATTTGCTGCAAAGTGGAGGATATATTTACCAGAAATTGTCTTCTTTGGAGGCAAATCAAAATGCATCGGTTTCAATTGATATCCGTATCGTAAATTAAGAATTGGACAAAATTGATACATTGGATATCAATAAAACAGCAAATATTAAATTTTCACCTCTTTAAAGTCGGTTGCTCCCTCCAGGCAGTTTTTCCATGTTTCACCGACGCTGTAATAACAAAAATCACTGATTTAGTCTTTTATCCAAACAAAAGTCACAGTGAACAGACTATTACAGTAGTTTTACCTGATTCTCTACAGTTTCCAACCATGAGAAGGGAGAACAGCTTAGTTTAGACTCCAAACCTCATCCCGAACGGTTTTTATCACTCCTATCTCCCTCATGTTCTCCAGTTTTGCCAAACTGGGCGGTTTTCTGCCCATTTGGGATACTTTTGGTGAAACCAGGCGGGGGGAAATGTGTTGGGCGAGGGGATGGCATTTGAGCTGCTTTTGCCCACATATGGTTTTTAGTATTGTGAAAACAGCACAACATACTGATTTTATCGTATAAGATCTACACAACAACAGCATAGATACAACATTCAGTGAAACATTTGTTGGGAGTTGGATTCAAACACACCGTTTCATTTGGCGACGTTAGTGCGACAGACTAGCTAGCACATGGACTGAAGCAATTCATCGTTAGTAGTTTGAAGCAGGGGCGGAGCCATATATGGGCAGAGTGTGCTTAAGCCCACCCACTTCTCTGATTGGCCCAGGCCCACCCTGACACAGTTATGCCCTATTCCCCCTTTTATTATTATTTTTTAAATATTCATTTTGAAAAGATCTGAAACATTCAAACAAAAAATGTAAAGTCTGACTTCACAAGGTTTCAGTTTACCAGTTTCTGAAGACCTCAAACGCACCATACATCCCATAATAATAAGTCCCTCTTCCTTGTTTTCAGCCAATCATTTACTCTCTCCTTCGTTGAACATCGTCATTCAACAAGTAGCAGTCATGAAGGAACATTTTCCTCTTTTATGTGGACATTTGGGACAGTCTCTCTTTTATCTGCTGTGTTCTTTAAGAAGCGTTTATTAGTTTATGAAACTGTGACTTGTGTCCTTCATTGTACAGATATTTATGAGAGTAGTTTACTTGTTTATTTTCTCGGTTTTGATTAATATGTTTGGTACTTGGTTTAACTGTTTAATTAGTTTGTCTTTTACACAATCCTCCTCAAATACAGTTATATTTCACGTTGAACGTGCCAATTGTTCAGGAATTTACCGTTGTTGCCTTCTTCTAATTTACATTGATGATGCATTCACAGACATATCGTTATTCATAAATTTTCCTTGCTTACATCCAAGGGTGCATTCACAGACCATAGGAACTATCAGTATTTAGCAAGAAAAATATCAAATGGTAGTATCTCTTTATTTGTTATCTGATGATTTACTTGGATAGCATATTGTGTTTAGAAATGTTTCCATGCTCGTTTATTTGATTGCTCATAATTATTTCTCTTTGAAGAACCATAAACCACATAAACCCTACAATAACGAGTGGAATGAGCATAACCGAATGCTACATTCATTTGTTCTGACCGGACTGTCTGGGGAGATTGAGGATCTAAATGATTGAGGATCTGACTAGCCACCTAGTCAGTCCTTTTAGAGGTCAAAAGTTTGGATCCTAAATAGCCACACCTCTTTCATAATCTGGATTGTTATTTTAAGTTATGTAGATTTGCTTTTTATACAATAAATCCAGGCAGAATGAGAAATTCTTGTTCGATGTCTTATTTTCTGACAAGTTATTAAATTGAGAAGTTTGCTCTGGAAAAAGCTGGCCCGGCCTATTTTCTTTAGGCCCACCCTATGCAAATTTTCTGGCTCCGCCCCTGGTTTCTGGCAACTTTGTGGTTTAAGCTGGTTATTACTGGATTGTGCTGGTTTTAAGCTATGATTGGGCTGGAAACTGTCAGTCTCATCTGGCAACACCGATGCTCTCCTACCACACAAGGTGCATGTGATAGCGCACACGTAGGACTTGTGCAGGATTCTCCAGAGAAAACTCGTGTCTTGCAGTGTATTAACTGTGTTGGTATCAGTAAGTAATAAATTAATTTTGTTTTTTTCACTTGAACGTGGTATTTTCAATTGCCATGTTGTTTCGATTATAAGATTTGTCCTGCACATCTAGTGGAAACAGCATCATTGCTATAGCATAGTTTTCCAGTTGATAGTAAATGTCACGGCATGTTCAGAAGCTAGTTAGCATTAGCGGCTTCAACCAACTGAAAAGTCCTGAACTCAGAAGCACAATAAATGAATAATTTTTAATATAAAATCACGTCTTGTAACGTATTATATCTAGCACAAAAAGCTTTTTGTTTATAGTTTAATAAAATTCTTTGCAAACGATGTTTTGTTGCACTTTGATAAGACGGGAAACAAACCTGTTAAACATGCGGTCTGCTTGGTCGTATCGGCCATTTTGGAGACACAACATGTGCTCGGGAGCTGTAGAGGAGAAGACAGCTTCTGTTAGCATCTCTTCCTAAATCTGATTTGCTCAAGCTGAAAGTGGAAGTTCAATAAAACCTCATCAATTCTGAAACATACCGACTCTGACCAGATAAAACATGACGTATCCTGGAGACGAGTAGTGACTTCCATACATGAAACGAGGTTCAGGCATGCCTCTGTAGCGAGCCTACGGGAAGAAAACAACGTGTTGGTCCCAGTGAAGCTTCTCATTAGACACGCTCGGTCCAGAAACAGAAAAGCTTTGATTCTCTCACCAGCAGTCTGTCCAGTCTCTCTTTATTAAGGGCCCCAACGGGTTTGCTCAGGTCTCTAAACGTGGAAGCATTCGTCAGGTCTGGAGAACAAAGTATGAAGTCTTTAAAATTGTGTTACCATAGTAGAAAACACACTTCCTCTTACACACACACAAAATTAAAAATATGATTTTTGGCTATATCTTTGGAACTATTTGTCTCACTGACCTCAAATTAAGTGCAAATAAAAGGTCATGACCTCAGGATGTATCCTGTCCTGATGCTATACCGGGCTGGTTCAAAGTTTCCACACAAGAAGGAGCTTTGTGACTGAACATGTGTGGCTTTATGCAAGTCAATGACTGTCAGCCATTGTTATAGCAGAGTTACTACCAGCATTATGGGTCAACTTTTGAGTTCTGGTACTGCAGATATGAAGGGTCGATTTGACCCAGTGCTTGCTTCGGGGCATCTTCAGGGTGAGTACTCACAATGCGGTGGCGGCTTTGTTTTGTGTAAGATGGACGCACCAGAAACTGCAAACAATGTCTCTGGCAGTGAAAGTTCAGATTCGAAAACGAATCGGAAGTCATCGTTGGCAGCCAAAGAGTTAATAATAATAAAATAAAAATAATAAAAAAACACCTGGGAACATGTATAAATGTTTTATATGTTTATTGGGTTCTCATTGTGTTATATGGATGACTTAAATTTGACTCACTTGCTGTTTAATCCATTTATTTTAACTCTTAAAGACCAAAATTAAGAACAGTAAGAAAAGTCCCATTTTTTTCTTTATTATTTGTCCCTTTAACAAAATATATATAAAAAATGTATCACAATTGTTGAGGTATATTTACCGTTTATTACCATGTGATATGTCAAAATTTTTGTTGTGTAATCTTTTGCTTTCTGGTGTTCATTCAGATTCGAAAACGCAGAAGTCGTCTTTGAAAGAAAATGTACCATAAAAGGATGCAAAATGTCTGAGAAAGTAAATGTATTATATATGCCATTTCAGTTGTTTTCTAATTCAGCTTTTTGTTTGTTTTTGTTCCTTTTTTTGCCAATTTTGTGCATAAACACCTTATTAAAAATGAAGTGTGAAGAACATGAAATAGCACCAGGAGGCTAAGATGTTTAAACAGAACTGTAAACCCACCTAACTGTGAGCCGGTGTAGTCAGAGATGACCCAGGGGAAGACGGGGTACTGCGAGAGATCGTTGCAGCTGCGGTCAGCCAGGTTGTTGAGGTGGAGCAGATACTGGTAGTTACTGAGACGACCACGCTGCCACTGTAACATGTAGCTTTCTGCTGTGTGCTCCGTTATGTGATTCTCTGGTGAAAAACATAGCAGCTGCTTAAAATGAAGATCTAATTTTTCTTTTTAAGTTACCCTGATCCTCCTCTTTGCTGGTGTGTTACTGACTGAGTTTTCAGTGTCTTAAAGAAGGTTACTTGTTACAGAAGTAAGCTTACGTAGGAATGTTGTCATGACAACAGACCAAAAAGTTCCTCCTACATAGCTATCAATATTTTAATTTTTTGTGGAAAACGAAATCGTGGAACAGTTAGCTAAAGTTGTACTAGTAATTTGACCATTTTTCCAAGTTTCAGTCAAACTCTCTCTAGTAATCAGTGTTATATGATGACCCCTCAACCAATTTGGTTTTCTAATTGTTTGCAGGGGGAAAAAGATAGACCTTTAAAGAAGATCTCCAACATGCTTGCGTAACACTTGGTGTCTTGATTTTGTTTGGTTTTACTAATTTGTTTAAATGAAGGTTATTTTGTTTCATGTCTCTTTTTTTTTTTGTCACAGCTCTGGGGGCTCGTCCGGGTTCTGAACCCAGAACCTTTTGCAGAAAACCAAATGAGAGTGATGATTTCAACAAAATCAACTTCACAGCTTTTATTTTCCAGCTTAAAGCATCACATGACATGCATTTTGATTCATGGCACCTCATCCTATTCAAGAAACTGGGTGTGGGCACCATAAAATCAGAGTTAAAAGACTTTTACTGGCTGGAGAGAGCTCAGATAAGAGACGAGATGCAAGATAGAGTTGAGTTATACGCCTTAGTTCAGGAATGAATAATACTAATACTAATAATACTAATTATACAAATAATAATAATAATAATAAAATGTAGATTGTATGTTCCAATTGTAATGAAACACATATAAAGTATATTATTATTGCTTTGAGCCATTTAATCAGAAGACGTTGTGGATATGCTGAACCTTCTGTAGTAGCTAAAAACAAAACAACGGTAGCTACGCAGCAGAACCAAAGCTTTTAAAAAGTCATGTAAAAAGTGGTTCTTAAGGAACTAAAAAAACTTTATAGATTATTCTCACCCAGAAAAGTGGCGATGTAGAAATAGATTTCATCTCTATCCGCTGTGTTGTAGAACTTCAGGTAGATGTCTGAGCAGAAGTCGTTCTCGGTACAGAACACCTCCAGGCCCTGAGTGAAGACAGAGATATGAAAATGGGACTGTTAATGTCAGAGAAAGTGAGTGAACTTAATGTGTCAGCCTTTCACTCACCAGAGGTCTGAGACCGTGTCGTCTCTTGTAGATTCGCCTGATTTGGTGCAGCTTGATTTGAATCACATGCTCCTGAAATGACATGTGAGGTTGCTGCTGCTCAGCTGAAAGCTCACCAGGTGTCGAATTACTAACAACCACTTTATGAACTCACCGGATATCCATTAAGAGGTTGAAAGTAAAGGTTTTCATCCGTGATGCAGACGTGGCCGGGATTGGACACCAGAGGCATGACCATCTCCACTGCGCACTCCATGTGAGGCTTCTCTGCAACACTCTGAAAGCTGTAGATCCCCGTCATTGTTATTAAACTGGATTAAACCAGTGAAACACTGTGAAATCTCAACTGTGCATACCAGTTCTTGTCAAATGATGCCCTCGCCAGTCGGGACTGAAGATTAGCAGCAATCTGGAAAGACAAAAATAAAAAGCATGTGACGCCACATCGTGTGGACATGGAGCAAACTCTCTAAGGAATGTTTGGAAGATCTAGGAAAATAAGAATGAAGGCAGCTGTGAAGGCAAACGGAGGTGCGAGCAATGTGAACCTGATAAAAAGGCCTCAAGCAACCAGGAACGTACCATGGCTGTCTGATCTCCAAGCTTTTCCAAACAGGAAGCCCTGTGCAGCTGCAGCGGATAAAAAAGATGTCGGCTCATTAGAAAACAATCTGGTGGACGTTTAATGTGATGCAACCTCCTACCTGCAGCAACGTCTGCACAACGTCTTCTGTTTTACCCTCAACCTCCAACTGAAAGCGCAGTTTCTTCCATCCCTGCCGATGCGATCACACCTGTTTATTTATGCTCTCATCTCATACACTTTCACCATTATTTAAAACATCACCTTCTGTTTTCAATTTTTATTATTCAACCAGGTGAGTGTGAACAGTCGGAGTAAACACTCACCCGTTCATTTCGGTATGGGGCGATGATGTTGCTTTCTTTGATGAAAATAACCTGAAAGACACATAAAATGATCCATAGCAGCAGCTAAAGTTGGTCAAACCGGTAACTTTTACCAATTCTAGCAGGTTTATAAGCTACATCTCACCTGTTCACATGAAACACATATTCCAGGTGACTTAGGCCTGTTGGAAAGAAATAAACACAAAATAGATCAGAAATAAGAATGATTACATCAAAGCATGATGTGCTGGTATCACTTTTGCTTTGCAAGCTGCAAAATATCTATTTTCCACTGAGTAAATAAACGAGTGATGTTTCATGTAGGGAGGGATGTGCGCTCACTCATTGAACGGGTTGTTGTCTTTCTCTACAAACTCGATCTTCTTACAGTCTCGCAGATGAATCTGTAAAAAACAAAAAATAAAACAAGGAAGAGATGTGATTAATACACGTCATTGAGCTCCAGAGTCAAATTAATCATTAACCACAATGTAAATGTATTTTTACACATTAATAATTGAACAAAAGGAAAAGTTTCTTCACATTACACAGAAAGCAAACCTTTAAAATTGGCTCTGCGACGTCTTCGGGATCAAATATGATGGATCTGGAACAAACCTTAAATGAACCTCTGATTTTTCTGAAAAGAAAGCGAGCTAACATTAGCTTGTTATCCACTTCTGCGATATTTAATGCTCTCCAGACTGCCTGTAGCTTTATAGTTAAACTAAATATTATACACCATTATTCATTCTTTATGAATCAATATCTGTATGAGAAAAAATTAATAATAAAAAGAGAAATCACCAGTTCCTTTTGGAAACGTTACTAAAACACAGATTATATTTTAGTATCCCTTTCTAGCCCTTTTGCTGGACATTATTATAAATCATTTATCTAACAGTTATTCATTTTTTTGTTCATTAAAAATTAAATGGAAGCATTGATTATTTCTCTTTTTTGTAACTAGAAACCTAAATAAATGATAAATAATGTTTTTTCTGCTACATGGCTGCTGATAAAATAAACGATAATAAATACATAAAAATATATATTAAATAAATAATAAATCTAACCATTTTAATAATCAATAAATGTAAATTAGAATAATATTTATTAAATAAAAAACACAGTAAAACTATTTCAAGTCAAATAATAAAAATACAAATATTTCTAACAAATAAAAAATTACCAAAACAAATTCTAAAAATAACTGTTACAAATATTAAGAAAGCGAGAGAAAATAAAAACAAAAAAAGTTAGATTTATAAAGTGGAATACATTTCCCTTTTATTTTTCATCAGATAAATTTGGCAACTTTCTAATCGGCCTACGTACTACCTGAGGCACAATTAAATCTATTCAACATCCTTGATGATTATAAAAATCAGTTAATTGTTTCATGTTTTCTTTTGTTATTTCATGATTAATTTCCTTCTGGATTAAATTTCCCACATGATTAAATGAATTCTTTTTAACTGGACTCACTTCTCCTTTTTTGACCCGTTTGTCACATGGTAGGCAGTGTGCTGCTCGAAGTAGTATTCCTCCAAATCCAGCAACAAGAGAGAAAACCTGGTGAAAACAAACAAAACAGCTGCATTAGATCACACAATACAGAGAGGGTCGAGACGCAATCCTCCTTTGCTCATCTTTCATACAGAAACTCTACAAAATTACAGTTGTTACAGTGAAAACTCTGGGACTGAGGATGATGATGGTAGGATGGAGCGGGAACGTGGCAGGTAGATTGGGTTTTGCTCAGCAGGAATGAGGCAACTGTTTTGGTTGTAGTAAAGTAAAAAAATTAAAGTTAAAAACTGTCGATTTACATCTGCATCTACATTTCAAACCTTTACCTACCTACAGATCCCTCTTGCCTCACTGACTCGTATAAGAAATTGAATGAATGACTTTATAAGTCATGCTTCCTCACATCTTTTTACTTCAAGTATTAAACAGAAAGTAAAGGAAAGTGTTATTTTCTTTAAAGCTTGTTTTAGTTTAATAAAGTTTACACAATGTAGACAGTGATCATCCTGCAATTTTTTCCCTTCCAGTCAATAAAACTGAACACTTTTCACTCTTTAATATGATTAAATTCAGCACATAAAGACTAATTTTGTTTATATTTTGCCTGCAACATGTGACATTAAAGAAATAAACTAATTAATATAATGTGAACTTGACAAACAGCATTAAGGTGTTTTAGTACCTTTTCTTCGTCTCTCCAAAGAGGAATTTTTCACTTTAATCAAACTAAATAACTAACATTTTTATTATTCCTTGTTCGCATTAAACATCCGACCACAAACAACCCAGAGTATGAACATGAGGACATCTGACGCTCACATTAGCGGACTTGCGCTGCCTGTCTGACATTCACCCGCAGTGAAGGAAGACAGCACGCTGACGTTACCGCTCCCTCCACAGCTCGCGCAGTGACCTCGCCGACAGAAACAGCGACATGCTAACAAAAGGTAGAGCAACACAAACCTTTCTTTTGTCCGCTCTTGCGTCCTAAAAAAGGCCATGGCCGCACTGCATCCTCCTTCGAAACTCAACACCGACCAGCCACACTCCGTCTGCTGTGTAAACACGGAAACTTGATTGACCCCACGTGACTCGCACAAATTACACCCGGCAGAGGAAGGTTTGAGGCGTCACTCTGATGCCATTTTTGAGTAATACCGTGGCACGTACTGCTTCATGTGCAATACCCTTTCACGTTATTGTTTGGGAAGATTATTTAAACAGCGTTGGGTGTTCCTCAACCTAGAAAAGTATAATATATATATATATATATATATTTTTCAAATAAAATAATAATCACCTGCGTGTATCTGTCGCAGCAGGATAACGCACTAGTATAATCTCCCTACACGTAGACGATCTTTGATGGTCAACGTCCTGACGTAATATCTCGGGGCCGTAAGAGAAGTTTCCGAGCTTGACATGTCTGTTTTGAAGCACGCCACATTGCATTATATTTTTGTATCATTTTGACCGAAATCATGCACCTATGCGCGCTGTCTGTTGGTCGAAATGCAGTGGAGAAGACACGTTACTGGTCTTGCTTTTAGCTTTGTTTTCATTGTTTCATATTTCACGAATAAGGTGAGTGCTCGTGCAGTGTGGACAGGAAACACCAGTTTTCGGAAGAAGTGAAAATATATAATGTGATTGAAATCGCAAATAACTTTGTTTATTTTCTTTAGTATGTTTGTCAAAGGCAAGGATTCCGTTTAAATTCGACTTAAACGTGAATGATTTCCTTGAAAATGGCCGTGTAATTATAATTACCCGCTGTATATAAACCCATGGAGAAGATGTAAGATGAATGAAAACTTTTAACTTAAAATAAAATAAGCAAACTGTATAAATGATCCAAACTAAGCCGAACTGGAGACATAATGTTGCCAATGATAAATAATTAATTAATTAATTCAGATCCTAAAGGGGCTTTTTTCAGCTTATCAGAAATCCCAATGATGATGAGCGCATGCATATA
>JBAMHX010000020.1:17607119-17624736 GCA_037177515.1 Pseudomugil tenellus
TTTTACACACACTAGATGTATTTACAGGGTAGCTAAAATGCTAAATAACCCTTAAAATCTTTATTTAGTTTTACTGGAATTAAAAAAAATTGAAGAGCAGTAGCTTCTACAGCAGTCACAGAATCACAACAATGCAGAATACGCTCACCAGGAAGTGACGTATGGATCAGGACCAGGACCCTGCTTTGATAAATCAGTATGTGTTGGGGTTTTGGGTTACGTTATGTCGGTTTCCTGTTTTATTTTGTAGTTTTCCTGTTTTGCCCGTTGCTTTCTGTTTCAGCTTCATGTTTGGTTCATTGGTTCACCTGGTTTGATTTTGGTCATTAGTTTGTCTGTAGTTACTACCTTGGTTATCATGAATGTCAGTACTGGTTTCTGTTAATAAACCCTGTTAATCTGCCTTGTACATCTGCATCCTGGCTGGCAGGAGCCAGGGATCCTCCTGTTCTGCTTCTGACCTTCAAGTAGACGGGTTCACCTGAGCATGTTCACAATTCTGTGGGCACTTTTAACCCCTTTTTGTTTTGCACATTGACACAGACACTAAGCTTTAGGTTCATTCACTGAACCATTTACCTTATTTGTGTTTACATATTTTGCTCAATCATCTCTGGTGCTCGTAGCATCTGCTGATTTCATTTTCCTGCAGGGCCCATGATCATGGGGTTGATGGATGATATTGTGTGTTGTCAGATTGCGCAGTTTCCCCCTTTTTAATTCCATTTGTTTTCTTTTTTCTGTTCTGTTGTCTTTCTGTTCTTTTTCCGTCCTGTCCTTTCAGGTCCAGCATGACATGTAAATTATAATAAACATTGAACTAAAATAAAGATTTCAAACTATCAAGAGGATCTTTGTATATACATATTTACATAAAGCTCCTTGTGACAAAGCAAATTTGCTAATCAAAATCACAGCAAGCAGACCATCATTCTGCCTGTTTAAATGATGTACAAGACAAGTTAAAAAAAATCCTCATGAACCTGAACACTCTCCCCATCCTCATCCTACCATTGGCATAGTCTTTCCTCTTCCGATCCTCATCCTACTATTTGTATAGTCTTCAACAAGTGCAAGCACATCCATTGTGACACATTATGCTTGTATGTCACCATGATACTTGTATACCTACTCAGTAATGACTTGGATTGCTGAACACCCTCTCATAATTAATGTACTCAAAAGCGCAATGACTTTTTTAGTATGGCCGTACTGTTCTTCGATGTTTAAATACGTATTTATAAAATAAATAACTCAGTCTTTGGGGATGTATATAATAATCCATGTTTCTGTGTTTTTATTACAATAACACAAAGCCTACACTGTAAGAAATGAAATATAGATTCTACTTGACAAAGTTATGTCAACCATAAAAGTCAAACATTTAGTTAACAAGTGGTCAACCTTAACCTTTATGCTCAACAACGGCACAAATATTTTAATGGTACATCTTAATCTGTAACAAGTACCATCAATTTCGCAACCTCAAGGGAAGAAAGTACTATTGCATATAGATTGTAACGTGTGATATCCATCACACTATTTTTCTTTCCCATCTTCTTCAATTTTAGGTCCATTTGTTGTGTCAAATGCACATGTAAATTTTTAAAAGTAAAAAAGATATTGCAGTGAAAAATATCTTTAAATTCAATGGGCTAGTCCAGAATCAGACCACTGTTGCTCACTTTCTCTCAAGTGAAAAGAAACAAATCCAATCCAGAACCAATTCTTTTGTACAGTCTTGTTTTGATTCTTTTACATGTGCAGTTTGTTTTTAAAGACTTGTTTGAGAGGTTATTTCCATCAACAATTTTTTAAGAAAGTCAAAAGTACACTGTAGGTTAAGTCTTAGATGTACATCAATGCAAACACCATTGCACAGATACTTGCCACCTCCGTCAGATCTTGAAGCATCTTCAATTTTAAGTTCATTTCTTATGAATCAAATGCACAGGTTAATTTCACAAGTAAAAATAGTAAATACAAGAAAAAAAGACCATAATCAGACCAAAGTTTGGTAACTCTAGGTAAGTTTGGTAATTGGAAAATTTTGTGGCCACAGCAGTGACCTTAGTGACTCTGAAGAAGTTGATTCGGAGAAGGAAATTATATCAATGTCGGATGCTGTGGACAAAGAACTTTCCTCTAAACACTGTGCACCAGGTTTGGATGTGGTGGCGTCTGACTCCGGTGTTAAGTGAATGACTTTCACAGTGCTCTTGTCTTTGATTTCTGAGATGTCTGTCAATTTTACAAACTCATTATCAAAGTCAATATCTCTGTACTGGAGTCTGAAATTGCCAGGTAAGCTGAATTGTCTTTTAATTTCTTCCATTAGGTCTTCTACTGAAGCTGGCATCCCTCTTGGCATAGTCAGTTTTGCTGCATTGCCAATACGTCAATACGTAAGTACAACTGTCAGTGATGCAGCCATCTTATACTTATTCTCAAAAAAAGAGATAAAAAAGGTCTCTGCAGATTTGCATAATTAAATTCACTATTGCAACATTTTTCTAAGTAATAGTTTTAATAATCGATAACCCATTGTACCATATTTCATTTTTAAAAAAATTACCTGTCACAAGCACAAATCTTTTTAGAGTCACCATCCGTAAACATCCAACTCTGTAGTCAGCCAGAAGATCCTGATCAGGGAGCTCCTTCAACTGAACTACTGCTAACTGTGTTGTTAAAAGCAACTCAAAAGGCCGATAATGGCCTGTGAACCACGAGGTCAACTTTTTGATGATAAGACTTAAATAATTTTTGATTATACACAGTTGAATCATTTCTGAAAATTCAGGCAGCCCACTACATGCTCCATGTACAACTATCATGCCCTTTTTTTACTTTATGCCACCAACAGTGACACTTTTAGTGTGGGACAGAGTCGTTATTTCAGGGTATTTCTGGCTGATTTTGCAAGCAATATCATCTTTGAGAACATCAATGGGGATCTCAGAGTTTTCATTAACACCCAAAGAGAAGTTCTGGTTGTCAGCACAAAGCATATGATGGGAAATCATTAACTGATGTTTTGTTGCGAAAGATAAAGTTATATTTCTAACGTTATTTATATGCCTTGCAGCCTGCTTAAAAAAGCTATGTTTAGCTTCAAATTGCATGGTCCATAAAGACATAAAGGGACCAAAACATCTTATCAAATCTGGATAGTGCTCCAGAAAATGATGTTTGGGCAACAATCTTTGATCGGGAAACAGTTCCTGATAACGTTTTCGATGCTTTGATATTTTGCACTCCAAGTATGCAATGGATTCTACACTATGAACAGGTGCAGTGACCAACTCAACAATGTCCTTTAAATCCAAAATCACCTACCAAGCAGGTTCCTCACTGGGAACAAGTTTTCCCACAATGAAAGGGAGAAACCGAAGAAGACACTAATTTTCGTGGGTGTTGCCCCCTACTGAGAGTTTTTTTTATTGAATGTTTTAGGCAAAAAATGCGGCCGGTTAGTTTTGTCTCCATCCTTGTAAGGAAAAGAATGGATCAGACTGTTGAGGTGGTCAAGAGTGAACAACTTTTTTAGATATAAGCACCTCAATGCTGCGTGCTAGCTCAACAGGAACCATCCCCTCAAACAGGTCGTAGTCACATTACCTGTAGTCACATTAAAGTGAGAGAGTGTGCTAGTTAAAATGCAAGACTTACCCCAAAGCAGCTGGTCCCTTTTTCGTGAGCTTTTTTGACATGAAACTGGGGAACTTCCTTGGTTCTCTGCTTAAAAACTCCTGTTTAACTTCTTGTGTCTGGATGTCAGAAACCTGAGCTGTACAAAATCGACAGAAATATTTTCCTGAAAAACTCTCTACAAATCCAGCAAGCCCATGTGCTCCCAGATCGTCAGCAACAAAGATGTTGAAAGGCCTTGCTTTTCCAGAATCAATAAATCATGCAGCAGAGGTTCAAATATCCTCATAGCCAAAGGTTTTAACATGATCACTGTTCATAATAGTGCCAGGTAGATTGAGGAAAGGGTCGAGCTGCAACCAGGAGGCAAGTGGATTGCAGATCTCAAAATCATTAATATAGAAACAAAGGTAAATCCTCAAATCCTCACCATAAAAAAGGATTTCTTTGGTAATGCTCACCATCCTGAAAGCTTACATATTGGTTAGCATTTGCATGTGAGGTTGTATGATGGTCAACAAGCTTTTCGATGATATCTTTATGAGCAAGTAACTGCTGTAGAGACTTCAGTAAGGGAACATACTGGAATGTTTTGTTGGATCTTGCCTCCAGTACATACTCAACAGGTTCTATGTTAAAATTTCCCTTGTAGTACTGTTTGCGTTTGAACGCAGTTGCCAGTGCACCTCCCTTGGCAATAGCTTTTAACACATTGGTAGAAATGGCAACTCTAAGCTCAGTGATTATGGCCTGGTCAACTTGGAGGTTATGTTTTCCGAAAATATCACTAGCTGTACTGTGTGTTATAGGTAGCGCTGCTGAGGTTAAAATAAAATGTAACTCCCCAAGCAAGGCATTGATTGCTGAACACGGCACATGTGAGAAAACCTCTAATCTCAAAAGAACAGTTGCTAATTTATGAATGATTGTTTTTTGTAAGTTCTCATTTGTGTCAACATAAATCAAATTATGGTTATTTGTATCTGAAGCAGTTTCTCCAAGATCATCCTGACTGTCTTTAGGTGCATGATGGTCACTATGTTTCACTAGTTCTACTTTAAAGTCTGAAACTGTGCAATGTGAATGTCCTTTATTCTTATGGGATTTGTAAGTAGCATAGATATTAGTTTGAAATGTACAGTTCTGAAACACACAATTTACTGTTTCATATTGCTTCAGGTGACTGTTGATATGAGAGAAGTATTCTCTTATAGATGGTATTTCACTTCCAGGGCACAAAGGGCATATAAAAACACCTAGCTCTGGACTTCTAGCCTGTGACACATCCACAGACAGTGGCTCATATGAGTTCTTAGGGCATCCCATGTTTTGAATGAACAGGGACATCAATAGTATGCACATGGATATGAGTGTCACCGACCGTAATGATAATATTTCAATTAGTGTTTTAGTAACTGGTACATCGTGGATAGAGATTCAGAGCACTGTTTACATTTCCACATTCAGAACCTGCAAAGACAAGATACTGAAATTAGTAATCTCCTCAGTTCTTAGAATGTTACATTATATGAGCAAATATTAAACAAAATGACAATTGGCTGTTGCTGTGGGTCAAGTTCAAACAGCTTGGTAAAATTGTCTAGAATAAGAGAGCAGATTTCATGTTACAGCTGCTGATTTACCCATGTCGGCAAAGATGCTGGATTTGACGCTATACAGTTAAAAAAAAAAGCGCCAGGTAACCGTTGCTTTTGAGGAGCTAATTAAAAAACAAACACGCACTGCTAGCTTCACATGTTCAGGCCAAGTTATGATTAATCACACAAATTAACTAAATGACCGTGGAAGATGTATGAAAAAAAGAAAAAAAAACACTGCGCGTTTGTGTGTCCCTGCACTTTTAAGCTATTCCAAACTTTCAAATTGTGAGACTGAATACGATAAACTGGAAACATCGAGGGGTGACATAAACCTTGTTTCCTGTTCTGTTGACAGAACTTAACCTCATGCTTTGTTATAAAAAAAGCGGTAATACTTACCTTTTTTCCAAGTATGAAGGTTTCAATAGACCAGAACGATTCCTCCTGCTTTTAAGTGAGCAAATACCGGAACTTTCGCTGGGTAATGGCTTTAGGTAACGGGCAGACATGCGCAGTTACTTCGAGTGGGTTGCAGTAGCTGACGCCCCCTCCGTCTGTTTTTTTGGGAGTCCTTGGAACCAGTGTTGGAAAGCGCTCGGACCAGGGATTCTCTTCTCCTCCTGGGGAACTTCAGTGCTAACATTGGCGGCAACAACAGTGAGACCTGGAAGGGTGTGATTGGAAAGAATGGTCCCTGCAATCTGAACCAGAGTGGTGTTCTGTTGTTGGACTTCTGTACTCGTCCCAGACTGTCCATGATGAACATGATGTTTAGGCATAAGAGTGTCCATATGTGCACTTGGCACCAGGACACTCCAGTTTGATTGATGATTTCACTTTGTAGTTGTATTGTCTGACTTGCAGTTGCATGTCCTGGACACTTGGGTGATGAGAGGGGCAGAGCTGTCAACTTATCACTACCTGGTGGTGAGTTGGCTTAGATGGTGAGGGAGGATGCTGGTTAGTTCCGGCAGGCCCAAATATGATTTGAGGATCTGATGGGAACATCTGGTGGAGTGCCCAGTCAGAGAGAGTGTCAACTCCAAACCCGGCAGAACTTCAACCATGCTCCGAGGGAGGCAAGGAATATTGAGCCCGAATGGACTGTGTTTCATGCCTCTATTGTTGAGATGTCCAGCCGGCGCTGTGGTCGAAAGGTCGTTTGTACCAGTTATGGCAGTAATCCCAGAACTTGGTGGTGGATGTCGTCAAGCTTCAGAAGAAGACTTACAGGGCCTTCTTGGCCTGCGGGACTCCAGGAAGCAGCTTACAGGTATCGCCAGGCTTAGTGGATTGCTGTTTTGATAAAAACTCTTGCATGGGAGGAGGCCATGAGAATGACAGCTTCCAGGAGATTCTGGTTCCTGAGTCCAATGCCCAAGCCATCTCAACTGGCTCCTCTCGATATGAAAGAACCACCCTAACGGCTCCCTGATGAGGTGTGTGAAGAGACCCTGGGGGAGACCCAGAACATAATAGAGATATTATATTTCTCGACTGGCCTTGGAAAGCTTTGGGATTCCCCCCCAGATGAGCTGGCAGATTTGGCTAGGGAGAAGGAAGTCTGGGCTTCCCTCCTTAGGCTACTGCCCCCTTGGCCCAGTCCCAGAGAAGCAGCAGAAGATGGTACAATCCCATCCTAGTTATGATGTGGATAAAGTTTTCAAATGTGGTTGTTCAAAACTTTTTATAAGGATTGCATAACATTGATCCAAGAAAACAGGATTATACTGATCCCAGGAGGGGGTTAGGTTGCAAAATGGATTTCAGGTATAATATCTGGTAAAACTCTAAACATTTAATCAAATAATGTAATATTTTTTATTCTGCACATATGCTCGTATTTAGATTTTCTACTTGTCTTCTTCACCTGTGATGATGTAAATCATACGTCAACTACCAATTACACTTTTCATCATAATAAAACAAAAATAAAAACCTTATCCCATGAAAAAAACTCAACACATTTCAATAAGAAACAAAATAAAATAATCAGTTTTCCTGTCATTCAACACTGCATAATCAGAAAATAACCTGTTAAAGAACATGTCTAACAACTGCATCCCTTCCTGCATGTTCAGTCAGACCCTCATTCTAACAGAAAGCCAAAGCCTCATCTGGTTTCTCAACATGGGGCTCAGGTGCATCATTATCATCTTCACGGAGAGGGACATACCACCTTTATATTTAAGATGTTTTCAAAATATCCACAATGTCATTGATAATGAATTTGTTTTTTATTTGTTGTGGCTCAGATGAGAGTTTATAACATTACAAATAGAAGTAGTAGTTTAATTACTTTTTGGTGTGTATTTTGTCTTAAAATGAAAAACAATTAATATTGATGGTGCAAGCAGTGTTGGAGGTCCTCGCCTACCATCCTGCTCATCCTATGTCGTCACCGTGTCCCCTTGCAACCGACCTACCAGGGTGTTAACACCCAAGGTGCAGCCCAACTTCACATCTGGGCATTTGTTTTAACATCAGGTCATTCAAAATGAGTCACTTCCTGTTGCCAGGGGATGGGGCTACAGTGTTGATTGCATTCTAGACAAAGCTGTGATCTGCAATGGCCTGTGATGACACATGTTCAGTTTGATTATTTTCTGTAACACCAAATGGAAAATTTGTTTGTTGGAAAAACTTCAAATTTTGAGGCCCTGTCTCTGCTAAACGATTTCTCGTATTAGAAGACTTTTGATCAGAGACATCTCAAAGGTGTCCAGTTCAATTTTGAGATCATTACGATAAAATCTGTAGGAGTGCGTTTAAAGGCACTATAAAAGTATTAAGAAATATGTCACCAAAAATGGCACTTTTTTTCAAAATGGCCGACTTTATGTTTATCTAAATCTGTATGTTTAAGAGGATTTTTTTTTTTTTTTGGTATTGTCATGCTCTGTCATTGTGTGGACTTTCATTTGTGTCGAGCAGGGGGATCCAATCCAATGTTGCTTTGAGAAATCGACATAAGAGTAAAACAGATTACCATATCATGGATAACAAAAGATTGGATACTTAAGTCTGGGTAATTTTGATTTAGAATAAATCTTTCAAATAACTGCCCCCTTAATATAATTTTAAAAAATTACAGAAAACACTGAGCAAAAATTACAACAAAAACTAAAATTCAGCAAGACGATAAAAAAAATGTCTGAAATTCAGAAAACATGATAGAATCCATATAAAAAACTATATTTAAAAAAAACACAAAAATAATTAGCTTTCTGTTTGGAAAAATGCAGAATTGAAAAGAACAGAATTCCCAAAAAAAGATACAAAACTGGAGGAGAATAGATAAATATCTAAAGAAAAAGAAAACATTCTTTACAGGGTTGCTCCAGCTTCAATGTATTGGCAACCTTTCCAGGTGTTCCTGCCTTTCATCTGCTCATAACTGGAATAGATTCTAGATTCCCCGGCCCTAAACTGGAAGGATAGATGGATGAGATCTGCACCAGGCTGGTTCACGGAGTCAGCCTGAATGTGGGGTTTTTTTATGATTTAATTTTAACTAATTTTTCCAGCTGGAACTACTGGAACCACAACACAAAAGTTTAAGCTAGCCTCATTTTCACAAATCACAAGAAAAAGTTTAACTGTTTTTTTCTGAACCAGTCACTGGCTTAGATGATGTTAAAATAAAAGTAAATAAAAAATGATTAATGTTGTGAAGAGCATTTGTGTCTGTTCGCAGAGCCTCTCAGTCTCTTCAGCAACATGTCAAATAGCTCTCCAAACATCCTGCTCTGAATATGTCTGCTCTTTGATGCACAGAGCACCTTTTCAACTGGAACAACTTGTAAGAGGCAGTCTCTGGAGCGTTTGCAGATGAAACTCTGGCATTATCCTGACTTATATTTTCTGAGAACTTTTCTCTCTTGTGGCTGTTGAGAGTAGAATTATTGATGTAAACACTGAGAGTGTTAGAAATTAGGCGATTACTTTGTTCATCACTCATTAGTTATCCAGCACTCAAAAGGCAGCTTTGTGCAAGGAGTCGTTTTAAGTTAGCTTTACAAAAGATTACCACAAGCATAGTGAGATTTTAAACTATGTAAATTGGTGCATTCATGTCTCCATGTCTTCTTCTCCTTCTACTTTAGCTTTTTTTCAAACTCATTTGTGTTAGCTGAAATATTTATCTAGGCACAGATGGGAAAACGAACCAAAGATCTTGTCTGAGACAAAGACTATTGAATGACGACAAGTTAGTGCATGGATGTCCCAGCATTGCTCAGAGAACTGACTATAAGCAGCTAAAAGTCAGACAAACAAGGAAGGAAAGACGAGTGTATCTTCAGCCGACACTGTAATCTGGGCTCTTTTTACAAACCATCTCTTCCGTCAGTTTTTTCTCACACTGGAGCCTGAAGCCTTTACAAAGTGCTCGACTTCTGCCACGGTGGCTGGCCACAACTATCTTGATAGCCTTTCTCCTTTTACACTGTGGCCTTTATTGTCTGGCTGAATAGAGACAAAGTGTCTTACCTGACCTGACCCCCACCGGCATTTATATACTCTCTTCACCACAACTGTCAGGTCAGTGAGGTCAGCCTTGTCCACCAGATCAGCCACGTCTGCCAGATCTGGGTGAAAGCAATATGTAAGGATTACACAACTCTGACAAATTCTTAGATGGTTTTAGTGCATTACGCAAAGTCTAGAGGTCACTTTGCGGGGTAGTGTTCTGGACTCGTTAAACTGTGTATTAAAACCTTGTAATGCATGGGTCAGAGTTGTTCAATCCCTATTGAACATGGTCCTAAACAGTAAGTTTAATTAGTATTTATTTTATTTTATTAGTATTTAGTTTAATTTAATTTAATAAGTTTTAGTTTAATTTTTTTTTACAAAACTTGCTAAACATCCTTAATTATTTTATTTTTACCTCAATGTACTATATACACTAAACAACCAATGCCAAGAGAAATGGAATGTATGATTAAAGCCAACCAAACTGAACTAAATGATTAATTGATAAAGTGTTGTTTTTTGGGGATTGCACCATCCTTAGAGTGGGTTCAGTACGACAGACATGAACAAGAAAAGAGGCAAAGATAAAAGACACTCAGAGAGAAATAAGGAAAAACAGAGAGAAAATGCTTCTGGAATACAATGAATTCTATTCACAGGAAAACCACTGCTGGCCAAGGTTAACCTGTGCTGCATTTAGATATGGTTTGTGAGAAATGGTCTTGTTTTTGAGCTTGGTGGAGTCAAAACATTTGTGGACTAGGAATGCCAAATTTACAGTGGGCCTGCTCTGCAGATGGAGAGTTTTTTCTCTGAAGGACAGGAAACTTATACAAAGCTGGTGTCTGGACAAGATAAACTACCATGTTGGTAAACTGGAACATCATGAGACAACATGAACCTATTTTCTGTACGAATTAATTTAATTCTTTCCCTTCATATATTGTGGTTAAAATATATGATGGGATTTGTAGCTCTGCTGTAAAGACTACATAGAAGCTGCTTATCACATTTATACCTTTGATAATCTTTTTATTGTTGAATATTGGGTGTGCTGTGCATCTCTTTTTGAAATTTACAGAGAAATAATAAAAGCAAATTACATCCCTTGAAAATAAATTTGCTGAATGCAGTCCAGATCGCATTTGGATGAGAAAACAGATCAGTGATCCTAACCCTGTTTCTGTTATCAGGACCCAACTATTAAAATGAAGGCTAAGATCACATAACACTGCAAGTCTTTATGCTGATATCTGATGTTTTCATTGTAATCTAAGTATGACTCTGATCCTCTCAACTAGGCCCAGCTGCTGGTAGCTAGCTGCTAACAGGACGCTCAAATAGCTCCACTTGTCATGCCCTGCTCTGGACTCTATCATCCCAATCACCATCACCTGCCACCAGACTCGTTATCCCAGATCACCTGCACCAGCTCCCAGTCTTTCCTTCGTCGGACATTGAATGTATGAGTGTTTCAACATCCATGCTTGTTCCTACGTCTCCTGGTTTCCCACAGTCTGCGTTCCTGCTCTGCGTCCCTGCATCCCTCCTGGACTCCTCCACCTTCCATACAGGTTTTTTTCATCACTCCTCATTGTTCATAATAAATCCTGTTAACCTTCCCTTTGGCTCCGGCTCTCCATCGTTACATCACTAATGTTTCTGCTATCCTCTGACTGCGAAAGTTGTTTACATCTGACTGAAAAAGTAGCCTAACTAGAGGCTCAGATTTCCAATTTGAACCAGAACCGAGAGGCTGACATCATGATGGAGACTATTATCGTCAGTAATCCACAACCAGAGTCCCAGGTGCCCGATGTCACCACTCCTCATCGTGCAGCTGCAGCTGTCGGAGCAGCCACTGAGGCCCTTCCTCAGGTTGTTGACTCACATGAGGCATGAACGCATCTCTGACCCAAACCCAGAGTCCTGGTCAGCTCCACACCATTACAACAGGAAAACTGGTTCCTTGTGGTCCACGGTGGGGAGGAGGGGAGCATAGCAGCTTTCACAACAAGTTGGATGTTCTTAGCCTGGAGCATATGCCCCCCTTGGGTGACGAGTCTCGGCCCAGCAGTTCACTGGCATCACAGGTTCTCCTTACCATGAACCCGAGAGCCGCACCTGCAGCAAGGCCAAGAGATCGGAGCCATTTGTCACTCCCATCACGAAACAGTTAACAAATTCCTCTCAAACCACTCTGATAATTGGAGACTTAATTGTGAGAAACAGAAGACTGACTCCATGGTTTGAAACATGGCATCAGATACAAGAGGGATTGTAGTTAAACATATTCCAGGAGCCAAAACATGTGACATAGAATCCTTTAAAAAAAACTGCTGGCTAAGGATTCAATTCAACTTCATTTGTATAGTGTCATTTCACGACAATTTCGTCTCAAGGCACTTCACAGAGATCATCCAATTCATAAAAATAGCCTAAAATAGGGAACCAGCAAGATTGCATTGAATCTGGACTCCGATCTAATCTCATCCTGAGCATGCATGCGGCGACAGTGGGAAGGAAAACTCCCTTTTAAAAGGGAGGCAAAACCTACAGCAGAACCCGGCTCAGATAAGGCAGCTATCTGCCTTGACTGGCTGGGGTTAGAGAGGACAGGAAAAACAGATTAATATACGCTGCACTTGTGGTCTTATCGACTCTGGGAACCACAAGAAGATCTGCAGTCTTAGAGCGAAGAGCTTTGTTTGGAATATATGGAACTATGAGATCTCTGATATACAATGGAGCTTGGTCATGGAGAGCTTTATATGTAAGGAGCAGGATTTTAAACTCTATCCTAAATTTAACAGGTAGCCAATGAAGACATGTTAAAACTGGAGAAATATGATCTCCTGCTAGTTCTTGTCAGAAATCTTGCTGCAACTTTTTGGATCAGCTGGAGACTTTTCAGGGCATATTTGGTACAGCCTATAAATAAGGAACTGCAGTAATCCAGTCTCGAAGTAACAAAAGCATGAACTAATTTTTCTGCATCACCCTGAGACAGGATGTCCCTAATTTTCGCTATAGATCAAAGGCCATAAGAAGACCATAAGTGACTTTTACCAGTGCTGTCTCTTTACTATGATGACATCTAAATCCAGACTGAAATTCCTCAAACAGATTGTTTCTGGTCAGATGGGCACAAAGTTGAGTAGAATTTTAGACATGAAGGGGAGGTTGGATATTGGTCTATAATTAGTGAACACTTCTGGATCAAGAGTTGTTTTTTTAAAGTAAAGGTTATATTACAGCTGTCTATTTGGGATTGTGTCTAAAATACAAGTTGGAGGTTTAGATGAAGCTACTATTTTGTTTAATTCTGAGAGCTGTACAAGACAAACGATCCAACAAAAATCAGGTTCGATAGGTCTCTCTAAAACTGCTGCAGACTATCGTCAATAGTGGGAAGGATATCATGGATTTGATCTCTAAAAGAAACTATTTTGTTTAAGAAGAAACTGATAAAGTCATCACAGCTGAGAGTTAAAGGAATACAAGGATCAACGGCACTATGGCTCCTAGTCACCCTGGCTACAGTGCCGAAGAGAACCCTGGGATTGTTCTTGTTCTTCTCTATCAATGATGAATAATAATCTGTTCTAGCCTTATGGAGGGCATCTTATATACTATTAGACTTTCTTTCCAGACTAAATGAAACTCTTCTAGACCATTTTCTTTCCAAGTGCCTTGATGTCTGTTTGAAAACTTGAAGCTGTGAATTAAACCAAGGAGCTTGAATCTTCTGAGTAGTTATCTTCTTTTTTAGAGTAACAACACTGTTTTGTGTTGTACGCATTAAAGCTGTCATTCTCTCAACAACAAGGATGAACGTAAATGTAATACGATTACCAATAATGTAAAAACCGAGGTCACTAAAGTAAATGTTGCCTCAGTGTGTGACTTTGTTAAAACTATGTGAGATACCAAAGTTTTCTTCGGACCTTCAGACCTCTGCCAAATCTGACCAGCAATGGCATGTCATCCTTTCACTGCTGTTTTTCCAGGTAGTCCCCAAAACACAATGTGTGCTTTATAGATAATTGGAAAACTTTCTGGGAAAAATCTGGTCTTATTAGGAGAGATGGCATTTATCCTACTCTAGATGGAGCATCTCTCATTTCTAGCAATTTGGTGGATTTTATTCCTCACTTAAGCATATGAGTATTCAGGGATGAGACCAGTCTGCATGTATGGGACCTGCATGTATGTGTTTACTTTTCTGCAGTCTCTCACCTCAAAGTTTAGCAATAATCATTTCAATTTAACTATTTTTTGTGCCCAGAATCATTTGATTGTGGCCTATCTTGTCTGCGATCCCATTCCCTGTCCGAAGCAGTAGTGGGAAAGAAACTAACACCTGCCAGTGAGATAAACCTGCTGAGACACAAGACAATTGAGTTAATAAAACTAAGACTTTACTAAGTTTATTCTTGGAATAAATGAGACGGAAGGTAAGCGGTAATGTGTTGACAAAATTCTGTGGAGGAGTGTGACTTCCTCGATCTGGGGTTTGGGGGTTGGATTGGGGTACCCTGGGGCTGTGGGTAGTTGGCGGTCATCTTTGTAGGGGTCTTGGTTGCCTTGCCGCCAGTTAGTGGCTCGGTGATGCCCTGTGGTGGTGAGTCGGGGCCACCGCTTGTCCATGCTGTGATGCTCGGTTGTGTCCCTGGGACCAAGGGGAGGGGGTTGTGGATGGTTGAGTGTATGTATGGAAGAATCGGGTGTGGTTGGGGCTTGAGGAATAGGAGAGTGCAATGGGGAGCTTACGCATGTGTGTGGGTGAGGGGGGGGGGGGGGCTGTGAGTGTTTGTGTACGGGAGAATGGTTTGGGGGAGAGGGACTGTGCCCCCCCCCATCCTTGGTGGGCCTGGTGGGTTATGTCTTTTTTCTGCCGCTGGCATTTGTGGTAGGTGGGTGCCCTGTGGGCCTGCTGGTGGCTCCCCGGTGGAGGTTGTTGTGGGCTCTTGTGGTGGGGGCAGTTGTGTCCAGCGTGGCTTGCCGCCTGGGGCCCTGGGGAATGGGAGGTGCCTACTGCCGACAGCGGCTCACCTTCCAGAGGGGAGCATGCTCTTACATCCTTGGGCTCCCCACTCTTCCTACTCACCAGCACACACATAAGTTGGGACGGTTACGTTTGCTGGGTGTGGTAGGGGGCCCGTTAGGGTGACCCTTGTTGCTGCACTCGGTATCAGATCCCCTGTCAGTTGTAATCACACTTATACATTAACACAACTATTCATAGATTTCAAACATACAGATCGTGGGGCATGGAATGTATGGTGGGCGGGACCACTTAGGTGGCCCTTCCCCCAGCATGGTGTGATCATTGCCCCTCAGTTTTAACTACAGACAGCACACATCTCACAATCATCGATGGGGCGAGTGGGGAGCGTCGGTCATTTTTACATCTCCATTCGCTGGGCAGAGGCGTGGTGTGGCCCTGATCCGAGGCGAGCTGCGGCCCGCCCACCTGGAGCTTGGGCTGTCTTGGCCGGTGGGGGCCGATGTGGATCCTGAGCTCGCTGTACGTGTGCGGGTGGATGATGGCTCCGGGGTGAAGTGGCTGGGGTCCTTGTTTGGGGCTGGCTGCCATCTGTTCTGGTCTCAGGATTCTCCTAGACTGCCTCTGACATTTTGAGTAGCATGTTCACTTTCCTGCGAGCACTTTGCACCTCATAGGTTCTGCATGATGACACAGTCACCAAGACCCCTTCTAGATTATTCAGCAACAGTCATTCTTCCTTATTCCTATTTGTTTACTCTGCAGAAGGTAACAAATGAGGAGGTCACACACTGAAAGGAGTTATTTTCCGATTAGTTTTATTCAAGAAATTAAACAACTTAAACTAAAGTGGGGTGTGTTCAAATTAAATATTAGTGGTGTAATGCCAAGAATGGGTGGGTGAACATGTGTGGAATGTTGTGAAAACTGCAAAACTCAAAACGTGAAGGGGGATAATTACCTAGAGTGGTGCAAATGGCTGCCAAGAGAGAGACATGTATCTGGACAGAACAGACTTTATAAGTTTAGCCACTCCCACTTCGGCAGGTGCAGCACATTCCACACTGATCACCACTTCATCAAACCCAACCAAGATGGCAGGCCATCACAGGGTTCTCTTTCCATTTCTCTTGTTTTCTTATCCTTTTTTCTGTCCTCTCTGGTTGTGTCTACCAATACATGGAGACTTTGTTGAACTAAGATGAAATCGATTATTGAGAGGAACTTTGTATGTGTTTAAATGATAATGATGTCTGGTTTTATTTTACACATGCACACCATGTATGTGCTTCTTTTGCTTTTTCAATTTTTTAGATTTCTGGTCTGTCTACATACATGTGTGCATTTCAGTCTGATCACTTCTGTTGACACAGGAACATCTACCAAACTTAATCAATACTAAAAAGCAAGATGGAATAAATGCAAACATTATGTCATTTAAATTGGCTGTTATTCACCTTTTTCATTCATCCATTTCACCTGATCAAAACATAAGACTAATACTTTGCTTGTGCACCTCAAATACTAACAATAATAATAATAATAAATATTTTAACATATATTTTGAGGTAAATATGTTTCTGGGGTGAATCATCCTACTGGTTTCCTCCTCATGATTCAAGGATATAAAAATGCAACGAAACAGTGTTTCAGACAGAAGAGCTCATCCTTAACAGTTATCGGTATCGG
Source organism: Pseudomugil tenellus (assembly GCA_037177515.1). Classification (NCBI taxonomy): domain Eukaryota; kingdom Metazoa; phylum Chordata; class Actinopteri; order Atheriniformes; family Pseudomugilidae; genus Pseudomugil; species Pseudomugil tenellus. The sequence goes on from JBAMHX010000020.1 coordinate 17,623,545, forward strand.
TATCGTTATTATAGAATAACAGCATGGATGAAGCGAGGAGGATGAGGACACAGCCAGATACCTATGTTTGTGTAACACTACGGGGAAAATGCAGGTGTTTCATATCAGGAAAAATGTTGCTGATAAAACACCATCATTCCACACATCTTGTTCTTCATCATTACTTCATTACATCATTACTTCTTCAGAAACTAACGCTGTTGACTTATCAATGTTTTACAGTCACTCTCAACCACCTCTGGTGCCATCATGAAAACAATATGTTTGTCATTAATTATTATTACACTTTAAACCTCCATTTTGCAACCTTAAGTTTTTGTTTAGAAATGCTAAACATTATTCTATGGGTTCCAATAATTTATTATTCAAAATGTAAAGCCTGTTGGTGGTTACCGGTGCTTAAATAGCCGAATAGCCAGTAAATTAGCTTAGCTATTGTAGGAAAACAAGCTACTAAATAAATAAATAAATAAATAAATACAGTTTCAATCACTAAAAAACTGGACCAGAAACTTCTTGGATGGTCATTTGGTGCGATTAATAGCACAACAAGTAGAGAAAAAAATATGTGAAACGCTGATACAACCACGGGTTGAGTTCAGTCAAACAAACTGACGCCGAGGTTGAGGGCTTCAGGCCTGAGGCCTTTCCGTGAGCCAACAGGCCAACAGAAAGCACCAAGCAAGCAGCCAGCATTAGCTTCTGCGACATGTCAATCAAAAGGACACACCTCTAAAGTCAAGGCTAAATAATGTCAAAACGGAGGAGTTAGAAAAAAAATCACCCCGCCAGAGTTGTCATGAAGGTAAAGTTTACCTATTAAACCTAAAACAGCTTTTTGTAACAGGCTGTGGACATGTTTAATACTTCTGTGAATTCTGACATTTTAACATGGGAGTCAAAGGAGATTTTCTCTGTTTCGGAGTTTGCCCCTAGCGGATGAGGGGTGAAATGCATTTTTTCTGTATTTCCACGTGGCTTCACTTTCTGTCATTTGAGATTTCCCCTTGGTGCTTACAACAACCTTCTGAGGTTGCTGAGTCCGGCCCGAGCCCAATGAATTTGGGCCCGAGTCTGACCCAGTCCAAGAAGTTTTCAAAATGAAAGTTCCATGCCTCTTGTGCAGATCTTGTCTTTAACAGTAGCATGTGCAGGATGACACATTATTTAGACTATACATACATATATATAT
>JBAMHX010000020.1:17624836-17643559 GCA_037177515.1 Pseudomugil tenellus
TAAATAAAAAATAAAAGGCCGACAATTCGACAAAAAGTCGACATGAGGGTCACGACAATCGACAGTCCAAAAACCGTTTCGTTCCCATCCCTACAAGATGCAGATGCTGATTAGGCAGCAATAAGTTCTGGTTATGATGAATGTCGGCAGAATAGCATCTCTCAACACATCCAACATTGAAGCAGATGTTCTCCAGCTGCAGGAGGACACGGCGGGCGCCACTCCTGCAGCTAAGAACAGAAAACCGAGGCTACAATTCACACAGACTCACCACAACCGGACAGTAGAAGCAATAGAAGAGAAACATTACTAACAGTCACAACACTTTCTCAACTCTGCGTCTAAAAGTGAATGTTTAGGAAACACCAGCAGGCTGTTTCTGGGTTGTGTGAGGCACCAGGAAACTGCCAGAACAACTCAAGTATCTGCTAGTTTGATGGAAGGTGTGTTAGCATGAGTTTGTTACTATGGTTGCACAACGCCTCGCTGCTAAAGGAGAATTCAGTAGAAGAGGAAAGTCTTGATCCCTGCTCTAATTAGCTGCTATGAACTAGGGCTGTAAGAAAATATAGATATTTTTTAAGAGACAATATATTGATATGCAAAAGAACATGTATCCATATTTGTACTCACGAGGCAGATTTCTATTTCTTTATTCATCCTTTTATCTTCTTATTCAGTAAGTGTGATGTTTACTAGGCTGTGAGTTTTCTTACTATTAAATTCTAGTAAAGAAAAATGACAATTTATCATCTTTTATAGCGTTTATAGCGTATCGCTACCCTGTATTGTAATACACATTGTATTGCCAGATTGTTGCTGATACACACCCCTACTCTGAACAGAGATGTAGAAACATGATGGATGCAGGAGCTTTTGTTAGAGACATTAAGGTGATGTGAGGTGTATTCACCACATTTCATGTCTCCTCTGTCCTGATTGTTTTCTCCTCCCCGCTGAAGCATGCTGTGACTGACCCACGTGCAGTCTGTGTCCGCCAGGTCGCCGTGATGCTGCTGTTCTTCTGTTTCCTGTCATGCAGACATGCATAACGATGCCATTCAGCCATTTTTAACCTTTACCGTAGAATGAAAATACAGCTTTCAGAGACAAACGGCCTTGCGGGTCAGGTGACTACCTCCTCTACTCCCTGCTCGCTGTCGTACGTAGACAGAGCCAAGGGGCGATCGATGCTCCACTTCGGCTCTACGCTGTTCCTCCTATCAGCTGTGGAAGAAGACAACATGGTCATCGGAAAGCCCATTACATGTTGGATGTTGCAGAGAACTCACAGAGTTTGGCTTCAGCAGTCAGATCCTGCGGAGTTCTTCTCTTCCCGTCTCCTGGAAGTTTACTGCGCGGCTTCTTGAAAGCAGGGCTTGCATTTGGCTTTACGCTGGAGGTTTGTGTTGAGTGATCCTGTCAAACATGGATATTATCATTTCTTGTTTTAAACACGTGACATGTTACTGGTCGGGTAAAAGCGGAGATAAGTGCGCTTACTCTCCTGTCCAGTTCCTCCTTCCTAAAGCTCTCCTTCCGTCGGTTCACCTCTTTGCTGCTCGCCGGCATCTCCGGATCGCTTTCCTCCTTCCTGCGCTTCGCCCGGCTCTCTGAGTCGTCTGAAAACCGCTTGAAAAGCGGGAGGAGAGACGGAGACCTGTCTGCTGTGGAGTCTGGGCTGTGCTTCATTGGGGATGAGGAGGAAGAGCAGCAGTAAGGCCTACGAGTGGGGAAAAAAACACAGCTGTGGCACTGGGTTTTTTGGCGATACGGCAGGTAAACCGGTGCCAACTGGTTTTTACCTTAAAGAAACGTCCAGCGAAGTTACTTTAAAAGCACTTCTTGAGCTGCATTGCTGATTTACTGCCAGGTCCTTTTTCTGAGAAGACAGCAGATGAAGAAAAAAAAAAGCTGCATTTATGACCGATGATCTGCTGCACCTACCGTCGGATGCTTGTCAAGCAGTTGAAAAGCACAAGTTTCTGCAACCACCTCCTCCATGTCGTCATTTCCATCTGAAACGAGACAGATCCAACCGCTGTAGCAACAACTATGTGGCCAAAAGGTGCTAGTTTGTTGTTTTTGGGACGTCATACTTGAGCTCTGAGATGCTTCCAGCTCACAAGTGTTGGCTACAAGAACGTCTGCTTTCCCAGGATTCTGTGCGGCATCCGGCGGCTCTTTGTTTACCTCTTCAAATAAAAGCGCTAAGGTTAGACGCTCTGCTCCTTCACAGGACGGAGACGCTTTATGCAGGACGCACCGTGGAAGAGGGAGTTGTTAGACTGCGGCAGAGGCGTTTCTGCATATCGGACGTGCTTCGTTTTCTCATTATGCTTCCGTTTCTTCAGTTTGTTGGCCATGGCCAGCGAGCTCGGCAGGATCGGCGAGTCTGGAATGACGCCCTCTTCCTGCGGCGGGGACAAGGCCTCCTTTGTTTCTGAACTGATACAAAGCAACATCTGCAGTGTGTAACTGGGAACTGAAACCTCGCTGTAGGTGTGAATCTCTGTGTGAACAGAAAAGTAGAGAGAAAACTCTCTCTCCTCTCAGGGCAGATTAAAATACAGATGATTGTAAAAACATAGAAGTGAAAGTATAACGCTGCTCCGATGTGGGGACGACAGAAAATCTATCAGACAGATTAGAGAAATTACCTGGATGCTTTTAACGCCTGCAGTTCAGCTTGTAGCTTTTTATTTTCATCCTCTAGCTTGTTCATCTGAGTCTCTGCAGCAGAATGAAAATAAAAACACACTGAATGCTGTTTAATTAACATAAAAGGAGGAACATGACCCCCTACTGACTCTTGTGGGGGGTCTTCTATTTCCTACCACATTAGGTCAATGGATGACAAAAGGTCTGTCCTAAAAACTGCTATAAGAGCATTAAAAATAGATTTTTTTCAGCTCTTTTTTATTTTTATGTGGGATGGGGTTTGCAGCCTCCAATGAAATCCCAATAAAAGCTAAAAAAAAAAACTTTAAAAAGACATCAAATGACATCGTTTTTATTAAACACATAGTGACAAACTTTCACAGTGAAGATATCTTCTGAGTTGTAAGGTTTTTAAAATCTTAAATGTTCTAAAAATTACTATAAATGTTCATTTTGATCTTTAAATAAAATCCTCAGAACTTTATAAATTACTATTTTTATACAAACAATAGGATTTAAAGGGCAAAACACATTATAATGACTTCATATTTGTAATGTTTGTAAAAGTTTTATGGAGACTTTTTTTCCTCTAATGACCCGTGGCTGTAAATTTTTCCCAAATTTCCTGTTGACCCTTAAAAAAATAAAATAAATAAATAATAATAATAATAATATTTTTTTAGAGAAACTTTGATGAATAAAAAATATCCTACAACACAACCAGAATAGCAGCTAAATTCTGGAGACAAATGAGTTGAAAGGACAGAAAACAGGCTGAGGATCTGGATGAGGTACACACTTACACTCCATGGAAAATACTCACTAAGTTTGGTGATACGTTGTAGATTCTCATCCTGGCTGCTTTTCAGGGTCTCCTCCAGGACGGCACATCGGTCACACGCTACGGCTCGGAGCCTGAAATCCCCAACAAAAAAAGCGAATCAGCACTTTTCCAGGAGTTTGTTCAGTAATGAAATGTAAATAAAAACTGTTGTTTTTTTTTATTTGCTTTATCAAATGAGAGTGAAATAAGAAAAATAAGACAATTGTATATTTTATGGTTTTAACAAGAGAGGTGTTGACTGAGATAATGGAAATTATGCTAATTTGGCTCAATATCTGACAAAAGAAAGCCAGCTGTGAAAGAGAAACATCACAACATTATCTTTTAAAAATAAAAAATGCCATCATTTACACGCACAATTCAGAAAACAAGATTAGAGTGGACAGAAAAGTGGGCTGTGTGCAAATGAAGCGCAGTGATGATGTCAGACATTTTGTTCAGGTCAGTTCTGATTAAACATATTAGGATGACAGCCTGAAAAAAAAAAGTGTCTCAGCAGGGAAAATACTCAAACAAGATGTTACGTTAATAAGATGTAAGCAAACAGTCCAAATCTTCAGACAGTTTGTAAGTGAAAAAAAGAAGAATTAAACAAAATGAAGGGACGCAATAAGAGTCCATTTTGAAAATAAAACTGGAGCCAGACTCATGAAGAATTACTTTGTTCATGTGCATTAATAAAACAGATGTGCCCAAGTTGAGCTCTACTATCCTGCAACCCTTCTCCAACACCCCCGAATCAGATGATCAGCTCTCAGGCCTCTGCAGAGCTGAATGACATGAAGGAATTGAGCTATTTGCTTCAGGTCTGTTGGACTCGGCACCCCGGTTTTAGAAACATGCACCTGAAGCAAACCCACACACTGAAAAGCGTCTGTAACAAAATGATGTAATCCAACATTTTGAATAATCTGAGAAATGTTACCGTTCCTCCAGCAGGCTGATTGTGTCCTGCAGGGTTTTGTTTTGCTCCTTCAGCTGCTGGTTGCGATTGTAAAACACCTCCAGCCTCTGTGCATCTCTGTAAAAAACAAAGTAGCAGAACTGACTCTATTAAAAAAAGATCCCAATTCACCAACAAACAGAAAGACACAAGCGCTGCTTGATCTACTCACAGGCAGCGGTCCTTTTTCAATTTGCTCACTTTTGCTTCCAGCTCTAAAAATAGAAGGAAATCATCCAAAATGTTCATGCTTTTTAATTTGATTACACTTCCTCAGGACACATCATAGATGACTTACCCTGAAGTGCATTTTGGTGGCATTCTCCAAGTTGCTTCCATAAGTTTTCAAAGGGATCAGCTGGTTTGGATTGATCCCGCTGCTGTTGTCTGAGCTGCTCTTCATCCATTTAATTCCGATTCTGTCAAATAGAAGCAGCCAAAAAAAAAAAAAAACAGCTCTAACTAAATACACATTTCTATGCAATACATGCGCGAGGTGGACTGTCAGAACCGGTTATCCGGCTGTTTGGGATACCCATCAGAATAGTATATCTTTACTTTATGCGCATGCGTACCACAGAATGAGGCAAAACGCTTTTTTGTAGGGAAAATAGTTTGGGTTAAACCAAATAAAAGAAGCCTAAATAAATACATAAACTGACCAAATTTGAACATGTGGCATACTGTTATGACAAGTAATAGTAAACTGATATAACACTGGATATTAGACAATTTGACAATTAGTCAATAACAAACATCATTTTGCTTGATAACCTAACGTCTCTTTCATAAGATTTTGATTAAAAATTAAACAAGCTAGCGCAAGCACAGGAAAATACTCGCTCACACCAATTTAACGCTCACCCAATACGTATAAATTTATTCTTATGTTATTTATTATCGTAAATCACTCACGTATTCAAGAATAAACTCTGCTTTTAGACCAAACTTCAGTACTCTACATATTATTAACTACCGCTGAAAACTACGTAAAACGGCGAAAATAATAAAGAGCTTAGTACAAATACTTACAGTATCCGTCAAATCAAACTTTTACAATACGATTAAATGCAAACAGGTTGGACTTGAACATAAAAACATCGAAATTCGCGCAACAAAGTGCATGCTGGGATGATTCTTTCTTCTTCTACTGATAAATACAAGTAGATCATGAGGGATGGCGCCATCTAGTGTCTAACAAGGTACACTTAATGTCTAATGAGACTTCCGCAAAACACATTTTAGTACAATATAACATTGAAACAAACTCATTCATTTGTGTTTATTGTCATTTTTTTTACTTTTTCTGTTTTTCTATACTGGTAAACTTAATTATATTAGCTTATTTGCATAATAACACAAGTTGTCACCTTAAATCTTTTTTTAAAAAATATTTGTTTACATTATATTTAATTGTAAAACAGCAAATAAGTAAAAACTTTTCTTTAAAAAATTGTTTTCATTTTAATACCGTACTACTTTTAGAACTACCAAAATGCCACGTGATAACATCATTTTGTTGATTGTATATTTTTGTAATTATGCTCAAATTAATAATTAATCTCAATAAAAATAAGTTATCAAACTTTATATAAGAGCGATGCTCAAGTCTAATCCTAAAGATCTACTATCCCGCACATCCCTTCTCCAACACACCTGAATCAAATGAGTAATCAGGACACCTCTGCAGAGCTGGATGACACATGCATGAGGGAATTAATTAGATTCAGGTGTGATGGATTTGGGCCCAGCTGGTGTAAAAGGTGTTCCTAACTTACTATCAGACACAACCAGACATGGAGTTGTTGCTTTCAGCTTCTGTACTACCAGAAAGCCTCAGGTTTCTATTTTACAGTCTAAAATCCACACTGTTTCTGTAAAGCTTTTGTTCTTAAACTATATTGGGCTTTTTATTTTGTAGAAAAGAAGCATAATTTGTTTACATTGAATTGTGCTATACAAACTTTTGCCAGCAAAATCCCATATAAGCTGCATTATTTGTCCAGTAGGTTTTCCATGCCCTTCCATTTATGGGCCCATGTGACCAAAATAACACGAAACAACAGTGATTTACGTTATATTTGTATTTATTTTTGGTCTTTCTTTAGAGTACAAAACGGGAACCAAAATCACAAAAATAACATTTACAAAAACAGATTATTTAACCGAGGTGACCGAGGCAACATAGAAAAAGCATGTCTGAAACAGTGATACTGGTGGATTAATCTTGAGGTAAGACAGCGAGCAATGTCATAAGGTAAAACATCTTAAACTGGTTTAGACTTTAGTGCCTTCATTCAGTAGTGCGAATCACAATCCGAGTTGCACGATATCACGTCGCAGCGGTGATCTAAGGATGTAGTGCGTCGAAGCTACCCAACAACAAGCTGACGAGGGTGACGTGTTGATCCAAAGCATGTCGCATTGCATGGCACCACTTTATACTGTTTCTACTTTAAGACACTTTCTCACACACACACACACACATTCAAGAGGGCTCCTCTTCATTCATGCATTCTTATCAGATGGGTGCAAATGCTTTCCAAACACCTCTTTCTCTCCACTTCTAAACAGTTTTAACGTCAATATCACCCAAACATTAAACGAAAAAAATGGACTTTTCAAAGAAAAAAAAGAAAATAACTCAACAGTTTGACTGTAAAACAGTTGGAATATCCTTTAGTCAGAGGCACAGACTCAAAGTCCTACCCTTTTCCCCCCTTAAAATACAAACATTAAGACATTATGCGTACACTGCACCACTTAAAGAAACAATAAAAACCTAGCTTCACTTACCTAAAACACAGAGCAGTGAAAATGGTACAGTTTGAAAATGTTTTTGCATGAACAAATGCATCTTTTCTTCTTTCACATTTATGACATGGTCACTGGTGATTCAGCATTGCAGATTATTACTTTTTTTTCTGTTTCATTTTCCTTAGTTCCTTTGGACGTGTGCCTTTATGTTGACTTTGCATCTGTCACAGCAGGTAGATTGAGCTAGCATTACTTCATATATCTATATATACACATGCATTCAACACCATATGTGTCCCCCAGACAAGAGCAAACGAAAGAAAACAACAAAAAGGGGGAAAAAAACTCCCTTTTCACTAAAGAGTTAAGCTATAAATCCTGCATGACAGTCCAATAAGTTTGCATGGAGGCTTTGCAGTTTGATGTGACATATGCAGCAGGCTGCAGAGATGCTGGCGCTGGAAGAAGGGAGGGGTTGGTTATACCATTAGGATAGGAGGTTGGGGGGGGGGGTGATTATGGGGGATGGGTCTATTATGTATCCCCTCCCTATCCAAAACAAGCCTCCTATTGAATTTTTTTTTTTATAATATCTTTTTTGTTTTGTTTTTTTTAAGATTCACATTATGCTGGAAGAAGAGTAACTGGTTGCAGACGCTGCCGGGGGGGCAACTCGTCACCAAGAGCAAAAAAACACTGGAGCAAAGTGTGAATGCATATATAGCGTCTTCCGACCTGCAAGAGAAGAGCGTCAATCTGTGACGATGCGATCATTTTTCCTTACATTTTCTTTTAAACGTCGGTGCATCGTACTCACGTTTCGGTCCCTTCACCACTGTGGAGGCACGTAGCTATAGCTGGGGGTGCCCGGGGGCCGGTACGTGGGCATTGTGACCGGGTGAGGGGCAACAGGCGCTGGAGACGGAGTCGTCAACAAGGTTCCTGAGAAGCAAAATCAAAACACTTTGTTCATGCTGGCAGAGGCGTATCCAGGGAATTTCTAATGGGGTGGCCACGGTGTGATACGAGTCAGGTGGCCGATCAATAGAGCATAAACTGCAATATTAATATTCACCTTTTGCAACGTTGATCAGAATATATAGAAACCCTCTGAATAAATGGACTAAAAATAAAAAATTCACCCCCTCACAGTTGTCATGAACACAAACTTGACCTTTGAAACCCAAAATATTTTTGTACCAGGCTGTAAATAATTTTATTTCTGCTGTAAAGTTGCTCTTTTCAACATGTTATCTTTTGACGCCCCTAGTGGATGATGGGGAAACTGCAGGTTTTGGGATTTCTTTACTTTTTTCCAATAGAGGTTCCCGTTTAGTCATATTTCATCGATTCATTTATGTTGTATAAATTGTTGGAGATGTAAAAGGACCAGAGGTAAAATGTATGAATACCAAACAACATGAAGGCTTTCGCTGTCGTTATTCACACGTTAGAAACCTTTAACATACCGACATCAGTCCATTAAGTAAAACTGGGCCAATATTATCCATCAATATTTAGATCCAGCTGTTTGGTTGCAGTCATATGTTTTTTTTATTCTACATTAATTTATTTAAATGAAATAAATCTGGATTAATTTTTTTTTAATTTAAATAGTAATTCTGAATGAGAAACATGCTTTTTCACCTTCACTAAACTCTGCTTCAGATCAGGGCTTTGGGAAGGGTTCTGATTGGACAGGGGTGGAAGTGACATACTTACGCCCAACAGAAACAAACTCCACCTTCTTATTTGGGGGATGAGTAATGTGATAAAAGAAAGATACATTAATGGTTTGAATTTTATAATGTGATTAATTATTACCATAAAAACACTTAATAATCGGCTCACTTGATTGTTGTTCTTATTTGTTGATGTGTGCGAGTTAAACTAATCCTTAAAAAAGGAGCAATTTAAATAAAACAAACTTATAAACATGAAAAACTGACAAATTTTTTTTAACTGTAAACAAAAACAAAAGTATTGATAAGCAAGAAATTGGATTTTACATTTTAATTGTATTCAAAACAAACAAACAAGTTGCAGCATCTCACCGGCTGACATGGCCATGGTCGTGCCGGCAACCATCCCCATGGCAACACCGTTTGGGCGTGCTGGGGGGATGGGCGGGGCATACATAGCCGCGGGCATCCCGTTGGGCTGCACCACCGTTGTGTGATGTATAACATGAGGCGGCGCGGCGTACAGCGGCTGCGTGTAGTAGGTGCCTTGTTGTTGTGAAGGTATTAACGCCTGCAGCACACAAACGGCTCAAAGCATCAACAAAACAAAGACAACGTCTCGCATCACATACGTGGAGCGCTCACCGACCTGTGCATAGGGGTTCTGTTGGGGATAGGTGCTCCGGACAGGGTAGACAGCAGCAGGGTAGGGGTTTGGTGAGGAAGAGTACGGTGGGACAGTCCCCGTGTTGGGAGAGCAGGACATTTTGAACGGAGTGCCAGGAGCGTAACCTGGAGTCGGAGCAGAATACAGACATGTGAATCATTCAGGCAGGAAAACAGCCACCTAACCTGAGGGATAAGATATGGGCTCATTTTGCATCTCAGCATGGTTTGCAGAATGTCCTTAAAAAAATTCAGGAAGACAGACAAGAGGAGGAGAAAAAGTAGAAGTGTCAGGACTGAAGGAGATGAAGCAGGAATAAAATGTGGAACTAAATCCATCGGATGGCCGAATTATTATCAGAAATAATGACCGAGAAGATGCTCTTTAAAAAAAAAAAAAAAAAAAAAAAAGAGAAATTCTGACCAATATTCAGTTTAATTTAATAAAAACGTTTTGTCTTCGAGCACCAATTTATAACCAACTCGCAGTATGAGAGCAGTAAAATAAAGCACACATATCTGCTTTCAGGGCTTTTGTGTAGAACAATAAATATAAGAAAAATAAAAATAAATATTATAAAAAAAATAAATATTATTATCTTTATTTCATAAACAGAAGGTGGTCCATATATAAAAGAAAAACAGGGAAGGTATTAAAAAAAATATATATCCAGTTAATACAGAAAATGTAAAAAGAAATTACATCTAGGGTCCATATAAACATTTCTCCAGAGTTGAACCGGACACTGCTCTTTTCAGGCATGATCAATACCAAAACAATCTCATTCTTGGAATCCTCCTATCGAGTAATAAATTTGTAGATAAACGTCCTAATGCCGGCATGGAAGGTGGGCACGGCATTCTGCACAAACTACTGACTCGCACTTGTCCATCGAGGGACCTTCAATAAAATTCTAAGTGCATCATTAAAAGCGACTGGAAGCTTATTAAATTTAGTTTTACTGTAGCTGCACCACAAGTGAGCAGCATACAGTGGAGTACAGCAAGCTTTGAACAAAGCAACATTATCAGAACACATAAAACATTTCCATGCCAACATATTAGTTTGTGTCTCTGCATATCATCATCATCATCATCATCATCACAAAGGTCATCCCTAAAAACGTGCCAATGTATTTCACTCTTTCTACAACATTTAATTCATTTTCACCCAAAAAAATGAGGGAAATTTCATCTTCCTATCCTCTTTTGTCCTGACGATCATAACAACAGACAGTAGAACAAGTTACTATTCATTATATCCCCGAACGCGGAGTGTCGGGGATATAACCACCGGGATATCACGACCGCCGCCTGACATCTTTCGTGTGAGCTCCATAATTCAAGCAAATTTAACAATTAGATTTTGATACTTTGTGTAAATGTTTAGAAACCCAAGAGGACGGATTTATGGTTTCTCCACCAGGTGGCGCTTTATTCATTTTTTTGGGTATCTCTCTGGAACTATTTGTTTTACTGACCTCAAAACAAGTGCAAATTAAAAGGTCATGACCTCAGGATGCGTCCTGTCCTGACGTCATATCGGGCTGATTCAAAGTTTTAAAACCAGGTGGAGCTTTGTGACTGAACATGTGCGTCTTCATATTATTATATTGTGTCTATTGGAGGATCGGGGGCGATCGGAGAACACAGAACGCTACGCTAAAATGGGGAGGACATGCCCGCACAGAAAAGCTGCTGTTCCAACCCCCCCCCCCCCACTTTCATTATTATCATATCAATAGAAATACTACTTATCCCAACACTAGTCCTAATAATGATAATACTAACATAACTACTACTACCAAGTGTGTATAATAATATACAGTACATGCCCTTAAAATAGAACAAATTATGGCAGAAAGTCAAAAGTACAACAGGTTCAATGAATCCTTTGCAGCAGTTTGACACCAGCTGAGCAGAAAACAAAACATTGAGGCCGCAAACACTCAAAGAAGAGTTTTGGAAAGTTCTTCAAGAGGCCTGGAGAAGTATTCCTGAAGAATACTTCCAGAAATGGCAGAACGAGGTGAAGACACTTCAAGCTGAGCTGATTTCAGCCCAAACGCCTCTGCTTTATACTGTTTTTACAATTACTTTTATGCATTTTGAAATAAAGTAATGCAAATATTTTCCGCTTCTTTTTGTTATCTATAAGATACAAAATAAGCCGTTAAGCCAAGCCAACTTTATTTATAAAGCAATTTTTGACAGCAGGTAACGTACAAAATGCTAAAACATAAAATGACTAATATAATAAACAACAAAAAAATAATATAACCAATAAATAATCCAATAAGATTAATATCAGCAATAAAAGCAAACTCATACTGGGTGAAATGTTAAAAAATAAAGGTGGGACTTAGGAAGGGATGTGAAACTGGACGGTAAAGGAGCTTCTCTGACCTGCTTTGGTCGCGTCACACAAGAACGTTAAAGACAATTTCGTTGTGTTTTTGATGGATGTGATTTCGATGAAGAGTTAAATTTGAATGAGCGAGTAAAGATGTTGAAGGAAGATCTTGTTTGGACCTTGTTTTGTCATAAATAAAAGCCATTACAGATACATTTCCAGGAGGCAGGACACCACATGAACCCACAACAACCCACCTGCGAAAAGTGATTCAACTGTAACCGTTCGGTCATCACAGCGGTTCACTTTTCCAGGCGTCATGAGTCCTTTAGTTAAGAACATACATGCCCACATTTTCTTACTGTTGCATACTGTTAGTTTCCAGCACTGTCGCTGTGTTATGTTTGTCTCTTACCACTGGGGAAGGCTGGGTTTCCTCCCGCATACATACTGGGAGTGTATGCCGGGGCAGCAGCTGCATAGCCCACAGGGAATCCAGCTGTTGGGGCAGAAACAGAAGCATTTATATTCATGAAAGGGAGGGATTAGGAGATTTTAGACTCTTATGGAATGAAAAGAGACTTACTTGAGGTAGAATAGGCACTTGGATAGCCTATTCCCTTAGTATTGGTGAAGGGGACCCCTGTTGGCGCAGGGCTGTAAACTGGATTCATTTTGACCGTCTGCTCAGTTACTGCAAGCAAAAAGAAAACCGTGTTATATGAACCAAGCTAGGACATGTTGAGAAACTTTAAATGTGGATAAGATTCAATATTTTACATCTGTGAGGATAATAAAAGGGTGAAAAGATCACAAAGGAGCATCCAGACAGTCGGGGTCTGTGGGGTTGGATCAGGTTTCCTGAGATCGAAACAGTGATGCTGAATGAGAGGTTTTAAGCAACATATGCTGCGTTCAAGGCTGCATCGTTTCCAGGAACATCCATGTATTTTTCCAACGATGAGGGGTGTACTGCCTTCCTGCAGTCCCGACATGTCCCCCCCAATACAGTGTTACGAGAAGTTAGAAAAAACTACGACCTTGTTCTGTTGCACCGCTTACGACATGTTTGCTGGAGGAATACGGCATATGAGCACAGAAACTGTTCATTTTTTCGGAGTTATAAAAATATAAATCAGAGGATGTTTCAGATTTAGCCAGAGGCCAATTTCCTTCTGCAATCCCCAAACTAATAACTAAAAACTCCTCTATTCAGTCCTGCTGCCTTATTTAATATCCCACCTCACTGACTTATAAACTTTTACCATTTAATGATAAAATGCAAGGCTAAAATTACAAGACGGAAAACATTCCCCGCTCAGAGTGATTGAATTCAGTATAAAAAAAGATGCAGGTGACATCAGAGCTCTCCTCAGTAAACAATCAAGTCTCATAAGCGATGACCTTGCTAAGCTCATGGTCACATTTTCCATCCATCTATACCTGCTTTATCCTGCAGGGGCTTGTGGGACGCTGGATCGAGTAAACTGAAAGAGGAGACAATAATAATGCACACTCACACCTTGCATATAGTTTATATGCAAACAAGCGTGCATGTGTGTGAACTATGGGAAGAAACTTGATAAAATGAATTAACAAAACCAAACTGCTAATTTATTTTTAAAACAAACTCATCCATACATTTGAAAATACTTTAAATTAAATCATTTTACTCTGAACTGAATGTCTCCACAGTCACACATGCTCTGGTGGATTTCCAGGTGACTTCTGGTCCACTTGATACCAGTTACAGAAAAGAAAAGATGGTTGGCTGCAGTTCAGACATGTCTGCTGCCCTCTCGAGGTGATGATTAAAAGCGCCAGTTACATCACTGCACATGGCAGCCCATTAAAGAGCTTAATTAAAACAGAGAAATAAAAATCCAGCACTAAAAACAGACAAGTTAAATAACTGTAGTCATGACATGCGCAGAAACTGTGTGCGTCATTACGTCATACGCAGCTATGAAAAGTATAAACGCATCTCTTTTATTAGTTATCTGATTAGCTATTTAAAATGTTTTAAAACCGTCTATTTAAAAAAGGAAAACTACAAAAAACATGTTAATATCACGACTAAGCTGCATTTTAACTAATTGTTATTTTATCATACATAATGGGCGATAACTTAGGTGATTCATTTGGTGAACGATTCTCCTCTTTTCCCCACATATATAAAAAATAAAACATAATTTTAGCCTAAAATCTGGTTTCCTTGTACGTTTTTATGCAACGCTTAAAAACGTGTAGGTGTGAGTGTTTGTTCTTAAAGGTGACGTTAGGTGTGCTAGAAAATAAAGATGGCAACCTTTAAGCAGAAGAATTTCCAAAGGTGAACCTAGCGAGGCTTTGTTATCATCAGCTAGCTTAGCTCGCGAGCTTCCGAAACTGCAACACCTGAGGTTGGCTGAGGATGTTCGCTGTTTGCAGGTAGATGCAATGAACAGACAGACCTGCAAATCACCTGTCTGACCGCGCAAAACCACTCAAGTGTCCCCGGACAGCAGACAGATGGGGACAGGCTTGTCAACAGGCCGCGCGGTTCAGGAGGCAGGCAGCCAGACAGCTGTGCGCTGCAGTGACGCCTGTCCCAACATCATGTATAAACTCACAAGTCTGTTTAATTTCCATCATAACCCGCAATAACTTACTGTTTACTGGTTTGACCGCGCGTTCGTACCCTCTTCCGGTCCTCTGGTGTTAAATGGAATTGAGCTAGCTAGTGTTTTGTTCCCAGATGCTTTGCTTAACTCTTTTGAGCTCCCCGCGTCACTTCCGTGTAGCGTCACGTGACTTAACAACGCAAGAATTCGCATCATTTTCAGATGATAGATTTTTTAAAATTAATCTTTAAGTTTAAACGAGTCATTTTGAATAGCGCATTTAAAAAAACACAAAAAATATCATATTAAAGGATTACGAAGGCAACCAAACGGAGGTAACAGGTCAGATAGATTATTTATTAGTGATACCATCATATTTATTACTGGTCTTATTTTTTATTCACGTTTTCCGGCCACATATTTAAAATAATAAATACTTTTATAACAATTTAATGTTTAATTTTGTAGGCGCTGCAATGTTGTGGTAATACTCTGTGAGCTCATTATTATGGCTGCTGCATGGTCCTCGCAGGTCATAAAATTAATATCTAAATAAAATTATGTTCTGTACTTATTTAAAAAATATTTAAGTTATTTAAGCTATTTTTTGTACATTGCGTATAAACGAACACCATAACAAAGAATGTTTTCTTTTTCTTGGACAGCCCCGTAATAGTTGTTTTGGCGCTTTTAGGACCTTGACGCATCGTTTCCATTCAGCCATTGAACTGTGAAGAGTGTGGTCCATACTGCAATGGTTAAAATGCGACCTGTGTGTGGTTTTGTACGGAAAATGACGCCATCTATATCATTTTAGGAGTCGTTCTGCAGTGTGAGTTGAAACAATCTGGCGGGCTGGTGTCGTCAGTGAGAAGCAAGGACATAATGTCTGTAGCGGCTGGTGGGGGAGGAGGCTCCTCCTGTTTGGGCGCAGCAGCGGCAGCCAGTTGCAGCTCCACCGGCTCTTCCTACGCTGCCACAGCCGTAGGAGGCGCAGGGGTGGCCGGGAGGCTACCAGCTCGCGTCCTGGAGCATATTTTTTCCTATTTGGAGCTGTCTGACTTGATGCGGTGCGTGCTGGTCTGTTGGCATTGGAATAATATCCTGGCGGACGAGAACAGCGAGGTGTGGCGCAGCCTGTGTAGCCGGACTCTGAGCGATGAAGCAATGCGATCGGACATCCTGTGCAACCTCCCCACCTACAAAGGGAAAGTAGGTGTACCATCATGCTCTTCTCAGGGGTCAAGCGGCTCGTGACAGTCTGCATTCAGTCAGAAATGGTGCACTTTGCAGCGTACTCAAGGAAAATGATCTGATTATGGATCTATGCTATGAATATACAGAATGAATTAGTACATTTTGGATTGGATTGTTGCAAATACATCACATGTAGATCTTTAATGTTAATCACTGGAGCCTTACTGTCATTATTATTAAAATACTTTGAGGATGTCATGCGTGCAAACTGTAGATTCACTGAAAGTTAGTCTGCTTAGAGTTGACAAAAAAAAAAATAACACAGTGGCAACAGAAGTGACCCCCTTCCTGTCCCCTTCTGCAGCTCAAGGCCTTCCAACATGCTCTGAGCTCTCATGACTGCTCCCGCAACGTTTACGTGAAGAAGAACGGCTTCACCCTTCATCGCAACCCCATCGCCCAGAGCACAGATGGCGCCCGTGGTAAAATTGGCTTCTCAGAAGGACGGCACGCCTGGGAGATCTGGTGGGAAGGCCCTCTCGGTACCGTGGCTGTGATAGGCATCGCCACCAAGCGGGCTGCGATGCAGTGCCAGGGCTACGTGGCCCTGCTGGGCAGCGACGACCAGAGCTGGGGCTGGAACCTGGTCGACAATAACTTGCTTCATAACGGGGAGGTCAATGGAAACTTTCCTCAGTGCAACAATGCACCCAAATATCAGGTAAGATGAGACTTGCATTTGCTTTACCAGCGTCTACGACCAACATTTACTCCCTTCACTAACCAAACTCTGATGATATCATTCTTCTCCACAGATTGGTGAGAGGATACGAGTGATTCTAGACATGGATGACAAGACTTTAGCCTTTGAGAGGGGCTTTGAGTTTCTTGGAGTAGCTTTTCGTGGACTTCCCAAAACCTGCCTGTTCCCTGCTGTCTCTGCAGTGTACGGCAACACCGAAGTCACCATGGTATATCTGGGAAAACCTCTGGACGGGTAAACATAGAAGGACCTGTACCACTATAAAGATATTTAAGCGAAAGCGAGACTTTTTTTACATCAACAGACTGCTGAAACTGACCCAAAGCGTTGGGATCCTTCCAAGCGCAGTGACTTTATTTAGATAAAAACCAAATGCTGGCATTTCTACTACAGCTCGACATGAACTCAGAGGAGCGCGTATAGACCGATGTGATGACAATGTTTCTGTATCAATGTGGAAATGTCCACTTTTTACAGTTTAGCTGCTGGACTGCGATGATTTTATTTCCCGTAAAAGATGCAGAACGTCTCCCTGGAAGACATCAGAACTACTCTAAACTGTGGCAAATACTTTAACATTTAATAACCGTAATCAGTATCTGTTTGTCGTGTGAATTCATGGAAACGACTCGCTGTGGATGAACACAGTTTATCTGTAACTATTGGCTGGATTAGGAATGATTTTTACATGTTTGGATAAAGTTAAAGACGTGCAGACAACTTGTGCATGAATTCAAACTCCCCTTTCAAAGATCTCACCCAGAAACAGCTCAAAGTACACTTGTTTCATGACGTGTCCTTTTTAATGTGCTACTGTTGTATTACACCTTATTTATTTTGATGTTTCTCTTTATTGTAGATACTATATGCTTATAAGGCCTAAAATAAACTCTTCAATGTGCCGTTATGAGGATAAAGATGGTGTTTTCTTTTTATTTTTGGCATATATGTGTGTACATCGTCCTGTACCGTTAAGTCTGTCCAGACTCTGGACTGGCGGCCTTGCTAAAGCCCAGAACCAGATGAACCAGATTCAGGATAGGAGTTACTGAAGCTGGAAAACCGAAAGAGTCATCTTTATAACCAGGTGTAACGTATAAAGATTGTGCCTCTGTGAAAACAATACAGCTAAATGTCGGCCGTGTTTTACAAAAATGTGACAAAATGCTTTAATTTTCACTTTTGTTAATATATTCTGACGTATTCTGGAAGCAGTGGCGATCACTGTAATCTGGCACCTAACTTCATTCTACAAGATGATAATGTTAAACAAGGAGCCAGAAACAGAGAAAACCTCCAGAGTTTGGATGTGGAGCGGATGAAACTGCTTGTGATGAGTCCAGACCTCCTCCACGTTGATCCCTGATTGGATAAAATTGGTTGTGTTGCGTTGGTCTGAGTGACCAACACAACCTGGTTGAGGAATGGGATGCCATACGCTGCCTAATAAGCTTTTTCCATTAGTACCTGCTCTTCTCCGCTCTACCAGGCTTCAGGCTTTTCCATTAATAGATACTTTTGTGGTACCTGCTTGCTTGAGGTTCCAAAAGAGGAGATTCAGGCTCAAATTGTGACCACAAGCTGGAGTAGTGATCAGCCCGTAGAGATCCCTCTTCACTTCAATCCAGAATCACTCAGATAACATACTAATCATCGGGGGGGATTTCAACATAATCCCCAATGCAGGGACAGACAGACATAGTACTAAAGGAACTTATAGAACTTTGCAATCCTCAGAAACTGTAAAACAATATATGAAGGATTTGGTCTTTGCAAAGCATGGCGCTCTCACCATACAGAGAATACACCTTCTTTTCTTCAGTCCACCATTCCTACTCTAGACTAGATTATTTGTTAACAAGCAGCTTGCTGATGAATGACATTTCAGAGATAAAAATCCATCCCATAAGCATCAGTGATCATGTACCAGTATCACTCACTCTGAAAAGTAAGAATAACAAACCAACTACTAAAAACTGGAGATTCAATACATCCTTACTTAAAGATCCTGAGTTTATTAATTACTTTAAAAAAGAATGGTCCATATATCTAGAAAACAACAATCTGCCAGAAACTTCAGCGTGTGTTCGGTGGGAAGCAGGAAAACCAGTGATGAGAGGAAAAATAATTCCCTTCTCCTCCCATAAGAAGAAGAAGGAATATTGAGAATTTCAGAGATAGAACTTAAAATTAAATCACTGGAGGAAGCTTATCGTGTCTCCCCAGAAGAACACACACTGAATGATATAAGGAA
>JBAMHX010000020.1:17648234-17659403 GCA_037177515.1 Pseudomugil tenellus
GCCTTATGGTCAGACCTTTCAGCTAGACATTAATTAAGAGCAAGGTAATTAAACTAATACATGAAATTCCTCTACAGTTGTATTAACAGTCTGTTGTAATTGGTTTTGTTAAATATATGAGATGAAGTGTGTACATCCGCACTGTAACCCGTAGCATGATGATGTGTGTAGTTCACCAGTATGAGACGCTCACACCAGTGTTTTTTCCTATGTTTCCAAAAAAGAATAAAATTAAATATACTACACCAAGAATCAGCTACAGCTTCCTTCTGGAACATGTAACCAAGGTACACTTGATACAAAGGATTGCGTGCAAATACAGTAAGGTTAATCCA
This sequence comes from Pseudomugil tenellus, assembly GCA_037177515.1. NCBI lineage: Eukaryota > Metazoa > Chordata > Actinopteri > Atheriniformes > Pseudomugilidae > Pseudomugil > Pseudomugil tenellus. The sequence goes on from JBAMHX010000020.1 coordinate 17,648,570, forward strand.
TTGCATTTAAACATTTTGGTCGTCATACATGTAATTTTGACTGGATTAACTTCACAGATGTCAGCATTTTGCATCACTTTATGGCAAAAGCCTTGCTCAAAATCTTGTTGTCTCGTCACGTGGTAATAAATGGTAAATATCCTTCTTTTCTGAATTTTTAGACATTTTTTCATGGGCCAGGTCTGAAAAGGGTTCATAAACTGCTATTTCTTTTATAAGTATCTGATGACTTTACGTCTATGAGAAACTACATAAAAATGTGAATGAAAGTAGTTTTATTCGAATTTGTCTATTTTATTCATACTTTGATGCTTTGAAAAAAAAGCTATGGAGCATCTTAAGGTTCATTTATCCTCAACGTTGAGGACAAGGAACTTCTAAAAAAATCTGTGTATAAATCGACTGTGAGCACTCACAAAACTAGGAAGCTAACTCTGAGCTCAGAACGTCTAGCAGATTTACTTAATAACAACCCTGCTAGCATAATGGACACAAGGGGTGTAAATGTTTATTTATTTTGTTATCAGTAAAGAAGAAAGACTGAAATGCTTTTAATGTTTTGTCTCTGTGTGTGTCTCTGAAAATGTGCTAATGGGTAAGAGCCATGCTAACACCTAACTCCCAACCTACTGCCTAACAACCATGCTAAAGCCTCACAAACATGCTGAAGCCTTACAACTATGGTAATGCCAAACAAGAGAACCAACACCTAACAAGCAATCTAGTGTCTAACAACCATGCTAAAGCCTCACAACCATGCTAAAGCCTCACAATCATGCTAAAGCCCCGCAAATGTGCGAAAGCCTCACAACTATGCTGAAGCTTCACAACCATGCAAAAGCCTCACAACTATGCTAAAGCTTCACAAACATGCTAAAGCCTCACAACAATGCTAAAGCTTCATAACTATGGTAATGCTGAACAACAATGCCCACACCTAACACCCAACCTAGTGGCCTAACAGCCGTGATAATGCCTAGCAACCATGCTAATACCTAACAACCATGCCAATGCCTAAAAACAATTTAAGTGCCTAACAAGCATGCTAATGCCATGCTATCTCCTAACATCCATGCTAATATAACACATATGAAGGCACTGACATCTAAGTGTCATGGTGAAGGTGCAGCTCATCCCATAAATAAGAAAGTTTGCCACCAGTTCATTGCAGGGCCAACACAGAGTCAAAAAATGACTCACCCTCACTTCTAGGGCAATTTTAGTGACCAAATAACATAACTTGTCTTATGGGAGGAAACGGGATCACCCGGAGAAAACTCACACATACTCAAAACTCCCTTCCAGCCGAGATTGCAGTGCTAACCGCTACACCACTGTGCAGCTCTAACCCATATTTACATATTGAAGCATAAATGAGCCCTTAGTTTCTTCACTTACACACCGAAACAATTTGACTCCAACACATTATCTAATAATAATGATGAAAATGTACATTTTATTGATCCATACTGGAAAATTGTTTCTCTGCTTTAAACCCACCGTAGCTGCACTAGAAGCAGCAAGATGTCTTAAAGAGCAGTTGCCCTTCAATACAAGTCCAATGATTTGAACTATAATCTCTATATTAGTGTATTAGTCCAGTTTAGACTATTTAGCTCACAGATTGATGTTTTTACGTCTGTTTTAAAGTCAGGTATCAGTTGGATTAACGCAAACCTCATGTTTTTTTCTTGTCTTCTATGCACACAAGTTCATTAGTGGACCAGAACAAAACCAACATAAGTGACTCCAACACCAGCTCATGTTGCCACTTGTACTTTTATGAGAGTCAGAAGTGAGATCGTGAGATGTCCTGTGTGAAAACAGGAAGGAATAACTAACCAATGAGCCCTCCAAGTGCAGCACCATCACTTCCTGATTCCTAATTCCTTATTCTTGCACCAACCTATGAGAAAGGAGATCAAGCTGACAACTCCCGTTTAACCAAACAGGAAACAGTGGGTTTAGTGACCGGAAAACAAAGAAAACCAAACATATAGAATGAAGAATAGCCTTGTTGTTGGCTATAAGGTTATATTTTCTCATGTAAAACATTACAAGATTAATGTTTTACAGGAGATTGCACTGCTTTTTAAAAGGCATTTAACATGTCCTCACTCAATCATCCGCTTGATCTCTGTGGCCTTTAAAGACATTACTTAATAAACAATATTGAATTTGTCCACACATACGTGTGTGTTGATGTGACAGGCCAAAAATCAGGCAGGAAGGGTGTGTGTGCTGAGTGGTTTCCTCTCGAATAGGTTGACTGATCAGAACGAGCGGAGGGTGTGAAGGGTGTGTTCTCGTTGGGTTTTTGTGGTGGCACTTGTGCTACCAGGCTCAGATGTCTGCAGCAACACGACAGCTGTGATGCGTAGAAAAAAAAAATTAAAGATGAAAAAAAAGAGAGAAAAGTGTGAAGAGTCCTGGCTGAGAGCTGTTGAGCCTGCACTCTCCTTCCTGTGGCCCCGGTCTCAAACCTCAGTGTGATTGTAGCTTGTCCATGTGACTTGGCTTCCGTTGCTGCCTGCTTCCGCGAAGAGTAAAGAAAAAGAAGTAGAAAAAAAATCTAGAGGGGGGGGGCATTTAGTCAGAACAGAGGAGCGCAGATGAAGTTAACACTCACAAGAACACACTGCACCAGCGAGGCAAACAGCGATATGGTCAGGGGATCAACTGTCAGTGGCTTGGGAAATCCACCCTTAACCACCAGGGTAAGTAGCTGCGCCATGCACCTATCGAATGCAATATGCACACATACTTACAGAAAATACGCAAGGAAAGCAGATTTTAAACATGTTTAGTCATTTAGTGCATTTGAGCCAGATGCCTCAGTGACATGCATTTACATGCAGTATCATTGCACTTAGATGAGTTTTGTATTTTATTTATGCATCAATGATTTTCTCTCAAATTGTCTGCAGGGAAATACTTTTCTATGGAAAGTAGGGAGAAGCATCTTGAAAAATATAAAAAAAATTAAAGAGAAAAGAAAGTGATTGATATAAATAGAGTTGAAGCCTCCATATTTAGTGTGTGACACGCTTATGTTTAAAGAAATAAGCATAATTTAAGTAAAAGTGAAAATTTCAGGTAGTTCCCTACAGTTTCAGACAGAAAGCTGAAAAGCAAGCATCTACTGGACATTAAGTGGACTCGATTAATGGGAGCGTGAAGAGATCCAGTGAAAAAGCTGCTAAACTCGATATTTACATTAAGAAGTGAAAAACTTTGACTTTGTAGCAAAAGAAATGCAAAGTAAAGCTTTTTTTGTCCAGCATCTGTTCCATTTGTCTCTGATCCATTTATCACACAAATATATACAATGTTATTCATTTAAGAGCATAACTTGTTCATTTTTAAAGCATGATTTAATCACATAATAGTTGAAGACATATATTTTTATTCTATAAAAATTGACTTGATCACTTGATTGTGCCAGACTAGGGATTACGTGTAAAGGTTTTGTGAATTTATAGTCGGCAGCAGCCAGTCAGTCAGTGTTTAGAGCAGAGGTCACCAAACTTTCTGAGCCACAACTATTAAAAGTAACGTGTTTGCGACCCTCATCACCCCCACGTGGCAATTGAGTGATTAATAATGTGATACTTTGCATCCTACAGCCATCTTCTACATGCAAGCCTGGATAACTGTTAAGAAGCTGCTGTGATAAAGCATTTTGTTGCCCAAAATCAGCTTCTTTTGCAGATAAATTAAAGCCAAATTCAGATTTTTTAATGCACATGTGTACCAGCATTGCTATTTATGTGTTAAAAATCAAGTTGCCTCTCCAATAATGCCTTTATTTTGACAGGTCTCGTAAAAAATTCTTTATCTATTTGATAAAATAGGCCATATATATTTTTTACAACTATCTGGCGAACCCCCAGTTTGAGAACAGCTGATTTACAGTCTCATGCTTGTTTGTTTTGTCATCTTCTGAACAGTGAGATGATAAAATGCCAGTCCACAGCTTCACTCCCGTCCTGCTCTGCTTGGTACCCATGTGGAGCGTCGTCATACCAGCTTCTCATCCACAACTCTCATCAACATCTCATCCAGAACTGATCCCATGTCAGCTGGTAAGAAATCTTTTTTTTTATTAGTCAATAAAAATGGGTCTCATAATGAAATAATAATAAAATAAATAAGTTTAAAAAACTCTCAGGAGTAAGTGTCTCACCTGAAAAGCCAATTTCTCTAAATATAAAAAGTAAATAAATTAAAAAATAAATCCAAATCCAAAATCAGAGAAATATACAAGTGATTGTGGTAAAGCGTGTAAATAAATGTAAATAATTACACTGAATTGTTCATAATGCTTAAAAATTACATGACGAAATATTGATAACATGTTATGTTAAAATATCACCAATAAACACAGAGCAGATTGTAATATAACTATAATATAATAAAGTACTAAAAAACATCATAATTTCATGTTTAATTAGGATTTAAAAACAGTTATATCATGTTTTTATCATATTGGACCAAATTAAACCCAACATTTCAAGAAAATTAGAATTTTAGTGGAAGTAGACGATTAGAATTATTTATAAATTATGTCTGATAAATCCTGATATGTTTAGTAATAAAGTTACCCCTGAAGCTCCGTAGAAAGTAAAGGATGTGTACATTTTGTTTACTGTAATTTGTATTTATTATCTCTGATATATTCATTATTTCCAAGCTGACAGTCACGGTAGCACAAATTTTATTTATATAGCACATTTAATGCAAACCCCAGTTGTGTTAAATGTGTCATAAATATAAATACAAAATAAAATTAAAATACAAGTTGTAGTGATATATAAAGGTGAAATCTCGTGTGGCCTATGAAATAAAATACTATGGAAACCACACACGCACACACACAAAACCCTTGTACGCTGAGGGTTTTTGGATGGTAATCACCTGCTGCAAAGTAGAAACATTGTTTTAATTATTTGGAATAATACCAGGACTTAAAAAAGGAATTAACATTTACTACATTTATAAATAATGGTAAATTCTATAACATTTTATTTTTTAATTTATTTTTGACAGGGATGTCAAAATAAAAGGTTTAATGTCGAGAAGACAAGAGCACATACCTCCTGTTTTAGTGTCTCTTCACTGGCTTCCCAGTTATTTTAGAAAAATAATTCTTTTATTTGTTTTTAAGTCTCTTAATGTCCTTTTTATCTGACAGATCTGCTGCATTCCTACACGCCACAACGTGCACTCAGATCAGCGCATCAGATGCTTTTAACGGTCCCTAAGACATGATATACATCCAGAGGAGACAAAGCCTTTTCTGTAGGCTCCAAAGATCTAGAATAATCTCCCTCTACAAGTCAAACAGGCAACTTCCCCCGCTGTTTTTAAATGTCGTTAGCTGTCATTCATAAAGTCGTTCATTGCATAGATGCTTTTACTTTCAAATACGCAAAGGACAAAGTTTTGTATTTGCGTGGAAACGTTGTGTAAACAGGTCATCAGTCAGTGGGATTGGAATCATACAGCAAGGAATTAAGATGATCAGATCCCGTGTTTTAACAGTTGTCACTGTTATAAAGTGACATTCAGAATCATAACAAAGTCAAAGCGACTGAACATCTTCCCCCTAAACTCTCGGACATGATGCTAACTTCAGATTTATCATCAATCTGTTCGTAATTGGACATGAGTTTCTGATTTATAGTCTTTATGATATGCTGTGTTGGTAGTCACACCACAATCCAGGTAGGTAAAGACAGCGCCATGGCAACCTGTGGTAGTTTCTAACCTTGTTGCTCAATGTCTTGGTTTTAATTATGTTCTTTGGTCTCTGGTTAGTTAGCATGTCCCTGTAAATCCTCTTTCCTTTTTGCCATTTCAGTATGTTTTTTAACTGCATCACTATGTCCAAACTTACTATGAATGAAATAAACTATTGCTTTTATTACAAGAGATTTCAAAATGGCATGTTTGACCCATAATGCTGAGCGGCTTCCATTCTCTATACCTATAGTACTAAAAGGCAGCTATTCCTCTTTAAAATCATTCCAAATAAGTTGGAACAACAACTTCTACATTTTGAGCAAAAGTGGGAAGACAAATGTGGAGGAAATCACTTATTATCACCAAGTAAACCCATGTAAATAAGTCTCGAATCAAACATCTGTCTTTCAGGGATTTCTCATAAGAACTAATCGATAAGGGAGCATATATGGAGATAAATGTTAATAGATTTAAATGCTTTTGGGGGCTTACATAACTACAGCTATTCCCACAACAAATCAACAGTTATGGCCATATTCCAACACCAAGTATGTGCTAGTGTGACTAAAATAAGTAATTAAATCTCACCATATATGATCAATAAGCAACCCTTTCAGGAAGAAAAATGACAATTAAATTGTGAGTTTTTTACATTTTTGTTCATCTTTCTTGATTTTTTGCAAATTTTCCCATTTGAAAAGCTGTAGAAAGGCCAAAACATAAATTTGCCACCAACAAACAAGTATTGCTGAAGCTTGAATGTTTTTTCTCTCATTTTCTCTGCAGATGCTGAGAACGGCCCTCTGCAATAATGGCAAGTTCTCATCTGTTCCTGCAGGACTGCCTGACAACATAGAGGAGCTTCAGCTGAACTACAACCACATTCAAACACTACAGGACGACTCTCTTCAGCGTTATCCTTCACTAAACACCCTGAGCTTAGCTTGTAATACTCTAGACAGATTAGAATCAAACACTTTTCAAAATGCAACATTGTTAGAAAATTTAAATCTTGCAAATAACAACCTGAACATCGGCTTCCATGAAACTAGCCTTGCATTAAGAAAGCTACCGGGCCTGAGAGTTCTTGATCTTTCTGAGAATGGACTCGATGACGACAAGGCAGCTGTGCTTCTTCAAAATCTGACGTCCCTGGAGTACCTCAATCTTTCCGGAAACCTCTTAAAGCGACTGGACGAAAACTCATTCAGGCACCTGCACCAACTCAAAGACCTGGATCTGCAAAGGAACACTATATTTGAGATTGACGACGCCTTCGATAGAAATCCAAATCTCCAGAGACTGAACTTGGCCTTCAACTACCTTCCTTGTTTGACCGACTTCCACATGACCCAGTTGGTGGTCCTCAACGCCAGCCACAACTTTATCGAATGGTTCATCTCGAGACAAGAACTCAACGACACTTTCCAACTAGAGACCATCGATCTGTCCAACAACAAGCTACTTTTCTTCCCCTTCTTGCCCAGTCGGAGTAACTTGCGAAACCTTTACCTCTCCCAGAACACCGTGAGGTTCTATGAACACTTATCGAACAACATTTTACTCCCAAACTCGTCAAAAACCGTAGAGTTTTACAACCTAGAGAAGAATTACATGAATAATGTGACTGTTGAGTTGTGGGATGATGATGTTCATGGTGACATTTCTGCGCTGGAGATTTTAGATCTGAGAGGCAACCTAGTGGAGTATTTCCCTCAAGGATTCATCCAGAAGATGCCCGCTTTGTCAAGACTTCAAATGAGTGCAAACTGCTTGGAATCCTTAAATCTAACATCAAAACAGCTCTCTGGAAGCTTGTATGAGCTGGACGTTAGCGACAACAAACTCAAACAAATTTTAGTAGACAATGCTTCATTCAACACACTTGGCAACTTGACATACTTTAACCTGAGTCTGAATTATCTCAATCAGCTGCCCTTTGGATTATTTTCCTCTCTGCCAAGCATCCGGACAGTAGATCTTAGCTACAACGACATAATCATCTGTCTTTCCGATGAAGCCGAAATCAACATGCGTGCTATCCCGGCTTGTGTGGATTGGAAAAACATTGTATCCTTGAGGCAGCTTCACCTTAAAGGATGCGGCCTTAAAGAGATCCAAGCGTCTGCGTTCGCAGGGTTGTCGCTAACCCACTTGGAACTGTCCAACAACCCTGGACTCTACATCCACAAGTCGTTACAAACCTTGAGCCGGACACTGCAGCATCTAGGTTTAGGAAATACGCAAATAAAAGACGTTGACTTCTCCCGTTTTCCAAATCTGAAGTTTCTAAACCTTTCAAATAACTCTCTTCTTGATATTCCTCCTACGCTGAAAGATACTGACCTTAAAGTGTTGGACTTCAGAGACAACAGACTGTCTACTATCCCCTCTGCTCAGGCTTATGTCCTGGCCTCGAAGCTTCAGAGTATCTTCCTCACGGGAAATCCATTCCACTGCTGCCAAACGGAGTGGCTCAGGATATTCGAGAAAACAAATTCAAACATATTTGAGCAGACGGACATCACGTGTCAGGATGTGTTCAACATGTCTCACAACATACAAGACTCTCGGTTGTTTGTGTGTTCAGAAGAAGAGGAGTCTGTGCTGTGGTACATTCTGCTTTTTGTACCCGTTGCCCTTTTCTTTTTGGTTGTTACCATCATTTTCCTGCTCAACTTCAAGCCCAAAATGCTACAAAAATCAATCAAAAAGAAGTATTTGAGACCTACATCTTATTAAAATTTTAAAAAATACCTGAACACAGATTTTATCAGTATGTTACTGATAAATTTATGTATGTGGACAGTAAAGTCAACTTACCATGAAAATGTCAGCAGTTATAACCATTTAAACCGAAGCGTGTTTGGGTTTTCACATCATTGGGCAGTGTACTGTGGTTCAAAACCAGGCCCTAAATCCTGATACCGTGATGTAAAAATGTGGCTGTGTTCTTGTGGGACTTGGTATGTGTTTGTGTGGGTGTATGTGTGTGAAGATATGCAGAAGTAGTGTGATGCAAACTGTTGCTATATGCAGCAGAGGAAACATGAAATTTCCTGTTTTGCTAAGATGTGCAGCAACTGCCCAGTTCTGTATCTCAAAGAGGAGGGGTTTGCGGTTTCCTTCCCATTGTGGAGACAAAGATGCATCATTGACACGAGATTCCTGTGCGTCAGCGCATGCGAGGTTTTAGAGTTTGGACCCCTGTATCAATTCTAGTGAATCTAACACGCTGTGCAACTTATTATCAATGCAATATATGTGTATATGAATGAATAAAACGTTGCTGTTGTGGAAACGAAAGTGCATATTTATATGTAAAGGTTGTTTCTTTGCTTCTCTGTCTTGTGCACAAACTTGCTCAGAAGCAGGTGAGCTGAAAGATCAGAGCAATCCAAAGTGCTTAACCAGAAAGTAACCATAATACCACTGTGGTGATGCTCAGGGTCATGGTGGTTGGAACCTAACAAGAGAAACCAGAGTGAAGCCTTCCCAAAGCCTCAAAACATCATCATTATATTATATCATATTATATTATATAGTATATTATATTTTATTCAGATATATCAGTTACCATTTGAGTTGGTCTACAATCAAACTAATCAATCTATTATTTATCTTTTGGGTGAATAAAGGAGGATTTTCTGTTTGTAGCAGGAAATATGTTGCAGTTTTAACAACACTAAAAGTGTCTGCAGAACCTGCTGTATAAGGTGGTCCTGCGTATAACAGCATGATAGTGTGGTCCTATATCAGTAAGAAGGAAGTAGTGTCTAAAAAAAAAACAAAAACTAAAAGAGCAACTGAGGAAGGCTTTTTGCAGATGTTGACGAGAGGAATTTTTATTTGATTACGCAGCTTTATGAGGTTATGTGTTAAAAGTGGCTACAGAATATAGCAAATTACCCTGTTACTGAATATAAAGCGCAACACTTTTGTTTATTTTGTTAATCATACACACGAATCCAAATCAGGATGCAGAAGTGAAATGTAATGTGGAGTGGTCAAATAAAATATACCCTAACAGCAGGTGTGTATTGCCCAACATGTGACCTACAACCTGGAAAAAGTACAGCTGGGCATATTGTACCAGAAGAAACAAGCTATTTGCACTGATGTGAAAGTGCAACCTTATGCAAAATGATAAATAAAAGTTCATTACCAGGTGTTAAATGTTGTAAACAAACCTCAAATTAACAGCTATATGTAACATAAACTGTGACATTAATTAAAAAGATAATAAGTCAAGATGTGAGAAAAGAAATAAACTCCACTGTTCCATGACTTGTTTCTTTAGGTGCAATAATTTGTTTTGATCCTCTTTTATGGGTCATGCTGGTTTTTTCATGATCCAGTTTGTTTCTGGACTTTAACTGGACCACGTCAACACCTTGAATCTTTTCTTTTTTGCTCATTCTATTGTAGCGTTATAGCTCTCTTTAGGTTTAATGTTGCTCGAGTCAATTTCAACCAAGCTGTAGTTCTCAAATTGATGTTTCATTGAGTCCAAATAGTCCAGGTCATGCGGTTATAGAAGAAGCGTAAAACCATCAGCCTTACACCACCATGCTTGACAGTTGGTATGGGGTTTTTCTAGTCATCTCGACCCGGCTGGTCTCTTCAAAGGACATTGTTCCAGAAGTCTTGTGGCTTGTCCAGCTATAGATTTGCAAACTTAAGCGTTGCTGCTATGTTCTGTGTAGGCCATATGCTGCCTTCATGTGGTATGGGAATTATGGAAAATACCACTTGCCGAGGTCAAATTTGCATATGAACACTCCTTTTCATCGTAATTTCCACTTGCAAAACTCATAAATTATTTTGATACCCGAGTTGCCGAGAAGAGGTCGGATTCAACAAAATGGTGGAGAGCAGCGAAGAAATTGTGAATGGTAAAAATGTGCATGCTAAATGGTTTTACTAGTGTTAGCTCACTGTTTAATCCTGTTGCATAAACAACCTATGCATATCCCCCTTCATTTCAAATCAAAATGCTGTTATTACAGTCTTTTAGCAGACATTACAGTCATTTAGCAGACGCTTTTCTCCAAAGCATCCTTATTCTTTGTTATAACCTAGCAAAACA
>JBAMHX010000020.1:17659503-17684516 GCA_037177515.1 Pseudomugil tenellus
GAGAGCAGCGAAGAAATTGTGAATGGTAAAAATGTGCATGCTAAATGGTTTTACTAGTGTTAGCTCACTGTTTAATCATGTTGCATAAACAACCTATGCATATCCCCCTTCATTTCAAATCAAAATGCTGTTATTACAGTCATTTAGCAGACATTACAGTCATTTAGCAGACATTGCAGTCATTTAGCAGACATTACAGTCATTTAGCAGACGCTTTTCTCCAAAGCATCCTTATTCTTTGTTATAACCTAGCAAAACAGATCTATCTACACCTAGCAGTTAGTCAGCAATCTGTAAGCTACTTTTTTCATGTAGCAGCTTATCACAAATTTTCTGTCCGCCTTTTTTATTATACCACGACCACAAGAGCACTTGAACAGAACAACTTGTAATTTCCTGTTTACAAATGGAAAATATCATCTTTTCCATAGCACACGAACGCAGCAATAGACTGTGTAAAAAAGATGTCCGGAGCCTCCCAGCAGGTTTCTGAAGAGCAAAAGTGAAGTTGTTTAGCGGCTCCTACCATTGTCATCTTGGCAGTGTCACGCATGCCATCACTCCCGGAAAATACTAAAGGGTCAAAGACATGGAACTGAGAGGGGGGCTGTGAGCTTTGGGGTAGATGATTGATGTTGGTCAAACTCTAAGCTGCTTGTAGTAAAAAAGCTAAATGAACTAATTCTGATCTAACCAGAGCTAACCGGCTACTGGAGGTAGGTGAGCTAAAGCCAAGATGTGCTGTTAGACGGCTTAAAAACCACGTTTCCATATTTGTGCTACACTCTGCCTCATTGTCACAGATATTGGATACCTGCCAATCAAAAGGACACGCCCATAATTATTCAGAATTTCAAAATAACATTTAATTGTATGAGTTATAAATAATTCACCAACCTCACAGTTGTCAACATATTAATGCGTAAATGTTTTTTGGTCTTTTTAACATAGGAGTCTATGGAGGTTTGCTCTGTTATGGAGCCCCTAGTGGATGAGGGTAGAACTGCAGGTTATGGAGCTTCTAATGGATGAATGGAGAGCTGCAGATTTTGACACTTCTGCATAGGCTTAAATTTTTCCAGCAGAGGTTGCCACTTGGTTTAGAGAGAAGAGATTTTCTATGGCATTTTTTTCCAACAAGCCATCCTTGTTCAGTTTTACTGTCATAATCATGATCTTTTATCATAATTATGATCTTTTGTCATGCCAACTGAGGCCTGCAGAGTCTGAAATCTAGCTCTTGGAATTTTTTGCACTTTCTTGACATTGTATCTTCAAGCTTGAGCTGAACTTATTTGTACAATCACTTCTGAGAAGATCTGTAGCTGCTTTGAATGTTTTTAATTTGTAGGAGCATGTATTTTCTCTGGGGCAGCAGCTGAGATGGACTGGGGACAAGAAGAAGGGAAAAGGTGGTTTAACCCCTTCAGACCTGTACTTTTTTTTGCTGGGGAAAAAGTATTTTGTCCAATGCTGACAAGACTCAGTATTTTACACAGTATTTTAATTGGTTTAGAGCAACAAAAATATGTCATGTCTGTATAAATGAAAGCAGGAGCTGAATGGGTTAAGAAAGCTTCTCCAAAGGTTAGATGAAACCTTCAAAATTTAGTAAAGTTTTCATCTCAGCAATACAGCTAACGTTTTCCAAGCATGACACCAACTTCACAAGAATCTGCAGCCAGTTCTTTTGCTGGTTGTGTTCAGCTGGATCACCTTCTCTGTTAATGCAGCCAGAGCAAACAATAAAGAGTCATCAGTGACTAGATTAGCAGTGAGTGCTGCTGTTTAGTCGGATTTAAATGGGCCGGGGTCCACTTCCAAGGATAGTACAATTTGTTCGGCCCAGTTTGATCACCAACCACGTTCTGGTACAGACCAAAGGAGCAAACTCTGGTTCGCTTGAAAGCTGGAGGTCTTAGTTTGCTTGCAAACGGACAATCCAGCAACCAAAAAAGAAAGTGAAGTTCTCCAACCGCAATAAAGCATGAAGAAAAGGAAGGAAGTGATGCAGATTATCATTTGGGTAGGAGCAAAAACAAAACCAACAACATGTGTTCAGGAAACTTGTATTCAGCATACTGCAGTAAAATAAGGATCCTGAAAATAAGAGTCCTGCATGGGTGTAATTTTACCAACCCAAACCCACCCTAACGCATTACAATGACCAAATCTAAACTGTACCTTAACACAGTAAATACATACTGTCCCTACTTTATCACTCTTCTTTATTCGTTCTTATATCTGCTATATAATTTGATTGTTTTGTCATTTTCATTAAAAAAACAAACAAACAGAAAAGACATCAATACCTAAAATAAACATTCATAATATATGTGAATGTTCATTTTATAGAGAACGTTCCTATAGTGTGTTATTTTGCGGCTTTGAGGCTTTACTTATTTGAGAGTATGCTGCATATCATCCACCATCCCTAGTTCCAGCTATGTTCTCCGATCCTCAATCAGATAATTTCTAATTGACTGTGTTGCGCAGTGAGTAAATTTCCCCACAAAGCTTAACAATAAAGGCGATTTCGGCACCTGATCAGTTAATAAAAATCATCCCAAGACGCTTACACCACGACCCCTGACTATTCTGGTGGACTTTCTCAGTGTTGTTTGACCAGTAAGTTATCTGGCCCAAAAGATATTTACATTCTGAGGTGGAAATGCATACAGAACTGTAAAAAAGATAAAGATAAATAAAAATGTTTGGATAAACAAGTAAAGGAAAAAAATACAAGCTTGGAAATAAAAAGTAAATATGAAAAAGTGTCAATAAATGTATTAATCACTAAAATGAAAATAGCATACAAAAAATCAATTTGGGGAAAATGTAAAAGGAAAACAATGGTTTGACATTTTAAAAAGTACAAACTAAATAAATAACTTTAAAAATAGAATGGAAAACTAAATAAAACAATTTAAAAGTAAAATTATACTTTTAAAAATTTATTTTGGCAGTTTGGGTCCTCCATTTCTTTACTTCATCAACATTTTGCTAGTAGTATGTTGCAAATTCTATTGTGTCACATAATGGGCAAAAAATATCTATCCTAAAATATAAGAGTGAAATTGTGGACATCTGGAAAAACTGACTAACATTCCTGGTGGGACAAGCTAATTTTTTTGTATGTAACTTCTGTTTAACACGCTAACCTTTGTGTAACAAGCCACCCTATAACAAGCTACCGTATAATAATCTTTGTGTAGCAAACTAACCTTTGTGTAACAGGCTAATGTATAACAAGCTAATCGTTGTGTCACAAACCATTATTTAACAAGCCAACCGGTCTATAACAAGCTATTGTATAACAAGCTAATCTATGTGTAGCTAACTAACCTTTGTGTAACAGGCTACTGTATAACAAGCTAATCTTTGTGTAACAAACTAATGTATAACAAATTAGGCTTTGTGTAAGAAGCTACCGTATAACAAGCTAACCTTTGTGTAGCAAACTAGTGTATAACAAGCTAACCTTTGTGTAACAAGCTACTGTATACCAAGCTAGCCTTTGTGTAACTAACAACTGTTCAATCAAGCATCCAAGTAACATAAAATTTGTGCAACATGCTACAAATCATATTTATCCTGATTATATTAAATCTGTGGCAAATTTTGAGGAATAATGGCCCAATATGGCTGCAAATATATATATAGCAAAAATACGAATGCCAAGTTTTTCTGAAGTGATTGGTCGATCATTATCTTTAATATAAATGAGTCAAAGGTTAGGGGAAAAAAGAAATCTTTACAATTACTCTGACTGGTGATCTGTGCTCTCAGGCCTGGTTCTTTTTCTCCTTTTTCGCCATTTTGCAAAATCAGTAAAGCATTTTTTAGCTTGTCTTCTCTGATAAGAGCCAAACTTGTCACCTTGTTTTCACTAAAACATTTTGTGTTTGAGCAGATTTGTAATCTCCTGGGTAAATGTCAAAGTGCATGGTGACTGACGTGAAGCACATGCATGTGCAAGAAATGGCTACTGGAAGAGCTCACTCTGAAGGCCTGTACGGCTGAAATGGCAATGGCAGTATTTTCGCAGTTTTTCACAGCTGTGAGAAAAGAAGGACTTACAAAAGAGGAAGTGTTTTTTCTCAGGCATGCTATCACTCATCAGACCAGCAGTGTTTAATGCATCAGGCAACCTTTTTAAACCTTGGAAGATTCGATTCTGGAGAGGCAGAAAAACAGTCAGGTTTGCGAACACATGCTCTAATCAGTTATTCCCGCTGTCATGAACACACTTGGAGCAATGATTACAAGTAGTTCAACTTTCACCTCTTAGGGCAATTGGTCCATTTTTTTTTAAATATAAAAAAGGCTCAAAGGCATTAAAACCTGCTAAGGCTTAAGACGGAATTTGATATGTATGTATATGTCAATGAAGATATTTTCAGATGTATTAAAATTTACAGTCAGCTTCTCAGTCACCAGCCAGCTTGCACAGCTCACTTCCTCGTAACCCTTCCGGTGAGTCACAGATAACGCCCTTTACATCGCTACAGCCAGGATGACCTCAAAAGAGCTTTTCTGGCTAAAACTGGTTGTTAAAGATAGCCGTCAAAATGAAGTAATATCACAGCGAGTCACGCATGAAAAATCATTTGGGGATTTTTGTCTGACGCCCACATCTGCTTAGTGGTACAGCATGACAGTCCAACAGGAACTGTGGAAATCACTGGGAGAAACTCAGAACAGTCCATAATAACACAACGATTGGAAAGGAAATCTCTCTTTTTACATTTCACAAATTAACATTTGAATCTGATTAACTTAATCTAAATATGTTCAGTGTGCATCACTTTTAGAAAGTTAAATATCAGGGTGTACTTTCAGTCACAGAGTTCTTCAAGTCACCCTGTTTCTGGGTATTTGCAAGCAAAACACACCTTCAAAATGCAATAGATTTCTGCAGAGGAACTTATAAAGGTGAACAACGCACCTATAATATACAAACATTTTATTGAGGATCCTTTAGGAAAAATGCTGATTTTATTAGTGTGAAAATATTTAGATTATATATGGGACATTACGGAGAAACTGTGCAGAATATCCCATTTTTCAAAATTTCTCAATGCAACCTCACACAGACATTTCCTGCCCTCTAGTGGTCCAATAAGAAGCATCAATGCCCAAAAATTACATGTAGGAAATCTTAATTCAGCATTCATATTTATTTGTTTGTTTTTTTACAATTATATGCCATCATCAGATACACACAAAACAAAAAGCAGTTATGTAATGACATACTTAAATCTCCCAGAATAATAATAAAAAAAGTTAGAAAACTTGTTGAAATGCAACATAAGGAAACTGGGAAATGTTAGTAATCTCCTCTCTCATAGGTACGTTTTTACTTTTAGGCTCTTATTGATTTATTTTTTTCAAAGTAAACCGCAAGCTGATCAAAACCAGAGAAATAAATATTGCGTTCAAGTCTGTATAATACACTTTTTATTAATTTAATGGCAGACAGCAGCTGATTTGTGGTTAGGAAGTATTCAGCTGATCTCCAATCAGACGTAATGGGCTTCGACACTGACAGAAGGTTGACCTGAGAGTCTCAATACTGCTGCTGGAGCTACAAACCACTTAGACATGCGAGTTGTCCAGTTCATTCCTCCGAATAAAGCTGATGTACGGTACAAATTATACTGTTAAAATACAATTCATGTTCAGGAAAACCGCTCCATCACTCATAAAATAAGACTTAAAAATAACGGGCATGTCTCCATTCCTAACAGAAGTGCTTTGTTTTCTTCTTCCCCCTAAATGAACGAAATGCGTCTTCTGGATCAACACTTACAAAAACTAAAGAAAGCATTTATGTCACCATCTGAGATATAAAGTGTAAACAAAAACAATCTCTTTAAAAAGTTTCTGGGAGATGTTGGGCTGCGTGTTTCAGGTCGCGTGGCATCAAACGCAAAGCCGTGGAAGCGAGTTTTACAAATGAACAAATGAGGGAATGGGTCCATTTTGCTTCCCCTTCACGCGGTTTTTATTCACGCCAGCTCGACTCTGCACAGGTAAAAGCTTTTCTAAAACAACTGAAATAAGAGAAAGCGAGGCCTGTCCCTGAAACATGGTACAAATATGAGATCACAGCTGGCTGCAGGCGGCCGGAGGAAGACGGGAGACTGGGGGTCTCAGTTCAGCAGCTCCAGGTAGGTGATGGGGACTTTACCTTTCTGGCTGCCCCGCTCCCCCATCAGCCAGTCTGAGTCCATGCCGGGGACGCAGCTCACTGTGATCACCTGGGGGGACAAAAAGCAGAGAGCTGAAGGAAGCTGTGTTCTGTTACATCTGGATTGCAGAGGTGGGTAATAACGACTTCCATTACTTCAGTAACTCAGAGGAAAAAAGTACTTTTATTTCATCGCACATTTATAAAGAAGAAACGTAACAGACGCTTCTGTACGTTTAACCTTTTTATTTTCATAACTCATGACCTCTTTCCATTTAGCTTTTGTAACAAGCAACAGTAACTGGAGACAAACATGCATCATAAGGCGCTCACCTCATCCGCCAGAAGGGACAGTTCGCTGCTGCTCGCAGCATCGTAGTCGTACAGCACTCGAGCTTTACGGCTACCGTTGGAGCTACGCAGCTCGCTGAATCCACCCGACGCGGCGGAGCTGCTGCGGCCAGCCGACACGCTGGGCAGGGCGGCGGACACCGGTATGGTGGGCACAGAGATGCTGGCCCCACCTGACACAGAGGACTGGTTGTTGTTGGAAAACGATGAGGGGAAACTGGTGGCAAAGAGAGAGGAAACTGATGCTGAACTGGGATCAGATGACACTTCAATTTGTTATAATCGCCAACTTAGATTACTAAAGGAAGCGGACATCTGCCAGTGCCAGTTTGTTGGTTTAGGAAATGATTTAGAACAGCAACTTTCAAACTTTTTACAGTGTTTATACCACCTGAGAAAATAACGAGCTTTCAAAGTAGCAGCACCATGACGACCTAAATATACAGTAGTGAATATATAAAGCTACAACATAGCTGTAAGTGCTTATAGCTATTGGCTATAAGCACTTACGAAAGGAAACATGTTAACTTCTTATAAAGATTAATTACTGGGCGGGCTCAAGTGCAGGAACCTGGCTAAGAAGCAGGCTGATATTAAAATTTTGATATACATTTAAAAATTAATACCCTTCAGAGGTATTAATTAATCCTCACCTGGAATTGTTTGTGTATTATAGCTCATATAATAATCATTTTGTAACTCATATATATATATAAATAAACTGCAAAAATACCCGCTCATGTTATTGCAGCCGACGCCTCCTACAGGCCGTTTCTATTGATGGTGTGTCACCTAAAATAAGCCCAAACGTGTTTGTAGTCCTTTACAAGACATAAAGTAGTAGGGAGTGGGACATCTTGCTCTATAGATCTTTGTTACACCACATGATGATATAAAGCTGGACTGCTTTTGGACGTGTAACAAGTGACAGAGCAAGATGATCTGATAGGACATTTACTTGAGATCAGATGACGCTCTTCCATCAGCAAGCTAGCTTTGGAATAACGAAATCTCTCATCTTTTCCACACAACAAGGTAAGTAATCATTTTAAACCGTTCCAGAGATATCGTTGTTTAAAAGCACTAAGTTGAGGATTTCCCCTCAAGTACCACCAGAGGAAGCTCGAGTACCGCCAGTGGTACGCGTACCACAGTTTGAGAATCGAGGATTTAGAAAGTTCCTCTGGTTCCGAAGGAAACAAGAAAAAAACCAATAAGTGTGTTACAACTCCACCTGCCGAGCTGCTTCTGTAGGTCCACCATGTACTGGTAACACTGTGCGTAGTACGTCGTCTGGGCCTCCACAAAATCATTCAAACAGCGGAGGTGGTGTGCCTGGAAATGCACGAGAGAGGAAGGTTCATGCGGAGCATCAGAGCTGGGAGCAAAGTGGCTGGGAAACATACGTGGGTGCTGCTGACGCCCTCCAGCAGCAGACGGGTGATCTCCGCCTGCCGGTCAAACTCGCTCTGGGTCATCCTCAGCTCCTGCTCCGCCTGACAATCACACACAATCACATTCAGCGCTGCTCATATGAAGCTTCGCTATGACTAAATAAAGACGATGACAAGAGTCTTGTGAGATTAACACACAGTTTACATGCGTCAACATCAAGATGTTGGTAATTTGTGCTTGAAAGAGAAAAAAAGGGATTCAACAGCAGGACCGGAAGCGTTTTCTCTTCCACACACTCACATCACACCTGCTTGAGATTTGGGGAAAGGTCCAGTAAACACCTGAAGCTGGGACACATTGGGAAGCATTTGTTTGATTTGTCTACAAGGACTTTTCCATGAGACAGGACGGTATGTGTGGAGCTGTTGATGGTACCAACACGGGGATTTGTGTGTGCGACATTCCACTCACCTCCGTCACTTCCTCTGCTCACATCTGCAGCTTTGTGTTAAAACAGTGACACAGTCGTTAGAGCTGCAGCACAGCCAACAACACATCCTGACTGTTTGTATGAAAGTTCAACAACAACGGGACAAAAACACATCTCATTGCTCAGCTTTCAGGACTAAATCACACCAAAGCAGAGTTTGGTGTGAATTTTAACAAACTCATCCTTCCTATAGACTCTCCAACCTCATACAAACACATGAACCTTCCAGTTCTCGCTATTCTAGTCGTTTGGCAGACCTTTTTCTCCAAAGCGACACAGATCTGAGATCAGATCAGTCACAACTGATCAACGGATCAGACACAGTTTGAGGAACGAAGCTACTGATTTTGGCAACGTTGTGGTGGAAGCACCAACAGGCAGAGCGTAGCAGTCGAAGTTGCTTTTAGAAGCGGATGCAGAGCTTCATATTTGATGCTGCAACTTTCCAGTGAAGCGCGATTAGCGACGGAGTGACACGAGCGCTTTTTGAGCTGGTTGAAGCTCTCTCGCATTAGGGCTGCAAAACTTATAATCACGATTATTTTAAATGAAATTGAGATCTCGATTATCTAACACGATTATCCATTAACTTTAACAACATTTAAGTTCCCGCCACACTTAACGGATGGATGAAAATCCTTCTGGAAAGGCTGGAAATGCCCCACAGCTCAGCTTAGTTCACCCAAACATTATGCTACAGTTAGCAATTTACCACATCAAGCGTTGTTGTGAGGTTCATGAGATATTCCACAAAGTACGACGCTGTTCTACAGGTTAACAGGTATTTTCCATATAGTTGATGTGATGCTGGTCCTGCTTGTAGCCGAGTTCTGGGATCTGGGTTTGTTACGTTACTTTCATTTGCAAACAGGCAACTCGCTTAAATTGCTACTGAAAACGAGGATTGTGAAGGAGCAAATTTTATTGTTATGATTGTTGAAAACCCAGAGAATAAAATTCAATCATTTACTTCTGACCCATTTCCTCTAATTACATCTTCATGTGGTGACCTTTAACCCGTTTCCACGCTAAACCCAAACAGACTTGAAATGATGTGGACTCGGTCCGCTGAGGGCAACGACGCGCCATGTTTGCACTACGTTCTTCTCAGCCCGGAGGCGAGGTGCTTGTGATTCTGTGATCAGTAAATGTTGCGTAAGAAGCAGGTTGAACAGACGAAGAAGCTTCTGCAACACAAGCAGGGAAGTCTGCTGTTGATGTCAGGCAGATCCAAACCGGACCTACACGTGTAAGTGCAACATGAGGCAACGGACGACATTGATGCTAAAAGTTTCCGGTTCGTGTTTTGCAGTTTGTTCTCAAACATTCGCAGAATTCTCCACCTAAACATGAAGCTAAAACCTTTGTGTTTTACTGTCTGTTTTTTTAACCGAGCCTATAATTCTGTTTGTTATCATCTCTTTAAAAGCTTAATTTAAAAAAGCTTTCCATAAAACCAGTAAAAAAAAAAAAAAAAAAAACCTGCAGCTTTGTACCCATCAGCTCTTGTGGAAACAGATTAAGATTCATCCTGGAAAAGCTTGTTTCTGTAAACAAAGTTGGACTTTTAATGACTACTTAGAAGAAAAGGAAATGCTGAATGTACACAGTTAAAGCTTGTAATGAGTCGTTATAAGAAAAGCTCAAATGAAAGAAAGACATTCAGACCAAATCTAGATCAGGAGAAAAAACCAGAGATGCAATTAGGAAAAAGGTGGACAGCGCAGAGAGCGAGCAGCCGCAGAAAACAAAAGGGAACTGTAAACTTCCCACAGCGGCTCATGTGACTGCACGCAAGTCCTGAGAGATGAATTGTACAACCACATGTTGCGCAACATAATGTGTCCGCTATGATTTTAGACACATCTCGCCCTGAGAGAACACAACTCATGAAACCAGGTGGACATTTCCGCACAGAAACCAAGCGTGGCTGTCTTTCTGCGTGCACTCACAGCGGCTCGAGCATCGCCCATCCTGGCTTTCTTCAGCCGGGTCTTCGCTGCGTCCAGATCCAGGCGTTTCACCTGCAGAAGCTTCCGCTCTTTCTGGACACAAATAACAGAAAATCCTCAGAGAAACAATCTTATTTCTTTCCTAATATTACAAACGGTTACTTTTCTGGCCAGTCTTGCTTTTATAAAACCTTTTATGGAAACTGTGGTTAAAAGATGTCCAACACAACAGTTTCTCTTTAAGTAGATCAATGTTCTGCATAATGTCCTTGCATGCTTTCTCTCATCGTATCGTCCCTCTACGGGCTTTTAGAAACTTGCGAAAGTGTTTCTCCACATGTGAGATGCATTAAGTCATGCAGAGTCCTGCAGGGAGGCAGGCTAACTGCGCCGACGACCTTCCACGTCCAACTCACCAAGATGGTTTTAAAGTCGCCCTCTAGGAAGTTCCGGAAAGGTGTGAGGAAGTTGATGGCAGCGCTCTGGATGAACTCGCGCTCCGCTCCGCCGATCTGCTTCTGCGTCTCGCCGCATTTCGTCAGCGCGTTTCCTGAAACGATTAGCAGCAGAAGCAACGTTTACCTCCAGGTCTGCATGGTGTGGATGCACGCTGTGACCACAGATACTGAGATGGGAGCCACGTGCAAGACGCTTCCATCACGTAGATCCTGTATTACACGTAACTATGGTAACAGCAGCCAGGACTTCATGTGAGGAAAAACCAGGCAGTGCATGTCATACATCTTCACATAGGAAAGGAAAGGTTGGAATCATGTATATGCAGAACATAAATAAAGCTGAAATTGATGCTGATAGCATCAATGTTTTGTTGTTATCAGCAACAAAATGTGTCACGTTGTGTTCTACGCGAGTTAAAAAGAGCAAATCTACCCAGTAGAAGGAAAGAAAAGCAGTTATTGTTGCCGAGCAACAGATGGCCATCACGTGGTTACTGGTTTGAACCTCGTCTCCGACTCTTTGTGTGGAGTTTCTTTGGACTCTGTTCAGGTGAAGGTTCTCCAAAACGTGTGTTTGTTAGCTGGTTTTCCGAAGCGCACCTGAGGGGTGAATGCGTCCCAGTGATGGACTAATGACTTTCACTGGTGTCGACGTTCCTTTCACTCAACATCATCCTCGACATCAGTACATTCATCCTACATTGACTCAGTACTGACATTTTTTTTTACCTTTTTGCTATCAAACATAATCTGTAAATATA
Organism: Pseudomugil tenellus; assembly: GCA_037177515.1. Lineage (NCBI taxonomy): Eukaryota > Metazoa > Chordata > Actinopteri > Atheriniformes > Pseudomugilidae > Pseudomugil > Pseudomugil tenellus. The sequence continues at coordinate 17,671,104 of JBAMHX010000020.1, forward strand.
GCCAAACATCATTTTAAGTAAATAAAAATGGCCCGTATATCGAATTTGACTCATTTTGTGTACATTTTCTAAACTATTTTAATTATATTTGGCGTTTCTTACAGCTGGTGTAACTTTCGCAAAAACTTTTAGTCAGATTTTTACAATAGTGTCTTTTTTATCTATTTTATACTCTGTAGAATATTTGTTGTCATAAACATAAAAAAACTGCAATTAAATTATAATCTGCCAATATTTCTTGTGCTAAAAACTATTTTTATAATGATTTTGGCTTTTTAAATGACAACGACCTATTTAATTGTTTTTTATATTATAAAGTGTTGGAGGACAAGGCTTTGGTGGTGATTGGGTTAGGTCATGCACTGCATTGGTGCTTTTCATGTAGCGTGAGATACTCTCCTCTGGCGATCTTGGTGGGAAAAATAAAAGCAAGAAAGTGTGTACGATGCTTTTATAGCATTTTCTGTACATGAAAGTCACCAGAAGGTAGTAAATCTGAGGCAGGGACGAGACTTAAGCAACCAAAAGCCTGTGAAGAAGGACAATGTGGGACATGTTACTGCTCATTAAATCATTTCCGATGAGCTAAAAAGAAAAGTTAGACACTCAGTTTTACAGCTGAGCACCATGAGAGACACCAGCAGCTAGTTTTTATTCATCTACTCGCAGAAACTCACATTGTTGTTATTAGGTTTCAGATTCTCCTCAGTGTCAGCAGGTGTCATCGGCGTGTCACGCATAGCCGTGTGGCACTCACCGTAAGCAGTTCCTGGACCGAATTCACTTCCAGAGTCAATCATAGACTGGCCCAGCAACTCGTGGTTGTTCATTCGCGTGGGGGCTTTTTTCTCCAGCTTCTCATAAACAAATTCTTCTAGTCGGACATCTGAAGATGGCAGCAGGAAAACTCAATTACAAAGTCATAAGACAAGCGTGAGGGAGCGAGATGCAGGCAGAGAGCTCACAACTGATTATATGTGTTAACACAAACAGAAGCTTTTGGAAAAAGTGGAGAATTTCTTTGTTTCATGTAACAACATGATATAACAGCAACAATGGCACAGCCAGGTTATCTCGCTGTATTTTATGTTAACAGAAAGAAGCAGATCCTCCTGACCATATCGGAGGACGGTATACAAAGCAGCGACCATCAGATGCTCTGTGTTTGTTGTGTTTGTGCTGTTGCAGCGTGGCATCATGGTGTGAAGAGAAGAGGACGCACAGCTGAGCTCACACACTTCACAGACACCCTACCTACTGATGCATGTCAAACACTATCACAGATGTTTGGTCATTTGTGCAAGATCCTTACAGGGGAAAAAATTATTGTCACATGATATCTGATTAAGATGATTCCTGTCTGGTACAAATTAAAAAGTGGGTCTTACTTGGGTTGGGTTGTAGCAAGACTTCTGTTTGCTTCATAATCCTTTCTGTCCATTGCTTGGTGTTTTCAGCTCTGACCAACAGGTTCTCCAAATGGGCATCCAACTCTGTTTTCTCAGCCTGGCCAAACTTCTCTTCTGTAAACTGAAAGCAAAAATATGCATGTAACGTGAACGCCTACCTAATCAACCAACCAAAAAAAAAAATTCCCAGAAGGGCCACGCGAGTTGCCGGGATTTATAAAACATTATCAGCAGAGTTACAGTTAAAAAAAAGCACATACATGGATTCTGAGGCCTGCAGTTATGCTAATGAGGAACAGTCATAGCAATATTATCCGTGTTTAAAAGAAAAAGAACAACAAATAAATCACTATTTACAATAATTTTAAGACGGCATTACAGTTAATATATATAAAGGTCATAATTTGGCTCGAAAGATAACGCTTCTACTTCAGTAACTACCAATGTAATGTTAGCTGCTTAGCAAGTAAGCTAATGCTACTTTACTGATTAAGCTAGCAGCTAAAATTGGTAAGCAACAACTTCCCCTATCAAGACAGTTGAACTTACTTGTACCGCGCGGCTCAAGAAAGTACCGGCGTCCGCTGCTAACCGCTTTACGTTAAAATCCATGGCACCGTCCTGAAAATTAACGACTAATAACTGGCTTTCCTTACAACTAAACTGTCCCTACAGAAAATGCCATTGAAGCAACTTTTTTAGCGTTCCACCCAGCTGTTGAGCCATCCAAAGATCATATACTACAAGATAGTTCCCACCAAAATCCTTTTCTGACAGTTGTGTCCGAATTTCGCGCATGCGTGTCAAACTCAAGAAAAAAGATTATCGAAACGAATACGATTTTAACGCACCGTAGTCTCGGAAAATGCATTTTTTAGAGCAAAGATAAGATACATTACTAATTTCAATCGTTTTAATAACAATTGTATAAAACATATAAAAGAGTACGTTTATTCCCAGTGATTTTAAGCAGAACGAAAACAGTAGTTGGTTGGAGATTTCTATCTTGCTCGTATACGTACATTTTTGGTCTTTGTCTTGCATTCAGGTCACACGGAAATATTGGAGTCACTTTATAAAGTCCACGGTAGTTAATATATCCAAACAAGAGGGAATGATAATAATTGAGATAAAGAAAATAGCATATGATAATACATGATGAAGCAAAAGCAAACAGCGTAAAAGAGCGTAAAAAGACATGTTTTATGTACGTGGATGCAGATGTGTGTAGCCTATGTTTTTAAGTGAGAATGTTAGATTTGCGGTCTTGGAGATTAAATAGGAAAGGACGGGGTTTAAAAAGGATGGGTATATTGAACACTTTGAGTTCTATTTTATGTGTGACAAACGCTTTATAAAAAAAAGTTTGATTTGATTACAAAATTGGGTCAAAAATGAATTTTCATTTTATATTATCCATTTTATATTATCCATCATGTTTACTAGCAACAGTCATCTCATCAGTGTTCACTTCCTGCATCACTGCTTTTGGTTACATCTTATTATTTAATTAAACCAAATTCTTTGGCTAAGTTCTTGTGGATGACCATCATTTCGGGTCTCTACTATACAGTCTATGGTCTCTGCTCTGACACAATCAGATGATAAAAATATTAATACTATTGTGAAAGCTTGTCAAATTCCCTCTTAATCATTTCCAAGTTCCCCGAGAGGTAAATTTACCCCCAACTGAAAAGATTTTGCTCTGAAACTGACCCAAATTACATCAGAACAAGATGCATTTTCAGGACAGCCATAGTTCAAAGTCATGTGGATTAAAACAAAACTAGAAATCAAATCAGATTCCTCACCCTTTGATCCTCATGACAAAAGTGGAATTTTCTGCTTAACTTTAACTTTTGCACTTCTGCTGAAACCAGCATCCATGTGACAGAGGTGAGACTCTTTCGGCCTCTGCTGGTCAGATGTGCAGGTACACAACACTTTGGTGCCGTTTGTGTGACAAGTGGGCCTTTTAACATCTGACACAAAAACTTCTGTAAAAATCCCGCCAGGAAGTTGTACTTGGCAGATTTTGGACAAACATAAACACTCTCCAGGTCTGGATGTGATTATGCCAGACTGAGCCTGGTACCTGCTGCGTGGGAGGAAGTCAGGCAGAGGGAGAAAGCAGATGACTTTTCTGCTGTCTTCCACATAAACGGTGGCTCGGGGGTTTTTATCATCCAAAACCTTTTGCTCCTGTGGTGCATTCAGGCTGTGGCTCCCCCCCGACAGGCAGAATTTCCGTTTCACGACCAATAAAACAAGCTGCACCATTTACATAAAGGTGTTGATTTACAGCTGTTTCAGAGTTTAAATATTACACTACTGGACATTTATCATTGTTCAACAAGTAGGCTGTAAAAGCTGCAAAGTAAGCGGCACATATGCATATCTCTTTCATAACCACAGAATGTCAAATATATAAAGGCCCTGGCGACGCCTGATGCTTGGCTACCATTCAGGACTGTTGGGGTGGATGCTTTAAACACGGGAATATAAAAGTCAGCACTTTTAGAAAGGAAGAACAGCTCCTTTGAGGGAGGAGTAGGTTGAAATCTGTTTTTGTGAAGTGAAAAAGCAGCGACGGGCAGATTTACTTCTGGAAACAACAAAAGTCGTCCAAGTCTGCTTGAACTTGTCATCAGCAAAGAAAATTTTCTCATCATGCGTTTCTCTTTTATTAAAAATGATGACACTTCTGAACATATTTGTTTTATCTTTAACATGAGCTACAAAGACTTTCACTTCTGCACACGGTGAGACTTTTACACAACAGAAAGATTCAAGTTTCATTCAGCACAAGACTTCAGAAAGCAACTGTCATGCACTGCTGCAAAAGTTTCCTGCAACATGAGAAAGTCTTAAAAAAAACCCTCAAATGCACCAATCTACACTGATAGAGGATGCAAGTTGCTTTTCAGGACAAAACTGAAGCTAAGCTAGGACTGCTGACTTTTTTGACCACACTTTGGGCCAACTCCAACAGCAGAGGGTATCTGAGAGTCCTCTTCCTCCATGACTGAAAACATATTGAAAGGACATTTAGCGTGTGCAGCTCTCTGATTAGTTATTCTAAAATAACAAGTGCATGCATGCAGGTACACTCACTGGCGACTTTACTTGCTGAATTTTAGCATAAATTCTTAATCATTTTAAATTCTTAATCGAGTTTAGGCTTTTTATATTGTTTCGTGTTTTAAAACTTTGCATGATTTTATTAATACATGGGTGAAATTTATATTTGGTTTTCCATTGTGTGGATATTTCCTGGGTTTTATTCTCCTCTTGTTGTGTCTGTAAAAACATGGAGATGATTGAGACTCGTTGCAGTTAGGATTTCACACTGATACGGGTTCGGACAAGTGCTAACGGAGAGTGAAGAAGAACTGAGGAGGAAAGAAGAAGGGAAAGGGAGAAGCTATAGCACAGAGAGGATGTGGTGTGTTAGCCAACCTGCTGCACATGCAGGCAGGTCAGAGAGGGTCAACTAGGCTGAGAGGACATGACTACAAAACCTGTTGCATCAGGGATCCACAAGATGTACTGCAACTGTTAGATCCAACCCTTCTCCAACACTCCTGGTTCGTTAGCAGACCTCCGCAGAGCTGCATGACACGTGGGTGAGGGTTGGATCTAAAATAGCAGGATAGTAGATCTCGAGGACCAGACTTGGGTTCCCCTAAGCTGTGTAAAGGTGGTGTGTACATGAAGCATGCAACCTCTCTTCCTTCTTCTTAAAATTGTGCAACTTCCACTCCTGCAGCTAAGAAGGAAACTGAGGCTACAATTCACACAGACTCACCAGAACTGGACAACAGAAGATGAAAAAACTGGTCTGATGAGTCTCCATTTCAGCTCCACATTCAGATGGTAGGATCAGAATTATGTGGAAACATGAAAGCATGGATCCATCATGCCTTGTATCAGACTAGTTTAGACTAGTGATGGTGTGGAAGAAATTTTCTTGGCCCACACTGGACGTCTTAGGTTGGCTGTGGTGCTCAAATCATGTCCAGTTGGTACAGGGGGCTCATGTCTTCATCTTCTGATGGATACTTCCAACAGGACGATGCGCCATGTCACAAAGCTCACATCATCTCCACATGCACGACATCGAGTTCACTGCAACGGTCACCAGATCAGTACACTAGAGCAGATATAGGATGTGGTGGAATGTGGAGCCAACAAATCTGTGTGATGCCATCATGTTATCATGGAGCAAAATCTCTAACAAGGTGTTTCAACCTATCATGAGCAAGTGTTCCTAATAAAGTGGCCAGAGAATGCAGGTAAGACTGATCATTCCTTCGAGTCACATCTCCTCTGAGCAGCCTTATTTTTTCTCTACTTTTGTCCCCAAATAAGCTCAGATGAATGCGGATCGGCTGGCGGCGCATCCCCCGCGGCGTACGGTGTCCCTCACGGCTTCTTCAAGCTGGTTCAGCTTCAGGACTCCATGAAGCGTTCCCTGGAACACACCGGGCAAAGCTGGACACAGGTTCGGCATAATAAATGAGTATGCAGTCTATTTTATCTCAGGATTCCTACAAATTCAACATGTTATGATTTCCAACAAGGTCATTTGCTTTCCTGTTTCAGAGTCATTAGCAGGGTTTGCACAAGCGTGGGAGCCAAGAGTCTTTACTGCCTTTTAGCTTAGTAAAACTGGAGACAGTCAACTCAGCAGGAGCGGTAAAATGAAAAGAACAGAGGAGGGAGACCATTAGAGATGAAAGACTACAGGACCTAATGACAGAGATGCAGTCAGGAAGGGTTGCTAAGTCAACAGACCTGAGTCCTGCTGCTACAGACTTACCTCATGTGTTGGAAAACACAGCAGGTATGAGCTGATGGGACGCTTTGGCTAAGTTGTCCTTCACCTGGTTGATTTATGCTTTGTTGAAAACACAAAAGAGAATTCAGATATTTATAATTTAATCAACAGAATTCAGAGTTGACACTGCAATGGCAAAAACACAAAAACAAACTGCAAATTGGAGCAATGAAAGTTTAAAGCACATGCAGAAAAACACCGCATCCTGATGAGACGGCTGCATCTGCAGGCTTCTCATTAATGTGCCTCTGGCTGATCAAAATTAAACTTAGGAGGTGTCCTCCTGATTGGATAATGGTAATGGCTCATTTCACTTAACAGCGACATCCACAGTTTCTATCAAAGGTTGTCATTACCCTCTTATTACCCTGTCAACGGCTACACAGTCACTGAATGATTAAAACAGGAGACATGAATAAGTGGCATTGTGCCAAATAATAAAAAAAAAACATTTTGTAGGTTACTAAGTAAAGTGCAAACCATCCAAACCCCTAATTTAAAGGAGTATAAGTGAAATGTTTTAATTCACACAATATCCAGGCATGTTTAACTATTAGCTTTAATACCACATGACTCGTTTCTGGCAGTTAAATGAAGGAGATATTTGATCAAATAATTTATATTTCTATTCCTATTTCTCCCAAATCTGCATCTCAGGTCTCTACTCTGAACATCTTTTTTTAAAATCAAAATAAAACCCATTCATCTCTGTTTTATTTGTGTTAATTTAAGCAGAGCAAAATCAACTTATCCAACATGTCATGGTACGACGTGTTGAAAAGTAATAATCCACAAACAGGTGGGAGATTTCAGAATATCTATATGTCAAACTATTGAATTATCACTTATGTAATGAACCCGTAAAGCCGTGCCAATGACCGCTTTGTCCAGATTCATTCAGGATGAAATGTTCCAGAAACCTAATATCACATATACATACAAAGCCAGAATATTTCAAAGATATCAGGATTCAGTTCATAATTCCCTTGATTTCTTCATAATATCGTTCTGTATAATCAAGTCTTTATACCTCGCCACTGCCAGAGTCACAGCCACACACATCTCATTGTTCTGGGTGACACGTACGGCTTCCTCCACCTTCCCCAACATTTCAGTTCTCCCAGCAAACATGCCGCCTACTGGTGCGAGCTTAGTGACACCATCCATCATACAGTCTCCATCAGAGCTTCCAAAATAAACACGCAAGCAAAATGAAAAGCTGAACAAGGCCTGGATTGATAGGTATTGGAAACGTTGTTCTTTACCAGTTTCTTCCTTGCAAGCATCTACGTTTCTCATGTAAGCCTTCAGACTTCCGTTCCTCCATGGGTCGTCAATGGGGAGAATGGCTTTGGGACCTAATAGTTGCAACAATATAAACATAAAGATAGGAAAAGAAACATTGTCTGGGACTTTCTGCTCAAGAATCTTGAGTTTATGTAGGTGGAGATCTTTGTTCAGTCATGATGGATTTCACCATCTATGATGCAGCTCTTGTTACTCCACTACAAGACATAAAACTGTCTGCAGTTTACTGGACCCAAAGGTGTGCTGTGCTGTTACAGTAATTTACTGCAGTACCTCATTTTATATGACATCTTAACAGTAAAAACAAAGTAAAAAAAAAAAGCAAATGTATTGGATACCAGCCAAGAAAAGGGAAGTTCTTCCAAATGGAGCATTTTCACAGAGAGGGACTGTCCCATCAGAAAGAAGAAAATAACACTCGTACTGTTATCAGATCGTAATAGAAGGTTTCACATCTACTTAAAGTTTGTGATTAACACATATGGAAATTACAGTACTAATATATATCAGCTCAGTTTCACCAAACAAAACTGGTAAAAAAAAAAGAGCACAAACCTCCTTTCTTCCTGTAGGGATCATTTAGCGGAAGATCGTACACTGTTCCGGGTCCGAAGAACTTGTAGAAGCATTCGGTCAAGTCTTTCACGTCAACATCTTCCAAACATGAGAGAATATCTTATTTTAATGCAAACTAAACAATCGGATCAGTTTTAACAGAGAGCTTTTTCTCTGTTTCAGTTTGGACACAAGACAATGTTATGTAACGATATATCGGTGCAAACGTCGATAATAAAAAGCGATTTTGTTTTAGCGCTGTGTGTGTGTCAGGAGATGGAGGGCATGTGGTATTAGTTTGGGCATGTGGCAGTGATGTAACATAGCATTGTGGGGTCTTTAATTTCGGTGGAGAAGTAGTTTCAGGTTGTTTTTATAGTGGTGAAAAATACTTGAAAAGTAGTATGAAATACTTGCAAAGTAGAAGTAATGCAAAGAGGATGCAGCGTCACATCATATACCTCCATAATTTATATTTAATCTGATAAACCACCTTCTAGAAGTTCACAAACTATAGCAGGAAGCTACTGCTGATAATGTTAAGTTTTATACAGAATTAAGTCTTTTTAAACTTTAGAAAAATTATATTGTTAGTGAAAAAATATTGGTTACCAGCCATGACAACTCCACTAAAGATCCTTTATTTTGGTATATTTGCTGTTACAAAGTCTATTATATGCACATTTATGATAATATTATGCATTTTGCAACCTGTACCATACTATAGTTTTGCCATATCACTCATTTCTTGTTGCAAGGTCTCTACCTAGAACTGGGAGCGGCTTCTTACTGCTTGTTTTAAGATACAATTAACACTAATAAAAGGTTAAAAGCTTGTAAAAATCATTTTAGCATAATATAGGCTCTTTAACATTGGATATAAGCATCTGCCAAAATTTTTATATTGGTGCTTCTCTAGTTTGAAGTATGACGTTACACCATTCAGGCTGTCATGCATAACACCAAATTTAAATACATTGGTCCCATGAAAAACTTTAAAAACCGGATAACTTCATAACTCTAGAAAACTCTCTGCTTAAACCCTGTGATGGCACAATACTGCGGATCAAATTATACCAATATAGTTGCAACTGTGAAAATATTGTATCAATGAGAACTACCTCTACACCGGCTCCAACAGGACGACGGCCTGGTCTCCATAATAGGTTTGCTCACCTGTTGTCCTGCTGTGAAATGGATTTGCTGACTGAGGCCGAAACTCTGGACATGGTTCCAGATCAGAGAGAACCTCTTTCAGTCTGTCTGGGTTGTAGATCCAGTGCATAGGCTTTGTTGCAAGCACAAAAAAGGATTGCAGTAGGTGACGTTGTGTAGCTGTACAAGGTGTTACATTAACATAAAATAAGTCTTAATCATAAGCATGAATTAAATGTCAAGTTTGTAGATGCTTCTCTCAGTGTGTCCACTGAAAGTAGTCAACCTTTACAAGATGCATTATTGGCAATGCTTCGGCTGAGGATTTCAGCTTTCAATCTGCAGAGCACCTTGTCTGAAAAAGCAGCTTTTATGTGCAGATTTGGAGGGATCAGGGTTAATCAAACCTGACTCCTAGCAGGGTAGGGCTACAGCTTGCTTGCATTAACTGTGAGGAACTGATGAAATGAAGGTAGAAAACTGATACTTTACAAGCTAGGTGGAGAAGAAGTGTTTAAAGAATGTGTAGGATTTGGCATTAGCTTTTAATTCAGAGATCCTGCTTTTTGATGTTATCCCTTAATGTTTTAATATGTAATCATGAGTTATATGTTAATATTTCTTGTGTCCAGCACTTCGCTTGAAAGTCATGTTTTTAAAATACTCTGCAAACAAAACTTGATTGGACTGTGAAGATATGAGAGCCAGAAACTTGCTTGCCTGCCCCTGGTTGAACAAAAGACAAACATAATCCAGCGCTGTTGGACTTGAAAGGGTCAGGAGCTAGGCAAACCCAGGAGCTAGCAGACGCAAGGCCACTTAGAGAGCTTTACCAATGGAGCAGCTAGCTAAAGATGCTAAGCCTGTTTCCAGGACCTGGGCCATAGAGCTAGCTGGTTTATCAGCAAATGAGTTTCTTGTTGGCTTGCAGGCCTGTTGACCAAAAGAGCTAGCCCAGCACTCCCAAAGCTACAATCAAGCTCCTAAAGTAGTGATGTAGCCTACTACTTATTCCATGACTAGCTACCTATGGGAGGGTTAGGCTAGTAAGCTTATCTTTTGGAGCAAACTGCACATGCTAACGTAGGCATAAATATTTAAGACTTCATTAAAGTTGCTGGAATATATAAAAAATGTCTAACTTTTGCATTTTAGAAACATGAACAGCAGGTGTCAGCTGCTAGCAAGTGGATGTGTGGCCAGACTAACTCATTAGTCTGGCCACTAAACTCCATTTAGTGATGACTAAAAGGATGTGATCACATTCTAAGCAGTTAGAAGCTTTTTCTGGCAAAAATAAACTTCCTAATATTTGAAGGTACACAGATGAATTGTTAATGTATTTATATCTGCTAAACCGGGACTTTAAGGCCAGTGTGGTGGCTCATGTGTCCCCTGTTTAGCTCTTGTTTATCAGACTCTTTGTGTGCAAGGTCAGCATGACTCAGAAATGAACCCACCACCCTCATGCTTTATCAGCATGTACGCATTCTTCTAATGTGGTAATACTGCAGATAACGTAGAACTTAGGAAAGCAGAAGAGTTTCTGAGTGAAGAGTGACTGAACTGTGAACATTTTATCACTTATTTTAAATATCATTTAATCATAAATAATATAAAGGTGAAAAAAGTAAGTCACATTAAACAGGTTTATGACTATTTGAATTTGAGAAATAGATGAAAATTTGGATTACGTTATTAACAAAATATGTGCGTATTAATAGTTGATGCATGCAGTTTAACTTACCGGCTGCATCTGCCACTGCTGCCACAATAATGGGCCCAATGGCTCTGTAGGCAATGCTCATGGCCATCTGCTTCCACAACATTATGAAAAAGAAATACGGAGAGGCTCATGTAACATTAAACACATACAATCTTCAAAAGACTGCTGTCAAAACCATAAATGCCTGTAATCTTGATTTGGGAAGCATTATTGCTGAATATTATTGTTGAATGGGGTCCAAAGTTGCAGGAGATGAAATATGAAGAATAAATGTAACATAAAACATTCAGTTTGGGTTTTTTTGTTGGTCTAATTCTCGTTGTATCAGGCTCATCTTCTTGTTTCCTATCATGACATACATATATATGGATTATTTTATGTTTTTAACACATTCACTTAGATTTTTTTATCATGTAGTAATGTTACATTTGAAAATGAATTTGTATATATTCCAATATACTTGCTGTGAAGAAATTTGCATTATGAAAGGACTATCTTAATTTTTTTCCTGGAAATATATAAATATATTTTTAGATATAATTTCTGGTGCCTTTTTTCAGACCACCACGTGTAGTATTGTTGTTCAAATGGAGGTTTTTTAATGGAGGGAGGGTACCATGAATCTCGTCATAAACTCAAAGTAGGTTTGTAATGCATCAGATAAAGTTGACAAATCCATTCATTCATTTATATATCGCTCAGTCCAATTGTCAGTTTCGGGAGGCTGCAACTTATCCTAGTACTTAGCAGGCCAGTGACAGGGTATTTTTTATTTTAACCAATAAAGAAGTATCCAGGCTATAATATACTGAAAAGTATCCTATAGCTTTTGGCTAGTTCAACAAAAAACAATGCATTGTCCACTGGTTTTTATCCCTTTTTTCTTTTTTGGTTCCACATTAAAATCAGTTTAGAAGTTGAAGTTTTTCTCCACATTTACAGCTCAGTTGGATCTTAAAGATCACATAGCTCCATATTTTTCCCTCGTGGTCAAACTGCAGGTTTAATTCTGGTTCTTACCCAGAATATGAGCAGGATCTTCTGTTATCAGGATGCCAGAATGTGTTCAGGAAGCAGACACTATCTCTAAGATTAGGCCTCAAACCTTCCTTTCTGATGAAGCTTGCAGTTAGGCAAGGCAAGTTTATTTGTACTAAACAATTCAAAGAGCAAAATTCATAATAAAATCATAGATTGAATGAAAACCATAAAAAAGAAAATAATTAAAAAGTAACCATGCAGGTTTTATTCATAGCTACAAGAGAAAAGAAATGTTTTTAACCTGGAAGTGTCTACATTTGGTGAAATATTTTTCTCTACTGCCAGTTTTTTCCATTTGTTTGCAGCATTATCAATGTTTAGTCTCGACTAGTTAACCTAGTTGAATTAGGGCTGGCTTGGTGATGATGAAAAGTCCAGTTCCTTTATTGGCGCTATACAAATAAAGTTGAATTGAAACTAATTAAAACATCTGATTCTTTTGGCTCAGCTCCTTGACTTGGCACTTCAATCCCAAAAATAGCTTTTCATACATCATCTTAGCTTTTATTTGAGCCTATATGAGCTCTTGTCAAGGGTTTGTATGTTGGTAAAGGAGCTTTTAAAGGTTTTTTCACAAAAGCCTTAGTTTTTATCCACTTTCAGTGACACAAAAATATAGTTTGTATTTCAATTTTTGATTAAATTAAATAGAAATGTTTATTTTTCAGTCCAACTTCCCATTTCTCTGTTTCTGCACATGTGGCCTGCACCACTAAACTTCCTGTCTTTTAAGAGTCTGCTCCTTTCCTGCTTTCTCAGAATGCAACCAATGAACTGTTTGCAGGTCATTGGTTGAATTGTATGCCCATGAAAATGATGTCCCACCCCTTCTGAAGTTTCTGAATATGACTAGACTCTTCAGGTCAATAAAAATAAGAACTTAGAGTCAGCTCATTCAGGTGGGAGATCACTATAGGCTCCTGAGGGACGTCCTCTCATGCACCTACACTTTCTTTTTATTTTTCTTTTGCACTTTATTCTCCACATATAAATGTGTGACATTGCCATTAACTCATGTTGCTCTTTCTTATTTCTCAGCAGGTGTTCCTAGTTTACAGTTATGGTTGCTTTTTGGTCCACTCTTGGCCGCTCTTCTTAATTCAGGTTCTACTGGAGGTTTTCCTTCATGCTAAAAGATTGCTTTTCCTCTCCATGGTTGCCCCTTAGAACAGGAGACAAAATTAGCTGTAACGAATTGATTTCCATAGCAAGATAATTATGTTTTATCAACTGATTTTCAGCTTGTTCAAAATGCAGCAGCTAGATTATTGACAGGAACTAACAGAAGGGAACACATTACTTCTGTGTTAGCTTCACTTCACTGGCTTCCAGTCCAATTCAGAATTAAGTTTAAAATCCTCTTACTGACGTACAAGGCC
>JBAMHX010000020.1:17712522-17734984 GCA_037177515.1 Pseudomugil tenellus
ACACACACACACACACACACACACACACACACACACACACACACACACACACACACACACACACACACACACATATTAAACCATTCACCTCCTGAGCCCCAGAGAGCCACTAATGCAGAAGAAAAAGCTGCCAGTGGAACAGTTAGCGGTTGCCTTGTACTGCTGCTCTCTAGTTAATACAATTCCCTGTCCTCTGTGCTCATCTTTGTGCTGAAGGCGTGGCGTCTTTAACGTGTGCTCTGTGAAGCTGCTTCCCTCAGATTATATACCATGGTCCTATGGGACTCTGGAGGCTACAGAATGCAAGATGTGCTTGTCTGATAAAAGAAAGTGATGTGTACAAGTGTAAACATTCAATAATATCTCCTCAATTTCTGCCTGCTGCTTTGGTCTTATCTGGATCTCCATGTCTGGGTGCACTTCTCTGGTGTTTTTTCATTTGAAGTGTTACACACACATGCATATATTCGTATATACACCACAAGAGCAAGTTTAGCTGTGCATAAATGCTTAAATGTACGCTAGCTGCCTGCTTTGTTTGAGGGCTGTTGATGACACTGAATTATTTTCTTTAGGCAGTCTAACAGGCTATTTTTAAGAAACAGGAAGTTGCGAGTGAAATCCATATCCTGTGAACCTGTTACTCAAGAAGAAGAAAAAAAAGAAGAAAGTCATTGTTGACTAGAAGGTTAAAATGTTTGATGTTCTTCAAATGTTATTTGTTTACAAGTGCTTTATAAGAAGTGTTATTTGAAGTATAAAAGAGAAGAAAATTATGAGAAAAAGGAAACCGAAGCAACTTTATACCTCCTACGTCGCTATGTATGTTTCCTTTTGGGATTTTTAATCTAAGTTATTTATTCTTTAGTTAAATTATGTTTGAGCTTTTTCTTGTTTTAACTGAAATTTGAAGCAGACCCTTAAAAAGTCACACTCATGCACCCACTTATGCGTCTCTACGTCATTTCTAATTACACCAGAACCCAAACATATATTTGTGTCACAATAAACTCGTCGGCTATTAAAGCCACTTTTGACAGTGACCATTTTTTTGGTCATTTAAAAAAAACACCAAATATGCTCTGTGGCATCGCACCTCTGAATTCTTTTAGCGGTTAAGAGACTAAAAATGAACACCGACCTCGGTAGCAGATCATCATCTCTTACAGTGGAACCCCCCCACCCACCCCATGCTGGAATGAGTTTACATGCAACAAGTTCAACTTTAAAATAAAGTTAAAATCCGCACCAAGCCAGTTACTCTTTTCTTGTTTTATTTTTTATCTCCAACTTTACTTACTTGAGACTTCACACAGTTTGAGTGACTTTGTGGGTTTTTAAATTCACAACCCCAACAATGGTTCAAAGGATAGTGCACCGTGACTACAATCATGCTTGAGAGAAAATGATTCATTTTGGTATTTTATTTAAATTAATTAATTTTATTTTATTTTTTTTAAATTTATTTAGATTTATTTAGTAATAGCAGAATTTTATATAGTTTATTATTCAATAATTTTCCATACCGCTTAATTCAATGCAGAGTTTATTTAGTCATTCATTTATTTGTTCATTTATTTCATTATTCAATTAAATTTAACCCAAGCCATGAAAAAGTAGTAAGAAAAGTCTATTTTCTTTTAATATGAGGTATTTATTTGTACCTTTAACAAAAAAATATATAGAAAGGATAACATTTTTAGCGATATTTACCTTTTATTACCATGTTATTTGTAATAATTTCTAATGTATAATCTTTTGCTTTCTGGTGTCCATCAAGGAGCTGAAAACAAAAATCATATTGCTCAAAATTCTGTAAAACACAAAGTTTTTACCATAAAATGCTGCAAAAAGTCTGAGAAAGTAAATGTATCACGCTGGGTTCTTATGGGTTAATTGGTTTCTTGGTGCTGCAGAAATTAATGCAAAAAACAAACAAAACAAAAGTCATGGTAACTAAATTTTTGTGTTGTTAAGTACTTTTTTTGGACCATTAAACAGAACTTTTAACTCATTGGCATCCAAAGACACCAAAAGCCTTTTAAAAACACTGTGTGTTTTCGCTATGTCTATGTGGAAATTTGATTTGACTCGGTTTGCAGTTAAAAGGTCCCTGAAACACGCCGTCTGAGCACACTCCTAGCACACACCCCACGGATGCCCAGACCCACGGACCCGGGCAAAGCCGCCCTACACATCTGCAGTCCCAGAACTCAACGTCACTCGAATCCGAAAGAGGAACATATGGCAGCACGAGGCTTTGTGATGTGGCGGTCGCTGGCAGACAATGAGTTAAAAGGCTGCTGCAAGTTAACCAGCTCTGCGCTTAGATGATGCACTACATATTCAGTAAGGATTAAAAAAAAAAGGTGTGAAGTTGAATCATTGGAAACAAAAAAGTAAATAAATATAAGTACATTTTCAGACCCAACAGGCTCACTAAGCGCGGAGACCAAAACACCACTAACCAACACACACCTTCCTTTTCCCAGCTACATTCACACGACAAATGGGCACACTGAAACATGCGTGTTGCTTTTCTTCACTACGTAGTTGCTGTTTGCACCACAGTAACTCTCTTTTCCTATAATACACAACACACACACTTGACACAATGAGGTGTCACTAATGTACAGGTTCATGTCTGCAACTTGTTAGCTGTGTGTGTGAAGTAAATGCAGTCTAACCACATTAAAAGCATTTGCTGTTTCAGCTGGTTAGCAAACAATAGCTCATCATGAAAGGAAACCTCATTAGGAAGATTTTAGCTGCATGGAGCGTTGCAACACAGTAACAGCTGTGTGCAGAGTCATGTACATGGGCTGCATCTGTCTTTACAGATACATGCATGAGCAAAACATGCAGAAAAACACTAAATATATTCATTTTTATCTGTTTGCAAGCATTAATAGATGACGTTCTCAGCCATGTTAATTCAGATATCTGCTGGCTGCACCGAAAGGCTTGAAAATGAGCTGCTGCCCGCAGAGACGTGGCCATCGACCGTGGCCGAGGGCTTCTCGAGACCCTGTAATGAGGAAGAGTATTTCTCTTCTTAAAACTGCTGTGTTGATATAACGCAGCAGAGAAATATGTGGAAGCTCAGCCATGGGTGCAACCAGAATGAAGAATGCACGGATCCACCCTGAGATGAGGTCATCTGTCAGAGTTTCCAGTGCTGTGGAGTACAGTGATGTGGCCAGAAGCACATGACTTCCTGAAACATCACTCAGCGCTATCAGCTTTTTGTTCCATCCTGCAGGACGTTGCGGATGCTGCGTGGCGGTTAACTCCGTTATGTTGACACTTTCACCTTCAGTACCTCTGCAGCTTCATGAGGAATGTTAATCACCTCAGAAACCTTTTTCAGCAGCAGCATTAGGAAGGGGGGGGGGGGGGTTCATAATCTGGATAAATAAATAGTTTCTGGATTAAGCGGCGTTAAGATCATTAGCGAAAGATTTGCATTGCAGATGGAGGAGAAACTGCATCCTCAGTAAGTTTTCTGTTATTAGCAGAGATGCTTATTGACTTGTGTTGTCAGGGTGCAGCCTCGGCTGTAATTAAGCTCACAGCGTGTCATCGGGAGGACCCCCCCCAACCTTTGTTTTCATTTGTCATTGCATTATGCTGCTCTGATCCTGCCAATAAAAGTGTAAACCCCGTATTGAAACGGGTCCATGACGCAGTGGGAGTTCTCATAATGTTCCATTGTTTTGCTTTGTAGTTTACAAACTCGGACAAAAATGATGAAATCATCACCATCTGAGGTTTTCTCAACTTTTTAATTTAGCTTAGAGCATAAAAAAGTCTGACAGAGGGCTGATTTTATTTAATAGCTCAACACACAAACCAGAATAAATGTATTGAATGGTTTAGTTGGGTTTTAGATCAGTTAGAAACAAAAGGGATCATAAACTAAATGGAATACACTCGTTTTTATTCATTTTGTTCAGCAGTTGAGAGATCATGTTTGTTGGATGGAAATTTATCTCTGGATCATTTTTACATTTTTATTTTTGTCTTAATCCCAACATAAGTATAAAGTGTTATTAAATTTTACTAATAGAGAGATTATCACCATCCTGACCAAATGATCCCAGCTTCACCAAACCTGTGTGTTCACTACACAGGTAATCTCAGCCATCTTACTGGTCCTGTGATGGACTGGTGACCTTTCTATGGTGCACCCCGCCTCTCTCCCAGTGCTGGGATAGGCTCCAGCTACCAGCGATTCTTCTCAGGAATAAGCGTTGCAGATGGAGGAGATGGACAGCCATCTAGTCTGGCCATCATCCCAACATGATCTTTTACTCACTTAATGCAACAAATCCTGTTTCTGTTTCTGGTTTTAGTTTCTTTTGTTGTAAATTTTCCGTCACATTTTTTGTTTTGATATTTCTGTCTCGATGCTTTGACGTGTTGTTCGGTCACCTGTATGTTTCCCTTTTTACAACCTTCCAGTTAGTTTGTTCCACGTCCAACATGTGATGACTAAGACCTGACGAGGTTGTGTGTTGTCCTGATTTTTGTGAAAGACTTTTATTATAGTCTCCTTTGTTATCTTGTTGAGACAATGTTTTTTTGCTCATGAGAGCACAATCTCTCCAAGAATCTTTTTTACAAATCTATGCAGGTATTTGATTTTATTCCAAATTACAAGCTGATTCCATCATTCTAGCTGAAATTTAATACATTTTAATATAAATTTAGGCAGTTATTGCAATTGTATAAAAAATTGTCAAATTAAAAAATGAAATTGTATTAATTATATTTAATAATAAAATAATGTAAAATATAATTAATTTTAGTCTTAGAAATATGAAAATAAAAGAAAATAATTTTTGCTTTTATTTGGAAAAAACTAAGAATAGTTATTTACTATGAAGTTTTACATACAAGATGTCTAAAATCAGACAATCCTGCAGGTATTCAATGTATCCTTGTACCAACACCCTGATGTTTTTCACAGTGATTCATTAATTTGCACTGAACAAGAGGGGAACGACACAGTAAGTCTGTAAGACTGAAGCTGGTTGCTGCTGCTCTACATTTGTTTCCCACGATAGCTAAAAAATAAATGTAAAATGTAAAAGAAAGTCTAATAATTAGGTTTTTCTATCTCTTTTTGTAATTCCACTCCACAACTCTGTTCTGCTTAATCAGGAAGCAACATATTAATGAATAAAAAATCACTCTATGAAAAGGTAAGAAGCACTGATCCATCTGATTTTTCGAGCCAATTCTTCATCATCTGCAGCATTACCAGGCCAGCATTGGCAGGTCAGTGTTGCCAGGTCAGCGTTGCCAGGTCAGCGTTGATGCATCCTTAACAGCCAGGCTGTAAAAGCGACAGTTACATGCGATGACACAGGAGAATAAAAGAAAATCGTATCAAATGTGTGTTTGATGTTGCCTTCATTTATTGGTGTCTCGCTGAAAATCAAAGCTTTTCTGTCCTTTTGACACAGTTCCTGTGCCTGAAGAACATCAGGACCTTCTTGGTGGCATGCAGCGAGGTGTTCGGGATGAAGAAAAGTGACCTGTTTGACGCCTTTGACCTATTTGACGTCAGGAACTTTGGGAAGGTAAAACCTGTGCGTTATTTATGAATGTTTTTTCTTCGACTTGGATTTGAAAAGATCATAAAATCCTGAATCTGTGCTTGGATTTAGAAAAATAAGCTGATTGTTGTAGATAACCTTACATTTTATGTGTTCAAAAAGCATCTTCGGTGACTTTTGGGTCTTCTTGCTGTGTGATTAATCAGTACTGAATCACAATGTTCTTCACAAATCTGAACAATCAGCATTTAAATGTCTTCCTCTCATTAAAGTAAAAATGCCTCATTGTGCAGACTCTGGAAAGGGTTAAATGTATGGCCCCCGGCTCATTACTTTTGTTCGGCCTGTTAAGTCTTTGCTTTGCAGGGTTGTGAACGTGTCTGCAGCTCTCTGACAGGACCGTCGCTGCCCTTTAAGAACTTTCCAGGAGGTTTTAATTGGAAATTGTAGCTCTGAGCAGCGAGGAAGTGCTGAAGGCTACTGATGCATTGTGAGCCACGGGGGTTACATGTTCACATCTTAACATGCGTTTATGTGCTTCAGAGAGGAAGACAAACTCTGATTTCCACAATAGAAAATCCATTTGCATCAGCTTTTTTGTAGCCGTTATTAGAATGCAATGATGAAATGGAACCAAGCCTGACTTTAACCGGTATTCCGGCGTTCCCAGCAGACACGCTTCTCATCGACAATCCCAGATATGTTATGGTGAGGTAAAACCCGAGCGCCACATGGTGCCAAAATGAGCCGAAATAAACTTCGTTATAAAAGCTATTGTAAAAAAATAAAAGCTTTTCTCATTTTCTTCTTTTCTTTACGTCTAAAAAGGACATATTGAGACATAAACAGCTTCACAAGTGAAAGATGCAGCCCTCGTTTATAACGGCGAAGCCTAAAGGTTGCATTTATACTTTGTCCTTGTAGCAAAAACTAAACTATTTACACCGCAGCGCATCATCTCTCTTCATGTTCTCTCTAATGTACGCGATGGAGCCCCTCCTTAATGCATTCAGTTTGCGGATAGTTAGCTCATGTCAGACAGTATGTTGCTTCAGCCACCTGGAAATTAGACAAAAATGTGTCTTTTTTAATCTCTTCCCTGGAGGTGAAGATGGCACCTAGAAACACACGACATTTTAAAGCATCACACAAGAAATTCGACTGAAATAAACAGATGTGGAAGGCTGTGAATGCTGCTGATTGGAATCAGGATCAAGTGCAGTTTTACATGTAAAAAAGGCCGCTGTGCTGCAGGTTTACGAGGTTTTCTGCTCCAGCACACTTTACATATTATGTAATTTATTTTGCCCTCTTGGGGATTTCGAAAGAACATTCAAATCAAAATGTATAGATTATAATCTTACGCCAATATATTGATAATTTATCGCTATGACAAATATTGTAGCTGTAAAAGCGGCAAAGGCCGATATGGTGGAACACGTCGTCTAATGACCAGACGGTTTGTAGCATGAATCCTGCTCGGTCGGTCAATCTGACGTTGTGTCCCAGGGCTAGACACAAGTTTCTCCAGCGTTACATCGCCGGTGTTTGAATGCGCATGTTTCAGCGGTCAGGCAGGTTGCTGATGCGTATTGGCTGTTTCCATCAGCGTGTCCCAGGGCAGCTGTGGCTACACGTAGCTTCCCATTAGCAAGTATGACATCTAATACATTATTATATCCCCGAACAAGTGTCGAGATATTATGGTTTCGCCCCGACCGTCGCTGCAGCCGGATAACCTTCGTGTGAGCGCGGTAACTCGAACAATTTTTATTGGATTTTTATAGTCAGTATACATGTTCCCAAAAGGAACCTTTGGGATTTTGGGATTTATGGTTTCCCCACCAGGTGGCGCTTTAAGCACGAAAAAAATATATTTTTGTCTATTTCTCTGGAACTATTTGTATCATTGACCTCAAATCAAGTGCAAATAAAAGGTCATGACCTCAGGGGGCATCCTTTCCTGACGTCATACCGGGCTGGTTCGAAGTTTTAAACCAGGTGGAGCTTTGTGACTGAACATGTGCGCCTTTATATTATTGTATTGTGTCTATTTGAGGATTGGGGAATGGAAGGATTGGGGGCATACCCGTAGCAGTCACTTCCGACAGAATAGCCCTTGTTATTAAATGCATTTCGATACAAAAGACGTGCAGCTTTGATACAACTGAGGCAACATTATTCTTTATGGTTAGCGTTCCTCAAATGCTGCAGGTTTTATAAATTTCCCTTCTGCTAAACACCTGAATTAGTTTGTTGCAGCAGGAAAAATGGTAAAACCTGCAGACCAAAGGCCCTCGAGGACCAGGATCCCTATAGTAAAGCATTATCTTATAAAGCCTGTATGATTTTCCTCTAACAAAATTGACAGTTAATACATGCTGCATATTTTCTTGGCATCTTCAATCAAATAAGTGAGACCCTGGAAGGGAAACTTGTCTCTCAGGGTTACAGGTTACAGACAGTTGCACATGGAAATAGATGAACAGAATCGACTAAACTAGCTCCACCTTAGTGGCTTCTAACGCAGCTACACGACTGTCACAGATGGAAGTTGCGTCTTTGCTTCTGAACTTCCCTTTTCACTGCAAACCCGCAGGTCAGGTGGCAACACTCTTCCATAGAAAGGCTTCTGAAACACTGACGGCTTGTGTAAGTGCACGCCTGTCCGCAGTTCAACGTTTGTTGGGAAACTTCTCTTTATTAAACCAGAACATTGAGCAGGTGTTGATTGCTGAGAACAAAATGAGTAAAAAGCATCCGAACCTTTGTGTGGGATGAATCTCACATCATAACTGAAACTGGAAGATGACTAACTGGCTGGTATCCAGTGAAAAAATGCTTTTTTTTATTCATCTGACTCAGAAAAGGATGTGAATGAGTTATCAGTAATGCGGTTTGAACGGATCATATGAAAAGAAAGATAATCCTAGAAGGAGAATGAGAACGGCTTTAGCTTCAGTCAACAGCACATTTTTATCTCGGCTGAATTAAGCAGCTGAGAGAATTAAGGCATCTATTCATTAAGTCATTTATAATTAAAACATTTTCGACCGCTGGCAAGTTTCTCTCTTTGAGGCAGGAAATATGTTCGCTGAATGGCTTGGTGGGTATGCAAATACGAATCTTTATCCTTGCTCCGGGAAGCGCAGAGGACAAACAAGTGGAAAAGAAAAGTTAGAGTGAAGAGCAGTTTCCTTCATTCTGGTGATTTTGCAGCCTCACTTTTGCTTTTTAGATTGAATTTTCAGCGCCTACATGCTGATTCTTTGCTTCAGAGACCAATATTTCTTTCCTGCCTTGAAGCGAATGTAGGGAATACACAAGCAGCAGCCTCCCAGCTTAGCGTAAAACGATAGCTAGAGGTTTAAAAAGCGCAGCTTATCTGTAGGGCTTTTAATTAAAAATATAACTGCTGGTTATCTCAGTAAACCTTTGACCTTTTTCTAACCTTCTGTACCATATCATCAGCTTTAGCAGCTGTAGCATATCATGAGCCTTTTCCACCTTGCTAGTACCGGGTTGGACCCCTTTTTACCTGCCTTAATTACATGAGCCACCACAGCTATATAATCAGCACCACAACTTCAGATCCTGAGGATTAAATTGTTTCATATGCAGGTCAGAAATTCATAACAGAACCAGCGTTGCCGTCTCCACAAGTGCAGCAGCAGTCTGCTCTGTACATGAACGTAGCATGCAGAGTGGCGACGCAGTAGGAAGGGGGACTTGGTTACACTTCATTAGTTAAGCCCACAGCTAAACTTAAAGATCGTACGACAAGTTTAATACGTGTGGAGTGCCGAGAAAAGTTAAAGATTTTACAAGTTGAAATAAATATATTGATGACGAACAGGAAACAGAACTTTGTAACGCTCAGTAGCGGTTAGCTATGGTAGGCTAATGAACTTAACACATTGGCTACAGTTACAGCTGTATTAGTTATTTCTATGTGATAAAATGACCAGTTAGGGCATTTTATTCAATTTATTCCTGTGTCAGAAGCTTTGTATAACAAAGCTGAAAAATTTTCCTTTATCTTATTAGCTCCTCTTGCCACTAAATAGATGAACAATTAGTGATCAATACTTGATAACTGTATAAGAGTGAATGTCTCAGTCAGTCAGGACTAGCTTTTCTCTGAGCAGGTCACATGACTTGATTAGCTTCCAGTTCTGTGTTGCATGACCTTTCCCTCATTTTCCTCTACGGACCTGACTTGGCTGTGTTTGGGCGCTTTGATGGACCCCCCCTTTGAATCCCACTTTGCCCAGAGTGATTGTAACATACTGAATCCAGACTGCGAGCGGGATGGTAATCCTTGCTCCACTGCGCTCTGTAGAGGCTAATGGAGTGAGGAGAGAAGGGAATGGGCAAAGCTGCCATTCACCGTTAGTCCCACTGCGATTTGTTCTTTTTTTCCTCCCTTTGTTTTAAAAATAGCTGCTGGACTGCTCATGAATAAAACATCGGCCGTGTCTGTTTATTTTAGAGTTCGTTTGATAGACTTGATGGAGTCTTTTTGAGGAAAACATGCTGGAATCCTCTTGGTTTCTTAATCTTTAAGTCTCTTCGAACCTGGGAAGGAGCATCGAAAGGAAGAGTCTTTATTAAACATAACCAGACTCAAAAATAAAGTCGTGTTATTACAAATGACTCGCAGCTTTGGATTGCAAACAGCAGCTATTCAACATCACAGCGGTGAGAAAAGAGAAACGAATGCAGCAGGTCTGTCTCCGCAAAGTAACAACATCTGGTTTGCACATCTGTCTTGTAGACACGTGAGGGTTCGTAAGCTCTTTAGGGAAAAGGGAAACTTGGCTGTACAGGCCATACGCACACCCACATGTACTGATACACACCTGGCAGAAAGAGAGGAAGTGCATCAGAGCATCAGAGTTGTGGTTTTTAAGTATTTACAGACAACTGAGAGCCGCTGCATCCAGCTGCAAATCAAAAGCGTCAAACCTATCCTCTCACAGATCTCGTCTTCTTATGCGTCCAGGCTGCCGA
This sequence comes from Pseudomugil tenellus, assembly GCA_037177515.1. NCBI lineage: Eukaryota > Metazoa > Chordata > Actinopteri > Atheriniformes > Pseudomugilidae > Pseudomugil > Pseudomugil tenellus. The sequence continues at coordinate 17,723,100 of JBAMHX010000020.1, forward strand.
GGAAACACTCAAAAACCCTGAAGTTGTAGATTAAAGCTCCACGTATCCCCGTCTGCTCAACACGACTAAACAAATCCTGGTTGTTGACTTGCACTAAAATATGAAGGTCATCAAAACTTCTGCATGACTAAGTTTCTAAAATTCTATTTTACTGCTAATTTCAGCATGATTGAAAATAGAAACAAAGTGCTGACATGAGCTGTCCAGACTCAGTCTCATGACGGACAGCTTTTTCAGCGTTAGGAGAAACTAAGTCAGCATCGGCTGTACATGTCCGAAGTAAAAAAAGATGTGAGTCAGCTTGCTGGATTTAGTCACCATTTGTCATGCTGTCCTGTCATTCCTCACTATTATAACCAATTTTATACGTTTTCTCTTAGTGGAAAAACATGTGTCAGTTCGTGACACATAAGAAAATTATCATCATTTAACCTTGATATACCGATTCATTTATACACCAGTCTGACAAAGTAATAATTTCTGGTATGTTCCAGAAAGAACATGGAGATTTTTACATTTGCTTTATAAACAAAATCATCTTGCATTAATTTAATAAGGAAAATGTTGACACCCAAAATGTGTAGCTACGATAACGCGAGGCCATTTATGCAGCGTATTTCATGAACAAGACAAAGTGTTTGAAACTATTAGAGCTTTTTGCAGAAAAATCATTGAAATGTACATTAAATTCACACATTATAAGTAAATAAAACAAAGAAAGCTTGAATACATAGTATATAGATAAAAGCTTCAGTGTGAGGAATATAGTGGTTTTGCAGCAGGAAGGTGTTTCTACCTGTGATTTAAACCAGCTGAGAGTTTCAACCTGCAGTTTTCTGAGAGTTTTTCTCCATTTATATAGCACTTTTCCAGTCATGTCAACCACTCAGTGTTTCACACGACATGTCACAGTCATTCATTTACACAGTCATACTGCTACGATACGAGATGATCTGAGATGCTCGCTCATCCAAATTTTTAACACTGAAGTTTTGCGCACACTGAATCCTGAATGAATATTATCTTGTGATGTATGCCCCCAAACCCAGTGTTGCTTGTAGCTTCATTCAGTACGTTTTATAATTGCTAAAAACATATTTTTTTCCAAATTACATTAGTTTGTAATGCAGCATAAAAGGTTTTATTAGACTGGTATTAAAGTGGTCCAGCTCATTCATAAGTGAGTAAACTCATCGGTGAGGAGCAGATGCAAATTTTGTGTGGTTGTGCAGCTTCCTTTAACCGGTGCAGGAAATGCCACCTATATATATTTAACTGTCTAAAATGTTGCATTTGCAAGATGATCACCAGCTGGTTCTTATAGAGATGCAGTTTATTCAGAGCCAGGTTTATGCAACATTTAGACACTTTGGGTTTGGTCTCATTACAGAAGCAATAGATATTAAAATTTCAATCCATCATTGGATTTCTGGCATTTTTAATGGGATGGATGGATTTAATGGATGGAAATGTTTATGATGCATTTTATTTTTTTAGTTTTTGGCTAAAGGTGTGGAAGATGACACACCAAGGAGAGTAGAAACAGAAAGAAAGAGGGAGAGAGACAGCAAAAGGTTATTGATTGGTGTCTTCTTCCTGAGTTGACTGTGATAAATTTAACTGTGGAAATCCACTAAAGGCTGATGCATCTCCTGACCAGCCCCCCATCATTACTCCCTCTCCATCTCTTTCCTTTGTCCTTCAGCCGTGCTCACTGCAGCAGATCCGTTTGCGCAGATATCATATGTCTGATATAGACTAATGGGTGAAGGCTGAACTGCAGAGCGGAGGTCTGCAATGACTTTGGATGCAATTTAGCAGCATCTTCTTAAGGAAATAATTGTGATATTACCCAAAGCAGCCAAGAAGAAGTGGATTACCAGATGAGCCTCTCCAGCACAGCGTAGGAGGTTTCGCATTTTAACTCTTGTAGGTGTCAGTCGATTAAACCTGCAATTAAACAGTCTTGCGAGGCCGTGAACCCTCCTACTGCTGTCTTTATTAGTCTGGCTTTTAAAAAGGAACAAACTGCTTTTCCATCCCAAAAATCAGGGCACACAACTCTAAGAAACATAAAAGTTTATGTGTTTTGCTCTCAGTTGATTAAAACCTCTGCAGAAACAATTAGTTTGACTTGACTGGCGGGCAGCGGCAGCACAGACTGCTCTCTGGTGGAAGAAACTTAAACACAACAAAGCAAATTCAGAGATTTTCATGGAAACAAGGTAAATGGGAGGATTGTTGAGCTGTGGTTTTTGTTGCTTTTCAGCTCAGGACCTTACGGACCAGTCTGGAAGCAGGGCAGGTCCTCTCAGTCTGTTTACTGTAGGAACCTCATGCATCTAAACTCCATTTTTTTAGGGTGTGAAAACATTAACGCTTCACTTCACCCCCCCCTTGTAGTGCAATTTAACTGAAAATCATTACATTTTGGCAGAACCTGCTGAGCGGAAAGCTCTGTGGATAATTCATGGGCTCCCAGTGACTGCATGGCAACTGCATCTACTGGAAGCCAGAACACACACACACACTGACCGAAGTGGAGTCATGGCTCGCTGAAGCTCACCCAGCCACAGAGCCTCCTGCCTCTTTGCCTACCAGCTGTGGGGATGGATTGTCTTTTAGATTGCTTCTGGGTGTGAAAGACAAACTTCTTTGTTGATTGCAAGTGTCTGTTTGAACCCCGCGGGGGCTTACTGAAGTTCTTAGCAAGAGCAAACATCACCTTGCCGTGTTTTGATGAAGACCCTCCAACAAAAGCAGAAACGGCGGCTTGTTGTGGCACCAGGTGGGTTTGGCCATGAAGCAGATGAAACAGGCGATTCTCAGGGTGTTTGTTGCCTCAGCAGATGTGTGCAAGGTCTGAAATGATGAGAGAAGGGTTGTTAAATGTCAGGACACGACAAAGGTTGTATCCATCAAGCAACAATAGATCTTAAAGCTTCTCTAAAATTCAATTCACTGCCTGGATGACCTCAGACTGCTGAATTAAATATATTTTCTTCCTACATAAACAGAGACGTGTGTCCTGGATTATCTGAATGTTCGGCTTTCAGCAACGACTCTTTTGTGGGTTTGAAATAGAGATTGAAAGTAAAAAAACATTTTAATAAAAGCATTTTCTAATTTGGTTTAGAATATGGAAGAAAACATTTTTATGAATGAACAAGCCAATAAATTTTAGAAACAAATATCAGTAAATATCGGTTATTGGCCATAACAACAATATTAACATCAGATATCTGTATTGGCCAGAATGTTCATACCAAGGCATCGTTTATATTAAATAATGTAATTGTTTTTTGTGAATTTCATATAAATGGAAATGAATGCTTGACATCGTTTCATTTTAAAATGGGTGGATACTAAATCAAAGTGGCCAAATTTAGAAACATTATCCAATATATCGTGATCAAACTATTTTACACTTCCTTGTAAGGATTAAAAAAAAAAAAGACCTATACTGCTGTTTTTTTCTCCCATCACAATTACTTTGCTCTTCGCCTGCAGTTCCTCTCATGATGATGTCACTTTATATACATGTCTGGTTTAAGAGTTTTTTTCTGATGTTGGACAAAAACTTAATGGCTACATTTATATGAGACTTTTAATTCGTCTTTAATTCCGAATAGAATTTAATTCCGCTTTAAACAGATGAAAAGTAACCATGTAAACACCTAATTTTGAGTGGAATTAATATTTTCCGAATAAAGTGGCTGAAATAAATAATTTCTGTCTCATGTAAATCTTAATTCCCCTCAGTGTATTCCGGTCGTTCTGCGCATGCTTAACTTCTCCCGCTGCAATGACGCGAATGTGCAGTCTTCTGTCTCACGTCTTTTTAAACCATTTTAAAAATGGTTTGCCTTCTGTCTTATAGATATATTTGGTTCGGTCTATTTTTCCTTCTCCTCCTCAGCTGCTCAAAAATGTGAAGAAGTGTACTCGTGTCAAGCTAGCATTTAAAAAATATCAAAATTGGAATCAAAATTTTTTATTAAACTGTTTTCCATGTAGCAGATAAGGCTAAAAACAGGGAGAGATGTGCGCATTTCCGGTTAACTCAGTGCATCACTTCCATCGTCATGTTGGAATTAAAGAGAAGGCAAGTATACACAATGCCATATAAACCTTAATTTGGAATTAAAATTTCCATGTAAACTCGAACAATTTAATTCAGAATTAGTTAGCCATACTTTATTTTATTATCTTCACTGGATCTACTTAAAATGATCCATCTACATATCTGGGAAAGGGTTTTTGTGGAATTAGATGGTTCAGGAATGTGATGTCACTGCTCTCATACCTAAATCTCTCAGATAGATGCCATTTTACAAACTGATTTGTCCAAAGTTGTGCAATCTAAACATAACTAATGGCAGATTTGAGTGAGTATCACTATGTGTGGAGCGTTTGAGGTGATTTTAGGATTAATTGACTCTAAAATCAACATTTAAAAAAGGACAAATGTGAAGTCCTTTTTCATTAATAGACAGTTTACTGATGTGTTTTCTCAGGTTTTGGTCACAATACAGAAAAAAAAAAAAACTAGTTTTGAACCTTGAATCTATATTTCTTTTCAGACCCGCAATTTCTTGAGTGTGGAATGACCCACTTGACTCCACTCTAGCTCTTATTTTCACAGGATCCGACCCTTTCATAATAATTCTAAACATGTTGAGCACATTATAGAGTACATAGCCCGACAGCTCACACTGATACCCACCTAACTGATATAAAAAAAAAAACCAAAAAAAAAAAAACACTTGACCTCAAATATCTTCATCTCCAGTTTCACACGCAGTTTATCCATCTCTCAGTTATAATCTCATCCTGGCTTTTACCCTGAACTAACCCAGTCTGTCAAAACATAAATGAGCAGCCAGTTGGTTAATATACAAACAAAAATGTAAGAAATCTTTTTCTCATTTTTTCCATCTGTTGTTACAAACCATTTTACAAAACCTATTGCTTGTGTGGAAACAGTTTCAGCAAAATTTTACAGGATAATTTATAGTTTTGTACTGCATTACTGCATTCTTTACATGAAAATAGAAAATTTTCAAACGTCTAACTTGAAAAAGTAGAAAAAAACCATTTCCAAGTTGGGAAGGAAAAAAGACAAAAAGAACAAGAAAAAAAACCAAACATACTAGCAAGTCATTTTTATCAGATATAACCTCTGATAGCGAAAGCTAAGCAAAAGTGTTGATGTCCCACTTTTTAGAGGTACACCAAATGCATCATGAGGATATAAAGTGGTAAAGATTAAAGTCTGATTATTTTCTTCAAATCTCAAAGTATGACAGAAATTTACCGGTAATGTAAAATTGAATAACTCTCTGAATCACGTCATTTTTATCTAAGTGGCTTCAAGCGAAGTATTGGACGGACATTTCAAGAAAAAACAAAACAATAGAAAGTATACCTAACAAATCCCAAAAAATTGTTCAGCTATATTGTCAATTAACCATGGCAACTGCATTAAATATGACTGCATTAAGCTGTGGCCATGACTCTGAGGTGAGAAACACCTTTTTAAAGTTAAATATTTAATTCAGCTACAGAATCATCACACAGCTTCATAATGGTTTTCAAACCTTCAACAAAACTAAAGGGTAACGTTATCATCTAACTAAGAGGAGGGTTGCTATCTGCTCCTCATGGGCTGTTATTTTGCGCCTTATTTTTTTTAAACACGTTTCTTACGACCATGTTGACTATTTTGAATGAAATGCGTGATTGTTGGATGATCACACCTGTTATGGGAGATTTCATTACAAAGCTCTGCAATTTTAAAAGTGCTGCATCACTCTATGAGACATCTCACTATTTTTTACATTTCAGAGTCCCAAATCTCTCTTCTGACCCATTTTGCCAAACAAATGGAAGTATCCTAATAATCCTGCACACCTGATATAGAGTGTTGCTGTCATTAAACCGCTTGTCATTACAGAGATGCACATCACTTGATATGCTTAGTTTGTAGTAGCTTTCAAACCTGTACTGCTTGGAGTAAGGCAACATGCATAAAAAGGATGATGTGGTCAAAATACTCATTTGCCTCATAATTGTGCACATCCAGTATGTGCTTCCAATCAAATAAAATGCTTCCAGATTCAGAACAGTGTGAAAGTTCACCAAGAAGTCAAAGTTCCCACACAAAAGATGAATCAACTCCTCTGACAGCATCGCTTTTACGGTTAAAAACTGCTACGTTCAGCTTTCCACTGCAAGTATAGAAAATACAGTTTGTGTGTGTGTGTGTGTGTCCTATGACATCTGACTCATTTCAAGCTGCAGGAAATGGGAAGAGGAAACACCTCAGACCCTCTCGTCCTCTCTGAGTGTTTAAATTTGACTTCATGTGACATGCTTCATTCCTACCGGTGTGAAAACACGCCGTCCGAATCCAAACAAACCATCTTTTATCAGGACGAGTACAAAGTGAGAACCGAATGTAGATCTGAGGAGCATGAGGGTGAAGATAGTTTAGTCTGGTTTAATCCAGACTGAACGGAACAACACACATGTGGAATGAATGAAATAATTAAAACCAGATGAGCGAACAAACAGGAAACAAAGCTAAACAGGAAGCAGAAGGAAAACTACAAAATAAAGCAGGAAACCAGAACTAAAGGCTACACAAAAACTTCAAACCTGTGTTGTACTTTTCACAGAGGTCTCCCGGGAACAACAAACCTGTCAGGACCTCATGGTTTATGTGAGAGAGTGAGAGACCAAGACAATTGAACTTCCACGCTTGCCTCCTTGTTCCTGTGACCGGATCCCGGCTCCTGGGAGTGGAAGCAATGCGTAGAGGAAGTGCCCTGAAAACAGACTCCTGTGTTTGCTGCTTCTGGTCTGTGAAATCTTTGCTTCAGTTCAAAAGGAGCAGCTTTAACCCGTTTTAGTCTTACTGTCTCTAATCTGCAGTGTAATGTTTCAGAGCAGTTAGCTGCGTTTGGTTTATTCTTTACGAGAGTTGTACTCCTGGTAAATGTCTGAAAGAGTGGGAAGTCATCGTTCATTCAGCCTGAGGGGGCGTTAGCATGAAGGTTTTAGCCCCCCGGGGTGCAGCTGGGTATTGAGGTTACCTCGCTTACCTGCAGACATGCCACTGCTGAGCATGAACCAGCGAGAAGAGCACATAACGCTAAGCCACCGTGGTCAGGATCAAAGGCGACAAAGTCTGCGCTCCAGCCCTCCTCCTCTCCTCTGTCCTACTTTCTGACAGCTTTAACCTCCACAGCATCGATACGGAGTCAGGGAGGGGTGTGCTTCTGACAGTGAATAATGTTTCATTTTGGTAGAAAACGCCTTGTTATCGTATCAGTGGTTGTTTAAGTTGCTTTTATCTCCTCTGCTGTGCACGGAAACCACGCACTAATGCTACGAGGGTTTTCGTGTGACTGTAATCTATATGAGGATATATCCTGGCAGGTCAGCATTAAGGTCAGTCATCTTTAAAAATGTGCTTTGAATTAGTTAAAAAAAAGAAAACTGATTAGATGCTGGAAAATATTCTGAAAGGGATGAAAAACATCCTCTGGTTTTGGTTCTAATAAAGATTTTAAGTGAGCTGCTTTGTTGCAGGACTATTTCTTGGCCAGAAATAGAAATATATGTCTTGTATTTACAGAAAAAGAAAGTCAAAAGGCCTTTGTTTTTTTTTTTTTTTTTTTTTTTACCTCCTCACACAGTACAAATCCTGCATTAGGGGAACCACATAACATTAACATAACAATAAGCAGAATACCAGAAGAGAGAAGTCGGGCTCTGGTCGGAGGACTGGACCTCGCTGTCCCAGCAGTTCTGGCTATTTTTCTTTTCTAAAAACTCTCCTGGTTTGTTGTTCGAAGCTATTTTTAAACAAGCTTCTTCAGGGGTCTGAAAAGCTCTTAAATGTACCAACAAGGTCGCTGAGTGTGCAGGTGTGACTGAAATGAGCTGAAGTGTGACCTTATGGCTGTGACTTACAGCAACAACAGGCACTCATGGGATTTGTTTTCATATAAAAACAAAAAAAAAAAAACAAAAACACGACAGACAAAGATCTGCATCAATATTTGTGTTCAGATGGGTTCATGTTAAAGTTACCTGGATAACTCTGCAGAATTTCATCAGGGATCTGGTAGGTTTCAGCCTCGTAGCTGCAACAATTATCCAAGTAATTATGTATTTAATTGATTAATTGAAAAGACGGTATCAAAGTATTCAAAGTAATCTCAAAGCACTTCATTCAATTAGTCCAATTATAATCCAGCTAAACATCATATGATCCACTTTGCTCCAGTTTGTGTTGCCTTGCAAAGAAAACCAGTCTCTTTCCTCCATCTTGAGCTGCTTGGATTCAGCAAAGCAAAACATATCTGAATTATTTTGTAATAAAAAGACCAGGTTAAATAAAGAATATTTTTTTAGGTTTGGGTCTTTGTGGATGCAGTTCTTCCTGCAGGGAAATGTTCACACTGGGATGTAGTTTGAATGTTGGGTCAGAACTTTGGGATCCTTCTGTTTTCTCTAAGCACTGTGGCCGGCTGCAGCCATTCCCAGTATTACTGATATGGAATAAATACAATCCAGTTGCATTATGATGTCCTGTCCCAGTTTAAGTTTTATTGGTCTTGTAGCTTTTTGTGAGCAGACTGTAAAGCCTCAGTTGGGCTGTAACATGGTGTGCCTCCATCCAGATCAAACTGCTTCCTGTATCTACTTAGATTAATAAAATCAAATCTCTCCACCAGTTTCACCATGAAATATCCCATCCCGACTGGAATCTGCAGTCAGTCAGAGTTACTGACTGCACAAGGTGAATTTATTATGAGCACGAATTGCTTGTGGTCGTTTTTCTTTGCCAGATGGCCAACAGTTCGTTTAGATGTAGTCGTGTTCAGCTTCCGCGTGTTTATTCCACTCTCTCAAGTCCAGTTTTCCTTTCGCCGTCAGGTTCCCCCGGGCACCTGCTGGCTTCAACCGAAAGAAGAGTAATGAGCAAGATTTTACTTTCAACAAACGCAATTCCTGCGTGACAACTTTCTAACATCTTTTATGAGCTGTTGCAGCTCAGCTGTCATCTCAGCGCGAACAGCAGTGAAAAGAATTTCACAGCAGCGTTCATGTTCTTCTGATCTCGCTGAGATGTTTTCTCTGTAATGTAAAGATCCTGCAGGAGACATGCAGAGTGCTGTGTGTGTGTGTGTGAGTCAACAATGCCTTTTCCAGATGGGGTTTGGGAATCTGTACTGCTTCCGAGAGCTGGAGGTGGAGTGGGCGATTGGAAAAGCTAATCGCCATCCTCCACACTCTAAATCTCAACTCGCTTCAAATGCTGTTCTGAGTCGCATAACAGCCAAAAAAAAAGCAGTTTTACCGAAAAATAACATGATTTTGTTCAGATGGAAGCGGCCTCGTGATGCATAGAGTTCGTTTTCTTTCTACTGGAAAAAAAAAATGGCAAACATGCCGATGGGCATTACAGCAGTGCGGTTTATTTATTTGCAGTTACTTGATGCGAGAATGTAGTGAAAAAAGAAAAGATTTCTTCTCACATATACAAAGTAATATGTGTTTTAAGGATACAAAATGATTTCCAATGAGTAAAATAGCCATTTAAAATGACAAACGAGTTAATTAGTAATTATGCCGATTTGTTAGCTGCTTTATTTTTAGTGCATTCTATTTGCATAGAATTCTATGAAAAATAGCATCTGAGAATTGGATTAAACCATTAAAACCAAAGGTTTTTTCTGCATTTATCACATCATAAGACAGAAAATAATGTCAACAACCAGAAAAACTAGAATTTTGCCTTATTTTGTTATGATATGTGTATGTAATGTGGTGTTGTGGAGCCAAATGAAGGATGACGATGCAGAAGGAACATAAATAACTTAGGACACAAGAAACAGGACACTCAGAGGAAACCCAAGGTGCTAACAACAATAAACCAGCAAACATGAGCAGAAAACCAGCAAAATGAGACCTAGGTGCAGATGAACTAATGAACAGAAGCAAAACAGGAAACACAAAGAACTCTACAAAATAAAACAGGAAACCAGAAATGCAACACTAAAGCTTCAAACTATAACAGTTTTTGGGATGAAATACTTCATAGAATAGATCATGCATGCAGACAAGATATGAAATAAACAATAATGTTTACGTTGGACTATTCCTCTATTCTGAAAGATGACATGTTAAACAGGAAAAAAGGGCAAATTTTAAAACTGAGCAGGTTCAAGTTCAGGTTTAAACCTGAGTGCTCTGCATGATGATGCTGGTTCACTTATACTGGACTTAATCAATCCAGTAACTTATGCTGAATGGCTAACCTGCTCCGGAGCAGGTTAACTGTTAGCCCCCTAAACAATCAGAGCTCTTGGAAATAATCATATTGTTCATTATATAGTCCAAAAACCTAATATTTTATAATCTGCAGAATTTACACTTTAACAGAGTCGGTTATATTCTGCTAGCATTCTTTTCCCTGCTGGTGCTGTGGCAACACTATCACTTTTGGGCGGGGTAATGTTTTATAAATGTCTGCTCCTCCACGGTGACGTAGCTGCTCTGCAGAGTTTCTCCATGTTTGCGATTGGTCAGGGGCTGGAGACTCCACCCCTTTTCTGTGAGCGCGCTCTGATCTACGCTGGCTGAATTACAGAGATGACAAGCGGCTTCGTAGTACCGCTGAACCAGATCCCGAATGCCTGGGCAAGTCAGCCAACGTTAGCCGGTATTGTAAATTTCTGACAAAATCTCTTCTAACCTTTGTTTCTTTTATTTTATTTCTTTATTTAACAATTTTTTGGTTTTATATTAAGTCCAGCACAACATTGCAGGAGCTTTTCAGTGAATATCAGCACAGAAGATGTCACCTGTGTGAGTTGCGTCAAACTCTGACGTTGGTTTTACAGATGAGCATTTCTGCGTCTTCTGGAATTGCAGCAGACTTCAGGCATGCTCTCTGAGACCAACATGCAGGTTCGAGGTCTTAAAATGAAAATCTGATCTTTATCAGGTACGAGCCAAAAAAGTTTGCTCTGAATAAGAAACAGTACAGCAGTGCAGTGTGCTCAGCTCACACTGCCTCCCTGCAGAAAGGACAGATTCTTACAGGAAAGATGATTACTGGAGATTTATTTACTATTTTCTGAGGATGCGGAATACTTTGGCTGCGGAGACGTTCATTCAAGCTGATTTACTGTCAGAAATATTTAAAAGGAGAATCAGTGCAATGAGATTTGGATTTTTGCATCCGGACAGCAGAAGATCTCAGATCTCTGATTTTAGTTTTTTGGATTGAATTTCTAAAAGAATAATATTAATGAAAAAGGAGTTATTTTTTATCTTAAATATTTAATTGACTATTAAATTGATTAATGATACAGAAACTAAAAATTTTTTAAATATTTCATATCTATTATTCCATTATGTGCTCTAATTTGATCAGAACTTTTTATTCATCCATTCATCCATCCATTTTCTACCTCTTATTCCCGAACGGGGGTGCTGGGGCCAATCCCTGCGGACATCAGGCGAGAGGGGGTGTACACCCTGGACAGGTCGCCAGTCTATCACAGGGATGTTTTTTCCAGATGAATTTTTATGTGGATGTAGATGAGAGATGTCTGAGTCCTGCAGGTTTTCAATGTGTTCCTGCCCCAACACATCTGACTCAATGTAAATGGATCCAACAGCCTATAAAATTCTGCATAATTTGCATAACGAGTCACTAATCTGAGTCAGTGTGTTTGTGCAGGGACTCTGGAGGTCTGTTTAAAAGCAGACAGTATGGAACAACTTACTGTATCTTCCTTACGTCAGTCTTTCATCTGTTTTATTCAGCTAATGTTAATAAATTATATATATATATATATATA
>JBAMHX010000020.1:17751104-17781223 GCA_037177515.1 Pseudomugil tenellus
AGCTTAGGGTTCAGTGTCTTGCCCAAGGACACTTCGACATGTAGTCAGGCGAAGCCTGGAATCGATCTCACAACTCTTCCTCCTGAGCTACAGCCACATATATACATATAAATTTATACACAGATATAGACATACACAAACACATATATATGTCTATACATAAATACACACATTTCTATTAAATCAATCTGTCTGAAAAGGGGTAGGAAGAAATAAAACTTAACTTTTTAGCTTGTTTACTAGGGATTCCTAACATGTCTGATAAAATAATCTTAAAATGTAATAAAAAGCTTTTTTTTGTAATAACTGTTTTCAGCTTTTATGTGTTAAAGTCTTTAGTTAGAGGGATTTAGAGAGCCAAACACATTTAGAATTAGCGTTACACCCAGTATCTGTAATGCTAGCGCCATCGCTAGTTCAAGATACTGTAGTTAATACAACAAAACTGGCATTAGCATGTGTCATGGTTTGGTAGCTAAGTAAAAACCATGTTTTCATTGTTTAAAATGTATTAAAACTTTAAGAAAACTACTTAATTAATATTTTCATCAGTTGAACCAGTCTGATATTTATGAGTTCTATGTTATATTTCCTATAATTTCCTCTGCTACATAAAAGTCATATGTTAAATGTTATTGCCAATGTTTGAAGACACGGAAAATAAATGTTACAGTAAAATTTACCATGTCTTTTCCCATTTGTTCAGTTAAAAAAAACAAAAAAACGTCAAATGTTTTCTGTCAATTGGGACACAGTTAGCCTGCATGTGTGACCCCCGACCTTGTTCAAATGCTTGGATGCACTACATCTGGTTGGCCATTTGTCAACCTACAGAGCTGACACATAATAACTGGCCTCTGTGTGTGTGTTTGTGTGTGTAGCCATTCCAGAAGCAAGCTGAGACTGACATAAGGAGTTGCTGTTTAACAGAGATCAAGCAGACGGAGGAGAAATACACCGAGACCCTGGAGTCTATAGAGAAGGTATGTTGAGACCAACCTGTGTGGACATCATCATGTTACTTTATACTGTCTGATTATTTTATTTCCACTCTGTGTCTTATACGTATGAAGTGCTCAGGGTTACAACCTCAAACATATAGCGGAAGGAGGCATGTTCCTTTCCTTATTTTCTGTTTAATATTTATAATTTTTTTAAAAAAAATACTAAAAGTCTTTAGGGAGTTTGCTTGGGAACTTTGGAAAGTAATGACCCTGCCTCTCTACGTTGGCCTTTGGTTATTAAGCCTTAAAACTCTACTAGTGTGCAACTATGGGGTAAATGTGATGGATAGCTTACTCTTTATGTGATTACAGATGTTTTCCAGGTGTTTATATCCTGTCCAGGATGTTTACAATCCAGCTGCATAATGTAGTAACTCTAAGTTGTAAATCCATAATTTGTGTTACTTGGTAATATGATTATTTACCATATTTTCATTATAAAACAAAGATAGTTAGGACTACTATGTTTGTTAGAGAACCTTATTTTGATAAACGTATTCTTTATCTGGAATAAAAGAAAGACAAGATAGAGGTGAAGTTGGTTTTGTAAAGATATTGATTTGTAAAGATTAAGATGTAAATATTTAAATAGTTTCAGTGCCAATATTTTTTCTCCTTTAGCTTTAGCTTATCAGTGATATGCAGATGAGAAAAACCGTGGTCACTGTTGATTGGTGTCTTATTTCTACAAAGTACTGTTCATAATAAATTCTATTTTAGCTTTTTTGTTTACTTTATAATGCTATATCTATTAATACATACCAGGGAAACACTAACAGCGCTCGATGACCGGAGTTGGTGACTGCTGTTATAGTTCATTTATCAAGGTGTATTAAGTTCAACCCCTGAGAAAGTAAACCTTTCCTGGTTGTCAACAGAGCTTTTAATGCATGCATTGGAAATTAGATGGTTTAACAATAGAAACTGGAGAGAAATGAGAATGTGTTTCTGTTTGTGAAATTAGTCCAATGAATCATTCTGACACGCAGAAAAGGGTCCTAAAAGACCAAATTTCTCACACAAGCTCTTTCCTTGTGGAGACTTTCCACCTTACCCTTGCGTTTTTACTGAACTGTGGGAGGTCTGCCATCTCCAAACCTTCCAGCCGCAGCTACTTGTCTTCTCCCTTTTGTATTCGTTCATGTCTGCAAAAAGCCCTGGCCTGATTTCCCAGTGGAGTGTCCCAGTAGATGACTTTTGATATGAGGTGGATGGTGGAATTTAGTTTGCGCTCGCCCGCTCCTTTGAGATGTGATGTTGACTATGTGGTGGGAGTATTTCTGAGAGGAAATCATTAAATTGCAAAGTCTGAAAATGAGATTATTGTCGTGACCCAGACAGCCTTCATTGCTTCTGCTTACTGAGGCTTTTTGCAACTTGGCCCCATAATATAATAGCAGCTCACGCAAGATGACTTTCCAACTTTTGCTCTCGAGGAACGAGCTTCATTCTTTATTCTTTTTCTCCCACAGCACTTTATGATACCCCTCACCATGTACTTATCCGTGACCGAGACTGAGAAGGTGTTTGTGAATATTCCGGTGAGTCATCATCTTTCCGTGCGGTCAACTTGAGTTCACAATAATAGCTTCTAGCAATGCCAGGGTTGAGTTTTGTAATGATCACTTTGACTAGATGACTACAGACAACAAATACATATATATTATTTCATGCACAAATTCTTATTTGGGGTTTCCAAACTTATTCCTTTGATTTTGTAATCATTCTAGGTGTCCAGCAGAATAATAATGCATCAAGTCAAATGCTAATTTCCATATGCTAAATGCTAATGCATCAGTAGAAACTATGTTAACACTAGCAGGCTTATATTTCCTATTTTTATTATTAGTTTTACATTTTCAATGGATATTTCCTAGGGAACAATGAGTGAATAAAAAAGTACAAAATAAATAGCAATAAACTCTTTCTTGTAGGCCGGCCAGTAGTTACTGGCTAAAATGTAGCTTGCTAGGATGCTATTAGCATTGTGTTTAACTAAGTTAAGATATGTTATCAGCCTACTGGAATCATTGCAAGTTAATCTAAAATAAAAACAAATAAAAGCATTTAATGATGCATAAATAGCAGTTTAATTAAATGTTTAGCGGAAGACTGAATATTAGAAGATGTAATCATCAAAATGTACTCATTCAAAATGAGTAGTTTAATGTCACAACTTTGAGCACAAGATAGCTCTGGTGAGCCATTTTTATCATTGCCATACTTTTGAATTACTTAATTTACAAGTGAAATCATTTTGAGTTGCAGAGCTAAAAAAAAAAAAAAAACCAAGAGGAAGGGATGATCACGCCTGATGGGTGTCTTTTTTTTTTAGGAACTGGTTAAAGTTCACAAGTGTTTACTGCATGAAATCCTAGACTCAGTTCACCACAGAAGTGCCCAGAACCTTTACCAGATCTTCATCACTTTCAAAGAGAGGTATAGTTTTCATTATTTATATTTATTGTATTTTTCTAACCAATAATCAGAAAAATTCACCCTCAGAATGAGACAAGTGTTGTGACCTTCTGTTTTCTCAGGTTGTTGATCTATGGAAAATATTGCAGCCATGTGGAGACAGCCATTGCTACCCTCGATGACATCAGCAAAAACAGAGAGGACGTACGCATGAAGCTAGAGGTAAGAAGTTCATTAGCTCATGAATAAATAGCTCTTTAGTGTAGGAAGGACATATGTTCAGCTGAGAGCTTCAGAGTGCTTCGAGAATGCCCTCAAGTGAGTGCACGAGGCATTGCAGGAAGTCATGGAGCTGACAGCGTGCATTACTGAAAGGCTGTAATATGTTTTCACACTGCTCCTGGTTTTAGAAGGTGGAAAAAAAAGCAAAATGAAAGCCTTTTTCCTGGAAGGCAGTGTAAACCGTATTCTCTGTAGGGTTTATACATAATGCACACACTATTGATTCTTTGCCTTTGTACAGGAATGTTCAAAGAGAGCCAACTACGGCAAGTTCACTTTGAGAGATCTGCTGGTGGTTCCGATGCAGCGGGTCTTGAAGTATCATCTCCTCCTGCAGGTACTATTACAGCTTTTTCCATCTTGTCTGTGCTGTGTTGCCACCTTCAGTTGTAATCATTTAGGTTGATGCCGTGCACATTATAGTTTTTTTTAAAAAAACATGGTGTTAAGAGGATTATTCTTTAATTATATTGTATTTATTGAAAGTGCTGTTTTTATTCCACACTTATTAATTTGTGCTTCTTTGTTTACATCTGTGTGAAAATATTTTTTTTTCTCACAACTGTTCACAAGCAGCTATCTAATTAAACTGTCTATATTTATCTGTCAGTGTATAATTCCAACAAAACTCTCAGTATTGGATGTAGATGTCAGTTACCATCATAACGTGTGACATTGTGTCTGACAGGAATTTAATTAGCTTTAAAAATGCCTCTTAGTGAATGACGGGGTCTAATCAGGAGGTTTTTCATTCAGCCAACACTACCTCATCTGTCCACCAGAGACAGCGTTGACCACGTTTCGCTCTTGTGTCTGAGCTTAAATAATTGTCATCCAGTGGAGACACTCAGGGAGGTAGAGAGAGGAAGAGTAGATGAAAAGGACTGAGCGATGGAAGAGGGAGTAGCAGACAAACAGAGAAGCAGCATTTTTCAGGTGTTGGTAATATGAGGAGTGTGACAGTGGAAACAGGTTCCATGTGGAGTTTTTAATAAATCCATGTGTTGAGGAAACATATAAAACCTTACAACAAGGTATATCAATATCTTTTTTTAAAAAAAAAATCTTTTACAAACAGTGAAACAACATGTCTTCATGAAACTAAATTATTAATTAATAATAAAATAAATACATAAAACAAAGAAGAAGATCTTGTTTGCATCATATTAGAAGAAAAGGAAAAAAATAAAGACGTATCTTAAATCTTTTGAAAATTTTCTGTAATGGAATTCGTCATTTTTCACAAAGCAGAAGATGCCAACTCTTCTTTTGTGTAGGACTTTATTCTGAGGATTAATAAATAAGGATAAAAACGGGTGTGGAAGTGAGAAATTATAAAAATTTGATTTGTTTTCAGTTTGACTTTGATGAGGTGTGTTAAGCTGCAGCACAACACCAGATCAGTGTGTGTGAGTTTATTTGAGTCATTTATTGGCCCGTTTTTTTCACACTATTCATGTCAGAATTAGCTGAGTGCTGAATTATTTCATGTTTGCATATGATGCTAACGTTCCTGCTAAAGTTAGATAAATAAATAAAAGCGAGCAGATTCTTGTAGGAAAGTGAATCTTTAGTGCCAACGTGGGCCCGGTCCCTGCGGGACAGCTCGGTAATCGCTAACTGCATCAATAAAGCATCTGCCGGGTTCCTTTCTCACACGGCGACAGCCGGAATCTCTGCTGCTAATGCCTCTCTTTTCCGTTTCTTTCCCCATTTTTTTCTTTTTGGTCATCAATCTTTTGCTCTTTCTTCCTCGCCGGGTGTGCTCGTCATTTCTCTTCCCCCTGAACTCGCCTGAACACGATTCCCTAAATTAGTCGCTCGTTTATGCCCCCCGCTACCAACGGGACCACTCCCTTCTCCTGCATCCCGGCGGATGTCAGGAGAAGGGAGCGAAGCTTGATGAATAGGGCTCTGTCGTCCTGCTGGTGATAAGAATGCCCAGGTTGAGCTTGAGTGACACCGGGGATTTAAGCAATGCCATGAAGACGTATACAGTAAATCTCCCTTAGCAGCGGAGAGTGTGTGTGAGTGTGTGTGAGGGCTCGTGCACGCATGGCGTCCCTCCATTTCCTTCACCGCTAAGGTCTGAGATGTCTTGTTTACACTGCAGTGCTGCATTGGAAAGTAATTTCAGATACACACCTGTGCACACAGGTACACCTTGAACAGATGAGTCCACACACACACACACACACACACACACACACACACACACACACACAGATAAACACATGTAGTATCTGATTTATTTCAGGACGGGTTGTTTTTTCCTTCCATACCTCCAGCTAAAGCCAGAGTGCACATGTTGCATGTGGCTCCACTGTGTGTTTGCAGCGAGATAACACATTTTTTAATATTTTTATGTATCTGTCTCCTGATTTATTCCATTTTCTGTCTCTTGTATGTGTGTGACTCGTACTTGTCCAACAGGAGCTGGTGAAACACACTCACGATGCCACTGACAAGAGCAATCTAAGGACTGCATTAGATGCCATGAAGGTATGCCGTGCGCATTCGGATGCACCCGTGTGTGCACAGGTGGCATTAAAGCGGCACGTGAAAACGATTCAGCAACAAAAATGGATTAGAAGAAGAGTTTAAGCATGCATATATGGATGTGATGCATTATTTTTACCTTGCAAGACATCTGCAGCGTTGTTTAGTATTGTAATATTAAGAATAACAGTCGAAAGCTCGTAAAAGAATAAAAGAACAGCTCTCATTAAAACACCTGTGCTTCTGATGTTTCACATCAAAGTGTTCGGTATGAAAAAAGTGTGTTTATTGCAGTCCGAACAGTCTTTTATGATGCTGATTGATAACCATAAATAATGTATATTGCTCAGTTAAATTTAATTCAACTTTTTTTATAAAGTGGCAAATCACAGCTAAGTTATCTCAAGTTACTCCGACAGAAACGATCCAATTCAATCCAGTCTGGTCCAATTATAATCCCATTAAAATAATAACCCTGCATCGTAACTCTGTAGAAACCAGTTCATAAAGAAGTCGAGCTAATGAAAGCAAGGAATTACAGCTTCTTTTCAGTTAGTCCCCCCCCCCCCCCCACATCCTGAGCATGCATGGGGTGTAGGAGACAGTAGAGAGTCAAAAATAAATCCCTACAAAAACCAGAACCAGACAGACGGCCATCTGCCGAAAGCAGTTAGGGGTGGAGAGGACAGGAAAGAGGGATAGATAGCCGGAAACCTGCTGACATTAAAACCTTGTAGAACAAAATCATCTGTGGTTTTTAGCTTCGGCTGCACGACTCCTCCATCCTCATTTTGTTCCTTTTGAAACTAAATAAAAGAAATGTTATGTTTGTGATGTGTGCAGGACTTGGCTCAGTACGTTAATGAGGTCAAAAGGGACAACGAGACGCTGCGAGAAATAGATCAGTATCAGAGATCCATAGAGAATCTGGTGAGTCACATGTTTGCTCTGAACGAAGCCGCCGCCGTCGTCGCTCTTCTCCGGATTCACGTTTCCTTCTCGTTTCGCAGAATCAGTCTCTGAGTAACTACGGGAGACCGAAAGGTGACGGGGAGGTGCGGGTGTCCTCGGTGGACAAGCGGGCTAAGCAGGACAGGTGAGATGTCTGCATTCCACGCGGGCTGAGTGACGGACTGACTGAAGGTTGGAAAGCTGCCAGCATACACATTAGCTGCTGAAATTTAACCCTTTCTGCTCTGTACTGGCCAGAGAGTCGCACGGCAGCCGGTGCATCTGATGCTTTTGCAGACTCCCGTCCTTCTGCAGAACTTCTGCTTATGAACTAACTAACACATAAAAGCTGCAGGTTCATCAGTCACATCTTGTTTTATTCGAACGCTCATGAGATTTCTGTCCTATAGAAGCGTATCGTCTAATAAATCCAATCATTTGCTTACATTATAGATAACAATTTATTAGACACATTAATGACACAGTAATTAGACAAATTAAAATCTGATGTTAAGTAAATATTGTGTCATAATATATTTAATACATTAAATTCAATTAATAATGTGTATAATGTGTATAAAAATTATTTTTTTGTCATGCAGACATCACAGCTGTTTTATGGAGAACACTTAGTAGTAAATATGTGATATTGTGGGATTCAGAAACACAAAGACACACACGCTTTCCTGCACACACTCCATCATTTACTATAAATATCATTACTGCATTACTACATATGTAACATGTGCACATCATAGCTGATGCTGCTGCTTGCATTAAATAGTTAAAACAACAGTGCTTGATAAATAACTTGTAACTAAATAAGTAAATAGATTTTATTTATATAACATTTCTCACAGAGAAAATATAGAAAGTACTTCACAGGATAAAAACCTAAAAAATACAATAAATGCAATAAAACATCAGAGATAAAGAAAAATAAAAAATAATATTCCTTATAATGCAAATTAATACATAAATAGATCCAAGAACAAAAATGGATAAATAACAATGGTTAAATTAGTTTGAATCAGAAACCAGTGATGTTTCCCTGCTTTCCCAGTGCTGTGGTCACACACTAAAGCTGCATTAAACTCATCTGATCCTCACAAAATAAAATATGTTGAATAAAAATGTTTTCATGAATAATTAAATGATTATCTTTATTTTTTCTAGTTTCTGTAGAAACTGAGCAACTGGATTTAAAACAACTTCTTTAACATGGGATGACTTGTTTCCTTCACCTATAGATACATTTCTAATGATTTTAAAGTGCAAATTGTTTTTATTTAAAGTTTCATTATTAAAAAGTGAGCAGAGAAACACTGAGGGATGATGTGCAACAAATGACTTCAGGCCAACACTGCAGCGTCTGACGCTTTAGCAGCTTCACTCGTTGCTCCAAATGTTTGAGATAAATGGCATTTTTCATTCTGCAGGCACATCTTCCTGTTCGATGCTGCAGTGATCGTTTGCAAACGGCGAGGAGACAACTATGAAATGAAAGAAGTGATCGATCTGCACCACTTCAAAATCACCAACAACCCCACGTCCGACAAGGACAACCGAAAGGTCAGGACTCGTCTGGGCTTTTTGCATTAAAGAGTTTGTTCGTGTAATAATCTGCATTACCAGGTTGGTAGATTTGTGCTGAACACTTTTTCCACTGTGTTTCCCAACCTGTCTACCCTCTGATGTACAACCATGACACACTAACAGGATTATCCAGAGAGAGGATGTGTTACAGTTTGTTGTCACATGGATAAGTGTTTACACTTTAATAAATTTCAGAAAATAATACGAGTCATGGTGGAGCAAATCCACACTGTAAAAGTTGACTGATGCACTTCCTGTTTCATTCTTTCCAGTAAAAACACAGATCATACGCAGGGTCTGAAATCAAACATGATGCAGAAGCTGCAGATGAAACTGTTTTGCCCACTTATTTACTCACAACAGGATCTGAACGTAGCAGAAAATACCGTACTTGAGATGTAAATGGATACATTTTATTGTAGAAAAGCGAAATCAAAAGTACCACAGAAGCAGTAAATCCCGACACAGCAAAGGAAATAAACACGAAGCTGACAAGGCTAAGCAGATGATTACAGCGAGGATCTGACGAGGAAGCGAGGAAGCCAAAGGACGCGCTAGCTGCAGATGAGTTAATGAGGACCAGAACAGGTGAGGAGCTGGACATCTGAGGTACGGCGAGCACAACAAAGGAATGAAAGCCACCGCAGAGGAAGCATAACAGAGCAAGAAAGGAAGCCGATAGAACGGAAAAAAAAAAACATGAAACTGGAGGAGAAACGGCAAAACAAAGGAATTCAAAGCAACAAAATCCAAACAGCAGAAGCGTAAGATCATGGAAAGATGTTCTCGTGGTGATTTAACCTCCATTTTAATGCAATTCATGAACTAATCAAAACAGAAAAATCAGATAACAAACCAGTATGAACAGAAATACATACCCAGTTGTCCCAGTTCACTCTGCTCTGCTACGCTGTGCTAACTACACATCGTACAGTATGAGGAAACATACTGTCCAGAGATAACAAGCAGATGGATTTATTTTTGTCTTTTCATCAGTGTTTCACAAAATAAAGGTGATATTTCTACAATTACAATTTGCAGATTTTTCAATGGAACAGTGCTCGATGCACAAGCCGCAGTGAAATGTTGTGCAGATGAGTTGTGGCTCATGCAAGTTAGCCATGCAGCGTTATATTAGGTTTTTCTTCTTGCTACAGAGGATTTCCCACAGCTTCCCATTCCCATAATATATTTGTTTTATTTGCCAAGTTTTTATTTCAATATTTAGGTTTTGCGTAATTTTATGGGTATAATGGAAACGTAGTTTATCCCTTTAAAGGCTGACGTAAGAACAACTAGGCAGAAAAGTTTATTTTTTTTTAAATATGAAGTTTTTATCTTGGTTCTGTAACAATATCCACAAAAATTGTTATTTATTTTTTGGTATTTTTACCATTTTTATTATGTGGTAGGTTAAGATAATCTTCTCTCTGGCATTCCCCCGGATCAGGAAACTAATAATTTAGGGTGCAAAACACAGTTTTAAATAAAGCGAGTGATGCAAAATGTCTCAGAATGTTTAAAGTTTTATGAGCGTTTGCAGGTTTTTAGATTAATAAAATCCTCAAGCTGATCATAGTTAAACAAGGCCCATGCTGTTGGAAGTGACTACTTCCACTCCTCCTATTCCCCAATCCTCGAATAGACACAATACAATAATAAAAAGCTGCACTTGTCCAGTCACAAAACTCCTCCTGGTGTTGAAACTTTGAACCAGCCCGGTGCGACATCCCGACAGGATGCATTCTGAGGTCATGACCTTTTATTTGCACTTGATTTGAGGTCAATGAAACAAATAGTTCCAGAGATGTACCCAAAAATATAATTTCTCATGCATAATTCTCCACCTTGTGGGGAAACAATTAATCCAAAAATTGTGAAATTTGATGCAGGTTGTCTCCTTGGAGACCTAAACAGGTATACTGAGTATCAAAATCCATTTGCGAAAACTCTTCAAGTTATCGCGCTCACATGAAAGATATGCGGTTGTGATGAAACCATGATATGCCGACACTCTGCGTTCGGGGATATAAATATGTCCAGAGTCTTTTACAGGCTGCTCTATAAACTACGTGACTCTAGTCGTATGATTGGCAGGCAACACCATTTAAAAGAAAATCTTGGAGGCAGAATCTGAAGGTGAACTCGGCACATAAGCTTACCTGTAAACATTGACGAGGAGCTCTGAAGCTGGAAACCTTGATTGTCACCAAGTACTTATTAACCCCTTAATGCCTATTGTTGCATTGTTGATACATACCATTTCTAAGATATATTGCATTACTTTATATTAAAAACTTTATTCAAAACCAAGTTATACATTATATAATACTTGTCAACACCAGAAGGGACTACGCGTTGTAGTATTTTGACCTTTCGCTTGGCAATAAATGGTAAAAATGCCAAAAAGATTTTTTAAAGGGTCATGAAAAGACTTCAGATTTTAAAAATTTGAGTTTTCTGAGCAGTTGTTCTTATTTTAGACATTAAGTGGTTAAAATGCTACAAATAGAAAACAGGAACTTTAAAATAAATAGTTTAAGAAAGAAAAAGTCATGTGGTTTCTTTGTCACGCAACTGTGACTCACCTCTATTTTTGTCCTCAGTCATAATAAAAATGCTTCTGTGGTTGATAAGCTTAGTGTGAACTCAGTCATTTATTAAATGCGAAAGAGAAATTCAAAGTTTTATTCCACTTAAAGCTTTAAAAACTGAAATAAAAGGACTTTGAAAGGCATTTAATCTCAACTGTCTGTTTACTTTCATTATTCTTTTATTTCACAGCTTGTAAAAGTGATTAAATAATAACAAAACATTCTTATTAACAATCTGTTAAAGTAAAAAGAACTAAACGAGCAGCTCTTGCCTTAATGGAGGCGAGTCCCGAGCTTTCAGGCTCATTATCCTGTCCTCATAACGGACTCAGCAAAGCTCAGGAACCCTGCTGGACTCCTGACAAACCAATTAACGGTGTATGTCTGCATAATGAGCAGCCGTAACAATTCATCAGACAAATGCCGCTTCATAAAACCAAATGAAAGTCAGGTGAACTGGCTTGTTGACGGTGTTTTATCAGTGCCTGTAACAACCTCTCCACCCGCCGCCGCTGCCTTCTGAGCTCTGGATCCTCCTACATGCAGCTAAAATGAGCGAACCGAACACAAACGGCAAATTAATTAACACAAAAAAGAGTCAAATGATTGTTTCGTGCTGGTTCCTGCACATGTTTTACATTCTCTTCTTCATTTTCCAGCATCAGACTGAAACAGTGTCTGAACAGTCTGCCTCCTCCCAGATGGTGTTATCATTAAACCTCGCTTTGGGGCTCGCTACACACACACACACACACACACACACACATAGTGTGAATACTAAGTGCCAAGTTGGGAAAAATATTGCCAATCATAATGAGGAATGATATCCAAGGCGTGCTGGGAAACAGTGATCTGGGTAATAATGATGCTGTAAATAGCAAATGTTATTAAGCTCAGACTCATACGGGCTTTTCTGAACAGCGTAGCCAAATTCAGGTTCATTTCCATCTGACATGGAGGAAATGATGCAGTTTGTCTGATGACATATTTATGTTAGAGAAGATGGAGATGACTGTGGCGACAATAAGAGGCTTAATCAGTAAAGCGACGTAGTTCTTTGCTGTTTCACACCCTCTAACATACATCACCCCCAGTCTCATGCAGTCACCGGTCATGTTATCACAAATAGTTAATCAGCCAATCGCGTTGATCGCATAGACGTGGTCAATATGGATAATTTCCGATTCCAGCCGTGCAGGGAAGTAAATGCAGACCAGCGGAGAGCTAAAAATTAAGCTGAAAATGGGCTTCAGTTGCTAAAAAGGAGGAGAAAAGTCTAATTATGAGACAAACTTTCATAAAACAAGAGTTTTTAAATTCAACCACTCCAATTAAGTGTTTTCCATGAGATTCATAAAATAATCCAAGACAAAATTGAATTAAATACATTTTTTCATAAGAAGGTAATGTGATTTTAGA
This sequence comes from Pseudomugil tenellus, assembly GCA_037177515.1. Lineage (NCBI taxonomy): Eukaryota > Metazoa > Chordata > Actinopteri > Atheriniformes > Pseudomugilidae > Pseudomugil > Pseudomugil tenellus. The sequence continues at coordinate 17,763,868 of JBAMHX010000020.1, forward strand.
TGAATGCTTTGTTTGTATGTGTGTGTTTGAGCGTTCATACACAGGCTAATAATGTGGTCAAAATCAGCTTTTTAGATCCTCTAGGATGTTTAATCCTTTCCACTTTACAAAAAAGTAACTATATTGATGATGTTGTGTTAGAGCTGCACAGTATAAAGCTTAAGCATCGTCGTTGCGGTGTTTATGTGTGCAGTGGTCCTACAAAGTAGACGGCAAATGAACTTAAAATTCTTATCAATATGAAGTGTAGCTGATGGCAATAAATACAAAACCAAACTTTACTGAGTATATAAAACATGAATAACTCAAATACAGACAAAAACATACTTGTAATGGTGAGAAAAGAGAGATCAGTGCAAGTTTAATGGCAACAAGATGTTAACTATTCAAGTCATCTGCTGGTAATTCCTGTTTTCTATAGTTTTTATCCAACATCGTGCAGCCTTTCAGTCTCCAGAGCAGAAGCAGAACCACCTGCATCCCCTCACAAGCATCTGCTCAGCAATGTCATCTGAAAAAAAAGCAAATATGTCTGGACACAGAGGCTGATGGGCGACTTTTCTTTCTATTAAATTGGATGACAGTTGCTGATTCCAGGCCCACTCACAGCTTCGCTGATTCCCGGCAGCTACAGCGTTCTCTTCGATGTGTTTTATCCGTGTTTTTACTTTCTTTTAACACATCGGCGTGTTTCTTTCTTTCTTTCTCTGTTGCAGTGGTCCTACGGATTCTACCTCACTCACAACCAGGGCCAGAACGGCTTTGAGTTTTTCTTCAAAACCAAAGAGCTGAAAAAGAAGTGGCTGGAGCAGTTTGGCATGGCCATGTGAGTGTGTTTGCAGTGTGATAATAGTGTTGTTTGTTGCCTGGCTGGGTTTTGGCACAGAGTCAAACCGTAACACGTTGCTCAGCCTGTCAGTCTAGTTGGGTTTATGAGATGATTTAAGGATGACACGACTCTGGCAGAGAGATGAGCAGATATCTGCTAAACACGCATTCAGAGCGTCATTTTTTCGATCCTTCAGATGTTTGTTTTCAAACCGGATCAACCAGTCTTCACCATGAAATGTATCCAAGTTCAACTAACTTATGAACTCCTTCCTGTAGTGTCAAATGACATCAAAGTACGTCATGAACAACAGATTATCAGCTATACTGTCTGTCATTATGAAGATTAAGGTCTAAATGGTTAGTTTTTTAATTACTGGGGAGCATTGAGGGCAGATTGCTCTTAGTTCGGAAAATTAGCAGCTAAGCTAACACTCACTCCCCGGAGAAACTAATCTTTCCTTATTTAACAATTCAAAACTCCTGAAATGTTTAAGTAGGTGCTATAATTATTACATTTTACATTGTCTCATTTTACATTTCTTCATATAAACAATATTTTCTCATATTAAAAAAACTAGCCTACATCTTTCCATAAGTGCTAGCTGCTCGGTGCATCCTGTTGCAGATCAGATGCATTTCTGAGTCTAATACACACTGAACGAAAATAAAATAAATGGAAAACATACAAAAACACAAATATTTATTTATACAAATAATTTGCATTAGTTATTTATCCAGACAAACGGATCAGTGAGGGAAAATGTTGGACAACATCTCAACATTGTTAATCAGGAAATTCATCACTGTGAAAAACGTATTGTTGGACTTTTAGTCCTGAAATGCTCAGTGGGTAGTGAGGAGTGGACGTGTTCGCAGCACTGGACATAATGCAGGTATTTTCCAACGTAAATATGTTAAATTTCGTGAACATCAGCCACTGAGGTGATGTGCAAACTCTAGTAAGTCATCAGTAGGTTTCATGCAGGTAAGAAGCAGAAATGCTGGAACAACAAGAGTCAGAACAGCTCATCTTTTTATTTTAAGCTTTTATGGAAAAAAACAACAAAGCAAAAGATTTTTTCTATTATTTAGGTTCATCCTCACCATTTCCTGTAACAGCTCTTCTTCTGATACCTAAACAGTTTCATGTTTTTCTTCCTGCTTTGACAGTAAAATCATTTCATGTGACTCATTTTGTGAGTTAGATTAGTCAGCATTTATTTAGGATTTATTCAGTGTTTCTAGTTTTTAGTTTTCAGGTCTAGAAATGAAATAACTGCAGCTACACAACCCGCAGTCCCAGATTCAGATGAATCATTTATTTCATGGAGTTTTAAGAACTCAAAACGATGTTTCTGCTTGAAAAACACATTTCTTTTAGAAAACAAATAATTTTGGAAACAATAAATAGTTTTTATTATAATTATTATAATTAGTTTTAGTTTAGTTTATAATTAGTTTTATGTTTAATCCGTCTAAATAGTTGCAATGTCTACTTTGATGTTAAGTTAATATATTTATACATGGAAGATAAGGAGCTGAGAAAGAAAAGGGAGTACTCAGTGCATCATGGCTGCATAACGAACAGACAGCTAGACCCGGAATAGACAACTCCGGTGCTATAGACCCGCACTACAGCAAGTGTTGTGACTTGCCCTGTTGCAACTCACCTGACACACATCAGGCTTAATTAGCAGATTTATGCAGAGCTTGACATCAAACTTTGCACAAGTCTGCTGATTATCCATTTGAGTCTATCCCTGATTTAGACCATCCCTAACTATAAGATTTGTTAAAAAGAAATTGAACATACCTGAATCAAATGAAATGGATTTAACAGCCTATCAGCTTCACTCATTCCTCTGAGTCAGCTTTGTTGGAGGAGAGATACATGTAAAACCTGCTGGACTGTTGGCTCGTATGACCAGTCTGTCCCTGCAACCTGTCTCATTTGTGTAGGGCGTCTAATATCAGCAATAGAAAATACACTCATCTGTGTGCGTGTCCTGCTAACTTGCCTCAGCATACATGCAACATGGATGATTCTAATTAAATAGCATTTTATTCTCAACTTCGGATGAATTATAATGAGAAAGTTGAGCAAACTGAACGATTTGCTGCAAAACAAACAAAAGAGCAGACACCAGCTACACCATTCAACAGCAACTCCATCACTCTTAAACAGGCTTTCTGTCCTGAGGTGGACATATGTCCCACTAATACAGCCTAAAATACTACAGAGCTGAAGATGGTCTTTTTCAAATCGCAGGATCGCTTCATAGTAAAATGTCCTGAAAGATCTGCTAAAAAATTAGACCAAAACTTCCATTTTTTTATCTTTTTTAAAACAAACTTTATTTAAATATCACGTTTCATTCAACTACAGAGCAGCACAAAGTGTTTCACAAAATGAAATGAAAAAAGACACAAACACACACACATGCTCAGACATACAAAACACACACAGCACAAAAGTAACACTGAGGATCCAGGTGAAGAAAGTACCTTTACATATTCATCCAAATAGTCGACAGCCACAGGGAGAATCCCAGATAGACCAGGATAGTTTCCACATATGATGCAGAGCCCCCCCGGGCCCCCCAGGACAACCTTCCAGTGGGCAGACCAGAGAACGTGGAGAGCTTCCACGAAGAAGCTCTCAAGCTGAAAACTAAAAGGTTAAAAGTCACCCAGAAAGAATAAAAACAAACCATCATTGCAATAGTGATATAAGATGTAGAAATGTGGAATTTAATAAATACATAAAAGGATAATAACAAACATGTGACCATGTCTGTGAGAGATTTTGGTTTTATTTGAACACTTTTATAGAAATTTCCCTTTTTCAAAATATTTTTATTTTTCCTCAAATAATTTTATTCCAGTTTATAAATTGCGGAATGACTTTCGGCTGTAATAATTTATTGTTGCTGCTACTCTTCTCTCTCGGCTTTATTTGACTAGTCCAGCAGTGATGGTATCCACAACATGCAGCTTTGTTCCAACACTCGTCACACAGGAAGAATTTAGCTTTCATTCGTTTGTTTCATGGCTTTAGAGCCATAAAATAAACAGTCGACTGAATCATTTGTTATGATTAAACCCAGAAAACCAATTTTACAAAGAAAAGTGATGCTTTGATTTATAGATTTTATTTATAAAAAGAAGAATTGAACATTTTATTGAACATTTTAAACTGTTTTTCCCACTGCAACATCAAAACGTAACTATTATTCTCTCTAGTCTCCGCAAAAAAAATGAGCATAATGAAAATAAATAACATTTACAAGTAACAAGAAAAGCATCAGGCCTCAGGAGGAAATAACGATTAAGATGAGGTGATAATGTGAGACTGAAAAAAAAAAACAAGAGCTGGTCTTATGACTGGCTGCGAGAGGTGTTGCCAAACAATCACATGCTCCCACGTCAATTCAGAATAGCTGATCTGTGAAAAGTTGCTCTCACTTGCTGCTTTTTCTTTTTGAATCTTCCCTAAAACACCCACGCTTGCTGTTTGCAATACGAGACTCTCGCACAGCTCTGCACACAGAAAACAACTAAAAATGAATACAATTTAGAAAGAACACTTTACCTACAATGTGAAATCCTCTGAATTGAGCTGAATTTCTGTTTGCAGTGACTTAAAACGCAAATGTCTGAAACGGGGGTCTCCAACTGCGATCAGTGAGAGCCACCTCGCTGCAGGTTTTAGTGTTTCCCCACTGAAACGCACTGGGACCCTGTGTGACAGGGCTGTTTAAGTCGTTCCCACGAGGCCTGCAGCCTTGTAGGTTTTAATGCATCCCTGCTTCAACACACCGACTCTAATTAATCGGATCCTACAGACAATGACGTTCAGCACAACGATTCATTAATTTGACACAGTGTGTTGCAGCAGGGAAACCCTGAAACCTGCTGAGCTGCTGAGCTGCTGCGCTGCGTGATATGTAAATTATAACCTCATAATTACAGATTTTACTTCCAGCAGATCATAAACAACATATAAGAACTAAAATTTTTTACCATTTCATGAAAAATATTCACAAATTCTTTATTTGGAGTCATAAAAATATTTTTAAAAAGTTGATAAAAGAGGCAAAAAAAACAAACAAACTAGAAGAGTAAAGAGCATTTGACACTTCACAAAGTTTGTTGGTAACACGTCCACACTGCAAAAACTAAAATATAAGTAAGAATAAACATCTCAAATCAAGGACACATATGCTTATTTTTTTTAAAACGTCAGATCATTATCTTTACTTAGTAGGTTTTTTTTATATTTTTTTTTACTTGTTTGGTTAATGTTCATTTAATTAAGATAAATTATCTGCCAACAGAACAAGAAATTTTATCTTATTTCAAGGAAACTTAACCTATTTTTTGTAGTTTTTTTTCTTGTTTTTTAAAGCCAGATTAACAGATAGTCGTATGAAAGGAGCATCTTAGATAAGGGACAAGGCTGAGGACCAACACCTGGATGTCCTCAAGCAGCACTGCATTCTTTAAATCACTGCATGAGCTCAAGAAGACATCCAGAAATGCAGAGTTGTCTGTAAAGCAACATCTGCTCCCATCTGGACTGAGTATCTTACAGCGAAGGCCTTGCAGATTTCAGCAAGACAATGTTAAACCACATACTGCATCCATCACAACAGCTTCCCAGGAGACGAGTTTGGCTGCTGAACGTCTTTTAGAGGCGTTGCTCCCATCAAATTTTCCACAAAATGATAAAATGTCTTGTTTTCTAAATGTGTTTATGTTCCATTGGGAATAAAATATGCTTTTCTGCGATTTGTAAGTCACTGCATTTATCTACATTTTACATCTACATCTCAACGTTTTGAAAGCTGCAGTTGTACTTTCCTTCCTGGAAATTTTCTGTCCGACTTTGCTCTTTGAAGTCTCAAAGTCACAGTGCAACTTTGACAGCTTTAAAAGCCTGAACGCACAGCGGTGGAGCTGAAAGATCTGCTGCAGTCCTGCGTTTTTCAGTACAGCAGCACAATGTATATGTTTGAGCATCATCACCACAATGCACGTATGTACAATAGTCACATTGCAGGCCACGAGTCCATCCATTCCAGTTTTTTACGGCTGCTCCAACGCAGCATTCGTGAACGAAACATATCAGGACAAAACATTTACTCAGAAAATAATACAAAAACCGCATATCACATTCAGTCCACCTGCTGCACTGCAGGTTTTCCATGTTTTCCTGCTCCAACACACCTGGCTGCAACCAATGCAGGTCTGCAAGCTGGATGATTAATTTGTGGATAAATGGAAAACCTGCAGAATTGTAGGCCTGGATGGCCGGCGTTGCGCTGCCCAAACCTGCTTTACATTTGCAGAATGAGGGCAAATCAGTGCTTCATAACTAAAAAAAAAGCTTTATTTCATATCACCAAAAAAGATTTGTCCAATATCATGCATGTCGATTATTTTAGGATGATCATATTAATCACTAAAGGAAACTTTGATTTGTGTCATTTTAACCAATAATGTCCACAGAACAAAATAACCACATTAACACTTAATAACCACAAAAACACTATTTTATCCTCTTTTATTAAACCATTTCTTTTGAAAACTTTCTCCATTACTCCTACTACTTTCCAAAGACCAGGTTGTGGCTCTGGTTTTTGACTAATTATTTCCGTTTCCATGGCAACACCTGTGCATATCAATACAACAAAAAAAGTGAATTTGGCTGCATTCTGTAACACTGAAAACAAAGGCAAACATCTTTTTATTGTGGACAAACACAACGCTGAATAATTTGATTCTTTCCTTCTCTGCTTGTTTTTCCTTTGCCTTCCTGCACGTTGGACGGACACACACACACACACACATATGCAGCCATGTCCCAGGAGGCTGAGAAAACCTCCTGTGTTCGCTTGGTGCAGACCTTGCCTGTCTGCTTGCAATTCCCTTCTTCCCACTTCAAAGAAGCGTATCAGTGAGATGTTCCTGCAGCAGAGGAAGAGTTTGTCTGCTGCAATTACACAAAGAAAGAGTCTCGCTTTAGCTTTAAAACTGATGGTTTCATCAGAGAACACAGCCGTTTGGAAAGTGAAACAAACAAACACAAAGTTATTTGCCAAAAGAGGAGCAACTTTCATGACACTATCTCGTCTTCGCAGCGAGATGTGGATCCACAACTGGCGAATCCTGAATAAACAGCGTGTTGTGAATTAGAACTAATCCAGATCAGCGTGGAAGTTTTTATTAGACGATTTTAACGTTTGGGTTTTGTTTCCTCTTTTTTTTAGATCAAACATTCGTCCTGAGAACGCGGCGAACAACTTCCACGAGTTTCGAATGCACACGTTTGACAGAATCACCTCCTGCAATTCCTGCCACATGCTGCTGAGGTAAGAGGCCCGTTATTATTCACACACACATCCACAGCAGGAGCAGCACAAAAACCTCTATAAGGACTTTGTCAAACGTAGAACCAGCTGTCAGGATCCCTTAAAGAGGCCTTAACTGTCCTCGTTCCTCTCCAGTGTATCCCAACAGTGAATCCCTCGTTTTGCTTTCAGTCCTCTCTTCTTTCCTCAGTCCTTTAGTCACACAAAGTTCCTTTTGAGTCCGCTGAATGGTATCGGCACCCGAAGGACTGCACCCGGCGGCTTTTCTCGCAGCAGCAACGACTGAGTGGTTCCACCCACTGAAGGTGGAGAAGAAAAATGTCTGTCACACTTCAGCTCTTTTTCAAGGCGATGGGTGGAGAAGGGGGACGGTGTGAACACACAGAGCCAGGCAGGCAGCTCACCAACATGTAGAGGATATAAAAAGAAACACAAATACAGAATAACCAATGTGCCACCTTCGCTTTTTTTCTAATTATATTTACTTAACTTTAATTATCATGATGAAATTTTAGATTACCAAAGATGAAGAGTCTGTTTTTGAAGTGAAAAATGATTAACAAAGTTTATTGAACAATGAGTAAAACAATCAGAAGAATATGACAAACATAAAGACAAAACAGACAAATACAGAATTGCAATTCAGGAGGATTTGGTCCAAAGATCTGACAGAGCAGAAGTCTGGAGCAAATTCTGACCCGTCACTTGGGAGCATCTTCATTTAAAGGTTCTGAGTGCTTCACAAAACGCAGACACTGTTGTGTCACAGATAGAAATCATGTCCAGATATGGAAACATATCATGTACTGAGTATCATTTAGGCCTGGTTGTTCCAGAACATAAATGATAAAAGATTAAATGATGCATTCGGACGTGTTAATGTGACATGTAGCATGATGCTGAAGCGACGTTTTCTCTCACAAGTGAAATGAATAACACATTAATAAGGTGAATAAAGTAAGATCTGAAATCTCCCATAACGCATGAATACTTTCAGACACTCAGTGTGTCTTAATTCCATAGTGCGCTGGAATGTAGTGCGTACTATTGTGGGTAAGTATGTTTTAAATGGAGCACTGTCGTCATCGAGTTGGATCTTTCTGCTATATGAAGAAATTCCTCCATCCACATGTTTACTTTGCTCAGCCTACATCAGCGTTTTGCAACATGTGTTGTTACGTATATTAATTTTCCAGCGCATATGAGCCTCCGACACGCATCTTGTTTCATTGTCAGGGCTGCGCCGCTATGAGCTTTCTTCTTCATGGACGATCCGTACTATCCTCTGTTAGAAGTTGAAATAAACAAATGAACAAACCAAAAATATAATTGACTTACATTTTTTGTTTAATATTTTCTGGCATTAAATACAATCTAAGGCACAAACTATAATTCTCTATAAACTAATGCTGCATCGGAATCGTTTATTAGATTAAGGATAATTTGTAATAGACACCACATTAACACATTCGTAATAGCTAACGTTGTCCATTACGCAAATAAAAGCTGCTATCATTTACGTAAGCTAATGTACTTCTAACTTTTTCCAGGCATTAAATGAGTATATAAGCTCACTGCTGATGTCTTTCCTCCTTGGCACTGTGTCTTAATGCCACTGCATGAACACATCGCACATCATGAACACCTGGCTGCTACTGAATCCATCCATTTCTGTGCAAGTAGCCAGAATTAACACCGTTTCTACATTTTGGTTTATTTCTTGCTTAATAAATAACAGTGTTATATATAATCACTGTTCACCATCTTAAAACCTTTACTAATGCAGCTCTAAATGAATTGATATTGTAGAAATAAACTTGATTTCTTACAGACTATTTGAGGGGTTAAATGCAAAAGTATCTCGTCATTTCTCTTCTCAATAACAGAGTGATACGTGCTGACATGACGTCTACTTGTTGTCATGTTTTTTTCCTTTTATTGATCCAGAGTTTCTTCTGGCTACTCAGATGCTGCTCTGAGCTTCTTTTTATTTACTCATTTGTTTTTCCTTTGACTCTATTAAATACTCAAACTCAGTACTTGGTTGGATCATGTGTGCTTGGAAGCCCTGAAACCAAATACAAATCCATTTTTTAAATACATTTTGTGTCGAAATATAAAAAATGAAATGTTTCCAAAGCCTTAATCACCACTGTAAATGTATTTAATTATGCTTCCACTGAAACGCTGTGATTAAACACTTGAGCAGGAAATGAGAGTTACATTTATCCAAAATGATGCTTTTCTGAATGAGAAAAAAAACTAAATTATGGAGGTTAAAGAGGCTCAGCTGCAGAAAAGCATCTACTCTTTTTATAGCACTCTAATAAGAGTCTTTAAAGCAAATAAAACAAATTCAACTGAACTCAATTGGTTCTTTTCCTGTACTTTCCTGCAGCCAATCAGAATGGACCACACTGTAATCATCTGTATCAAACTAAACAAAAAATCCAGCTTTACAGAAGATGAATTTACTGCATACAGGCGGGTTTATAGTACTTCTGCCACGAATGTTCCTCCCTACATTGTTACTGATGACTTTTATTGTTCCCATGTGTCCAGGGGGATCTTTAACCAGGGCTACTTATGCTCCAAATGTGGTTTGGGCGCCCACAAGGAATGCCTGGGTCGCTTTGGCTGCTGCGGAAAAACAGGTAACTTCACTGCACGACCTTAGTCTGCAAAAAGTCTTCTCAAGAAGCCACTGAACCATAAATCTAATTGTGCAAGTGGAAGCTGTGGTTTTATAGCAGAACATAAACACGATGACAGGCGTCACGCAGTCGCACATAAAACCTCCCGTATGAATGTCTCGAGACGAATATGGAAGTTTTGTTTCAGCGCGGTGTAAAACAAAAATCTACACGGTGACAGTATAAAGAGGACGTGGGACAAAAGAAGTGGCTTTTTGGGAATTGTTCTAACTAGATGTAAGAACTTTATACCCGTCCTTATTTCAACAAACTGAGGTCATCCAAGCTTTCAGTCAGTGTTAGAGAAAGGTTCCCCGGGTGCTTGTGACACTTCAGAGTGTCACCGTCTGTCGCGCCGCTAATCCCAACAGTGGAAAAGCAGTTTGAAAGGAGTTTTTATAAAACTCCAGACGTGTTTTTCTATCCTGCCCCTGTTGTGTATCTGTCAGTCAGCAATCTGTGCAGGCGAACTGACAGCTCTGAGCTGGATGATGGAGGGAAAACTTCAGAAACCAGCTTAGCATGTCCTCTGCAAACCTGTGTGTGTGTTTACGAGGACTGTGTGTTGCAGAGAACATGAGAGGTGGAAAAAGAGAGAAAGTCTTTGCATTTTAAGCTTGAGGAAGTTTTTTTCTTAACGGCTATGAAACCTTGGACTGTTACTATCTGCACTCTGTCTACCGGTGTGGGTTTGTATCCCCTTCAGCAAGCCGCCAGCTCCTGTTGGACCTGGAATCTGTCATGATTGCTGGGCCCACCTGGAGAAGGTGTGCTGGATCTTCGCCTAAATTTCCTTCTTATCACTCCATATCCATCCACTACTGGTGGCATGGATCGATAATAAATATGTAGCCAGGGCTCTGAATAAACTACCAGCCTATCAAGATTTTCTCTATTGAATAAGATTATTGTTTTTTTAAAACAACACTACAGAATTTTCTGACCTTTAACCTTTGTGCTTCCATCATTACCCTGCTGTGTCCCGTAGCTAAAAATCTTTACAACTGTTTTCCTGCCCGCAGAATCATGTCACATGCTTTTTGTACATGCACGGTGGCAGAAAGAGGACATTATTGGAAGCAAGAGAAAGAAACTGTGAACAGCGCAGAGCAATAGATAAGACAAGAGTCAATTGACTGTTAGTAGCTGGAGAGTGCTCAGAGAAGAGACAGGATGCCAAATTTGCCTTTGTAAGGGGGAGTTAAAGTACAAAAATCTGTCAAATCTGTTTACATTGTGTTTTAGATGTTAAGAATTTTAACATTATTGATTCTTCACACTCTTATCTTGAAATCATTTGTCCCGAAAATGTAATGTTTTACTTAAATTTTCCTTTTCTGTAGATTTGGCCGCGCTAACAGTATTTTTTCCTTTGTCCCTCATTACCCAGCAAGCCATTTGTATAAATCTGCACTTAAGTAGGGCTGAAGAATTGCAGATATAAAAGATATAAAAAGTAAAGAACAAAGGTGATTTTTTAAACTGGTTTTAGCCGTAATGTTGGCCACCTGTAATGGTTAGAAATGACTTTATTACCAAGATGATCAGTGCATCGTGTGTGCATGGAACTAATGTTGGCATGGTGTTAACCTCTGTCCACTGGCGGATGGCAGACTGGCATGGATACAAAACATTTATCCTGTTTTACTGCTGTTTCCTGCAACACTTGTCTCTTTTTAGGTATTTTTCTTAAAGTATGATGAGTTATAGGGTTGGATGTCTTGTTTCTCTGCATCACCACCTGTTTTTTGCTTATTTTCTCCTTTATTGCCGGTTTCTTGTAACTAAACTCATATTTCCACTGTTGCCAACTTTTTGTTTTTATGTTATTTTGTTTAAATTTTCTTCCTATTAAGCTGATCACATATCAAACAGACCTTTAACTATTTATTTCAACCCACCAAGCTAAATTTCAACCTGTGTTTGGCGCATTTGTGTTCATTCAGCTGACTGTAACAAGGATTTAAAGATGTTTTTAACTTATGTATCATGCATTGACTTAGTCTGTGTCTTTTTTAATGCTCTAAAAATCATAAAGAGAAGATTTTTGCAATGCAGCAGGTTGATTGCAGCACAAACACATGACCCCAGCTTCACAGAAGTGTTGCATGTTTGTGTTTTTGTGCACTTGTGAGGTAACACTAAGCCGCAGTTTAGTTGCATTTATCTCTGTTATCAGATGTCTGTCTGCACATCAGGCCAAGGTTCAGGTTAAGAACAACATTCTTGCTGAGAGAAGTGTGTGTGTGCGTTTATGTATTTGGGCTGTCTGCCACTTAGTGTGCGTGTGTGTGTGTTCATGTAATTGTTCTATTTGCACAGGTACAGGAACAGGGGCGTGTTTACGTGCATAGGTATGCAGTTGTGTGTGTGGAGGGCGGTGTAATCCGTCCCTAAGGGACCCAGTGAAAAGAAAGCGAAGCAAAAAGCACAGGTCCGCCCCCCCTCCCTCCCCACCCACCTCGTTACCTCCTCTATCTGTGCTGTCAGGTAGTGGCAGCACAGCAAAACAAAGCGAATCGCAGTCGGACACGGCCGTCCGCCTTTTTCCACTAATGAGGGAGTGTTGCCTTGTACCGATGAGTGTGTGCAAGTGTTTGCGTGCACCCGCTAACCCGTCATTCACTATGCCTGTTCTCAAACTTCTTTCAGATCCCGGCTCCGTCAGAACTCAGGTGAGCTGCTGCTGCGTATCTGTGTGTGTCCGCGTTGATGTGTGTGTGCTGTCTGCGTCTCCTCTCCGAAGCCTCGCTGCACTTTAAAGCCCGTTCTCCTCTGCAGCTTCCTGCCAAGGAGACTCCAATTGACTTTAGCTGCTGCAGAGATGTGTGATGCCAGAAACAACAATGTTTTTGGAGATTTACCCCAAGTCGTCTGTGCTGCTTTTGCGTTTTTGTAATGTTTAAATTCAGCTGCATGTAAGACCCGGTGTCATATGCTGCAGAGAAGCTAATAAGTGTCACATGAAGGACCTGCACATACAAACTTTACGTGAATATTGGTTTTGAGAGTAGATTTAAGAGCAGCTGCATTACTCTCTGCAGCTTTGCAGCATTTCTTTTTGCTGCATGCAGCATGTTGTTTTTTTGCAGTGTTTTACTGTTTTTAACTGATGAAGCAACTGATGACGCTTGTGACTTTACCTGTTTTTGTTTGTATAAGAACATAAAATAGATGAAATTGCATGTTTCTAAGTGTGTGTTTGTGCTTTTACAGGGTCGGAATCGAGATCCAGGTGAGGAAATGATAAAACTGGACACCCTGCACACATCTTTATCTTCTAGACCCACATCTTTATATCTGCAGGACACGTCAACAGCATGTGCCAGATATATTAGCACCTAAAAGTTAAAAAGTATTTAGATTTTTATCAAATCTAGTTGGTTTTATTGACCTATTAATTAAATTCTAAGACATAATTTTAATGTTTTTGTTGTTTTAAAAGAAATTGACACTAATTGCGTAAAAATCAGATGTTAGACTAAAAAAATCTATTTATCTAAATAAATCTATCTATCTAAATTTATTTTTGTTGTTAAAACAGACATGCTATGAAAGCCACATACTGATTAATTAAATATAACAAGAAAAACAAAGTCAGTGATTTCATTTTTACATTTGCAAAACACAAAACTGAATCAAAGCAAATGTAGTGAATTTTTGCTGAAAATGACCTTGTAGATATCAGTAAACTAAATGTTTTTTTTTTTGTCTTACTTCCCTTTTAAGATTCTTTTAAGTATGATAAAAATATTGATTAATTAGTTTACTCTTTTCTTTCTGCTCTCCAGACATTGTTAAAAAAAAAGCTCAGCCATGAAGAAGAGTGTTATGAAACAAGTTGTGTAGCAGGGTTGGTGACAGGTTAGCTGGAGCTGCTGCAGGCATGCAGGAGTGCAAACTCAAAACACAAAACACACAAAAACATGCAAGAAAATCTGAATAAAATGCACAAATAACTTTGGGTATATAAAGTTAACATGGCGGTACTTTTTGTTTATCTACCAGCAGTGGTATATATGTAAGTGTGTTTGTGTCGCTACGCTGCATGCAGACCTTTAATCGCTTATAAGCCGGCCTTCAACACCCATTTTTCCAGCCTTTCATCCATTATGCTGCAGAAAATACTTTCTGACTGAAGATGCATTAAAATCAATAGGCATTTGATTGCCCCAGCGTTTCATAATATTCAACGCTTCTCTCTTTTGTCTATTCTTAAAAGGTGCACTAACACAAGGCTCGTCCTTTTGTGCACAGGAATGCAATTCATGCCCCGGAGACTCGATTCTCCACGGCCCTGTGTCTTTAGAAGTCCTTTTCAGGCGAGATGGCACATGTCAGGCTGCCAGCCAGTTTCACAGCACTGGAACAGATCCTGCAGGAGGAGCACAGCAGATAGAGATGCATCGTCTTCCACTAACATGTTGTTGACTTCCCTTTATTTGCTTTGAGTTTTAGCTCCTTCTTCATGTTGTCACTTGAATTGTTCCCTCATATTCTGCTGAGGAAACAGAATCTCCCCACAATGCATCACAGGACGTTATGCACAATTCATTTATTGTGCCTGTAAGAGGAGTCACATTTTTTCTGGCACAAGTTGGTGATTCGTTATGTGCAATTAAAAATCAGTTTCAGCAAATCCATGCTGGAATGTCAAATTTGAGATTAATGTCTGACTGAAATATATCCAACAAGCAAAATTAACTTGATTAAATCAGTTTTTAACCATTGCGTGCATACAGACGCTGACTTTTTGCATGCCGCAGACTAGTTTATAGGATTTATATGATTATGTTGCACAGAAATCAGGAACAAACTAATTGGACTTTTCTTCAAGCTTCCCAGCGGGAGTGATAAAAAGCTTTTAATAAGTCAACAAAACTGGCTCCTTGTTATCTTTATCAACGAAGAGACCTCTGTAACTGACCCTGCAGCAGATTGCACGGCTGTAAAAATTCGGTCCAGCGGAATTGTAGACTTGTGCGTGTGCATTCTGTCTTATTACAACCTGATCATATGGGTCATTTATGGTTTAGCAAAGCAGAGATGCATCTAAATAATGGCAAACAACTACTTTTAGACCTGAGACTGTAAACTCACAGCAAGTAAAGATGGTCTTTAAAGCTCAAGAAGAGGGTCTTTTGCATTAAGCTGGTTGAAATAGTTTTGCAGATGTTGTTCGAGCACTAATGCTGCCACTCTCACAGGTCTCCCCAAGATGCTGGCAATCAGGAACTACTTTGGTGCTCCGAGCCCCACGTCTGGTCCAGCGCTCAGCATCCAGACAGGCGACATCATTGAATTAATCTGTGCAGACCTTCACAGCCCCTGGTGGCAGGTCAGATCACACTTTATCTCCTCATCACCTCCGTTCCTAAAACAAAAGGTCTTCTCTCAGTCCATTTAACGTGACATTTAAAAAAGTAAAGGAATACCACACCTACAGAACCAGTATGGAGGATCAAAACTGCCACAATTACAAAATCAATTAACTAATTAATAAAAAAATATTATTATATATTTGACTCTTTATTAAATCTATATTTTATTTGTCGTCAGATTTTTAACTTAAAGCCCAATTCATACTAGAATTCAGTACCCACATAAACTTCTGAACACGAGGCAAATAAACGTTCATTAAATAAATTGAGAAAAACATGAATAACTCTTAAAGAAAATATGTTAAAAATAAAGTCACAAAAACACTAAATGTGAATAATCTGGAATACATTACAAGTACAGTACAGGTACTCATACAAGATTACATTAGTTTTAAATGAGTACTTCATTTTGGCTTGTGTGGGTTTCTTTACATTTCCTCACCGAACATGTATTTTTAATGCTTTTAACTTGTGATGTAACGTAATTTTGACATAATCGATTAAAACTGAACTGTTTCCCGTTAATGTTTCCCGGCATAGCTGTCAGTTGTGATTATGTGCAAGAGAAGCTAAAAAACAGAAGTAAACTCTCGTCAGGAATTTTACCTTGAGGCCAAACAACTGATACTTAACATGATTGCTTCATAATCAGAGCTGCAAAGAGGGATCCATATCTCAGCACACTTTATAAAGAAACGTTGAAATAGATAAAGAATTCAATTAAGTGGGTGTGAAGGCTTCAGTGGAGGCGGCCACAGCTCTGCAGTTAGCAAGCATTCAATATCCATCTCCTCTGCAACCAGCAGTCCATAATCATTTCTGTTCTGGGGGTGTGTGACAAATAAAAATCGATCACTGTAATTTCATTTCATTCAGTAGCAACCATCTGTTAGCTTTGTCGGTGTTAGCAGCTGTAGTCGTTATCAGAGTCTTGGCGCGGATGCAGCACAATGCAGGGAGCTGATGAGCTTTAAAATATCACCTCTGAGAGAATCTTTGTCACTAAAATCTCCCATAAAAACTGTTATTTACCAAAGTGCAACACATGAATCATCCCAGCCAGCTAATGCGCATGCAAAACAATCAAAAACATCGATATGTCATGGGGAAGGTGGTATACAAATCGCATGAGTAAAACTAATAAGTTTAATACCAGAAAGTTAATAAAATGAAACATTAATTCAAGAAAACCCAAACCAACCAGTACAATTACACTCAGACTAGATTCATTTTGCCACTTAAAGTCCTCATGATCATTGATGTCAGGTCTTAATTAATGTCTCGTATGAGTTAAAGAAGGAAAAACAGCGTTAAAAACAGTCCTGTTTGTGTGGGATGTTTTCAGGCATCATGGGAGGAATAAATAACTCTTCCTCTTCCTCTCTTCCTGCCAGTCGTCAATCAACAAGTAAAGAGTTTCTGAATTAAGGAGACAAACTTTAATACGGTTTTCTATCTGTGCTTTCAGGGGAGGATCCTTTCCACCAAAGAAATCGGCTTCTTTCCCAGCGACGCCGTCAGGCCTTGTCCATGTGTAAGCACAACTTTTCCTCCACTTCTGCAGCATGTTTGCACCTGCAGACGCAGCTCAGCGTAATGAGCAAATAGTTTTACATTTCTGAGAAGCGCTTCAGTATTTTCCTGGCAGGAGATGAAGAGAAAAAGCCCTGCAGCCCTGCAAAAGTTTATATTACGTCAAAAAAATGTTCTCTGCTTGTATTTTAAGTTATTTTTAAAATATTATTTTAAATATTTAAAATATTAAAAATATTATATATATATATAAATATAATATATATATAATTTATATATATAAATTATTAAAATTGTGAAATTATTGAAAAAATAAATTATTTTCTGTAAGAAAATAATTTATTCAGAATAATTGGATGGACTTTTTTTAAATAAATGAACAAAAAACTCAGAAGCAACATTTCTCTAAATTTTCTAAAAATTTTATTGCATTTGAAATTACGTCATTTCACATGTTTGTCTGCATTTAAAATAATCTTTTCAGAGATTTGAAAAAACAAAGTTGCAAAACGTTTGCATGGACTTCATGCTGTCAGCTGCTTGT
>JBAMHX010000020.1:17789770-17800343 GCA_037177515.1 Pseudomugil tenellus
TCCGGTGTCCACCCTGCCTTTCACCCGCTGTTAGCTCGTTTCAGATTCCTGCGAGTCTCTATAGGATAAAGTGGATACAAAAGATGGATGGATAGCAGGAAGCAAACCTTAACAAAGACGTCTTGACTGTGTGACCTTTAACCTTTTGCTTCCCTGGAGCCCACATGCATTGGCTTTATGTCTGGTATAAAAACACAACTCCACACCGTTTTTTTTAAAAGGTTTCCGAGCATGACACATCAGGCCTTTCCGAAACTTCCCCCTACCTTCACACGGAGGGTCCACCACGTTAACACCATTATGATGGAGTATTACTGGTTTATGCCGACGCTGAGCTGGTGTATTATCCTTAATGGTTCGTCGTAAAAGATAAATTCGTTACACTGAAAAAGATGAAACCTGATCTTTATTTTCAGCTCAGTCCAGTTAAACTTTATCTAAACAGCGCTAGTTAACATTCATTACAAACGATTTTTACAGATATCGTTCAACCAGATTCATTGTAGCCCAGTTAGTCCACGTAAGTCTCGTTTATTTTTCCCATATAAACCTATTTATAAAAGGTAGCCTCAGTAAGGAAACAGTTAAATCCTTTCTGCCATTAATTCCCCATCCTGAGCTGCACAAGGTGACAGTGGGAAGGAAAAATCTTCATCCAAACCAGGAAGAACCTTTTGCCTTGACTGGATATGTTCTATAATGTATGTTCCTGATATCATTATTCCATTTTTACATGTTGAAAGTTAAATATAAGAGAAACCTGTTGCTTTTCCAAAAAACCTTTTTCACCTCAGATAAGTTAAAGTTTAAAAAATGTAGTTTTTTGAGATGCTACTGATGCATTTACAACAGCAATGAGGACGTGCATCTGGAAGCACAGCTGGATTTCCACACATGCCAACAAAAGGAGACTTGAACTTTTTGGAAAGAAAAAATTGTCCCAAATTTGTCTGGTGCTAATTATGTTGTGACAAATTTATTAAAAATCCAAACCTACAAAGTTTTTTAAATGAAAACTTTAAATTTGTTTGCGTTCAGTTTGACCTCTCAGTTCAGCTGCTGTTACGAGACAAAGCTGCCACTCTCCAGGTGGAAGTGAGACAAAAATCATACATATTAGGTAAATCAGATGCTTTTACATCTGACAGCAGCTTCTCAGAGGGTACAATTAAAAGATTTAATCTTCCTTGTGCGAGTTAAAAACATAGCTTTCTAATTAAAGTGAACCCACTTCAGCCGAAACAGTAAAACGCTTTTAAGGGAACATGAGTGAAGGAGCTGCGGCTTTGTGGATCTGCTCTCCTTCAGTGTGTTTTATTTGATTTTTTTGCGCTTCAATCAGCGACTGTGTTCCTGAAAAAGAAACATCAGATTTTGGATTTTTATTCTCCCTTTGCTTTTCTCTCTCTCCTTTCCACCACTCCCCTCTCGCATCCCTCCGCTCCCTGCCTGGCCTGTCCTGCCATAGCTCCATTGCTCTGCGGCCTCTCTCTTGTAACTCCTGCCGGCTACAGCTTTGTGCCTCCTTCCTCTGCTCCCTTCTGGTCAGGTACAGGTATCGCATCTCTCCGCCTGTCTCTCTTAACTCTCAGTTTTCTGTCTCCCTTTCCTGTCATGTGAAGGCTGTTTAGCATGCCGGCTGCAGCTCGGTGCTCTCACATCATCGCAGCAGCTTCACCTCTTTCATCCAGCCTCCCATCGACCATCTCCGCTCTCTCGTTGTTGTGTTCACATTTGTCAGAGATTGTTTATTTGCATGTACTGTAGAGATCGTCTTTGCCTGTGTGTGAGAAGCTACGTTGAGAGAAAAGAGGTGTGTGAGATGTTTTCTGGTGCGTGTGCATGTGGGTCTGCCCGTCAAAGTGAAGTTAGAAGTGTCCAAATACACAGAGCTCCTTTATATTAGATATTCTATCCCCCACGGCCGGGTTGTAGAGGTCTGACATTCCATTTCCACCTGTCAGCTCAGCCCAGTTCAACCCTGCAGTCGTCTGGAAAGAAGAGAGCCGGCAGGATGGGATGGAGGGCTGGTAACTAGCTTACCTGCTCCACATCTGTCTCTCACACTGCTGTCTCCTCGACAGGAGATGTCTAATCTCACACGCACATGCTGTCAGAACACTTGAGCTGGACTTCTTCAACAAAAACCCACAAACTCAAAGCTGCACACCTTCTGGAAAAGGCTCATTCTGTCTAATGTTGAGATATTGGGTCTCGTTCATTCTGGTTAGCACAAAGTGGTGGTCAACCTGTCATTTACCAGTAAATGTGCGGATACCTTCTCCATTGCTGGAAAATACTGTTTTGTTTGTGCTGTTTTCATCTGTTGCAATGATTCAGATCATGAAACTGGTTCAGGTTACTTCAGGGTTCCTCATAAAACCATAAAATAAGAGCAAACCGAGAATTTTATGTAAAGACCAAGGTTATGTTCGCATTTTTTGCCAACATGTGACCAGACGCGACCACTTCTGGTCCAGAAAGTAAAAATCCTTTCCAACCAGTCACCAAACCAGCTGACTTTAATGAGGTAAACAAGTATGTTAGTGAAAACACTTGTTCTGCACGTGCAGGTAAAAACATGGCAGGACTTTTACTTTATGGCACGTGGATTTAACACCTCTGCATGTGACTCAGCATATTTTTAATGACAGCCTGTAGTGCATAAATCTGACCTAAGCCACCTTAATATGTGATACTAAGCCAGACACATATCCAACCTGTCTCTTAGCAACCTCAGTTTGTACGGTGATGCCACGTCACACAGGTGTGACAAACACTGAGAACGCAGCAATAGTGTTGATTCAGCTAGCCGATGGAAGCAAACAGGAAAATAATTCTTTCCAAACCAATTCATCAGTCAGTTGTGACTGCGAGAAATACCACTGAAATACCATGAGATACGAGTTTCATTTGTTCCATGACTTTTCTCGTACCTTATTTAATGTAACTGAAATCTCATTAATCTGTTCCAGCTCGCAAAGTGTTTTATTTACCTTGGAGATTAGACAACTTGAGCTAACAGAAGACAGAGGTTGAGGGAGGAGTAAACAGGCGGAGTATTTAAAGGAGGAATTTTGTTTTGTACGTACACTTTCACGTTCGTTCCCTTACTCACTACTGTACACTTGAAATGATACTTTACGATTAAAAATGCTACACAAACACTAACCGAATGAGACACTGGAAGCTGAGCACATGTTGTTGTTGTGGAGCATTGTTTCGGTGCGGCATAAATTTGGTCGAATCAAACCTCGTATCTCAAAAAAATTGTATGTCAATGCACTCATATGTCGAGGCGTCACTGTACTTCCAAAAATATGTGCAGAGCCATTTTTTCTTGTGTAAATACTGCGTAACGTTGTGTGTCACTTCAGGCCAACATACCAATGAATATGATATGATTAAAAAAAATAAAAGAAAATTTAGATCTTGGTTAAAAAAAAGAGGATTTGCAGTGTAACCCGCAAGTGTGAATGTACCCAGAGTCAAAGATGGCTTGTAAACGTTTCATTCGTATTAAAAAAGAAGCTGAGTGAGATCTTACCGGAGTTTGTAGTGATTCCTTCCTGGTTCGGCTCCTTCTCTGCTTCTCTGCTTTGTTACGGCTGAACTTAAAGGTCAAGTTTTCAGTTGCTAATCTACAACATGAGCTGAGCTAATTTAGCTTGTGCTAATCTATTTCTTCATTCAACAGGACATCCTAAAAATCTTTATGATAAAAACGACCGACTGCGCGGCTATGAAGAATTTTAGATAATTAGTATATACAATAAACACATATCAATGACGGAATAAAAACCCGCGGGAGCAGAAACAATGTAAGGCTTGTAATGAAGGGTCATATAGGCCTTTTCCATTGGTACCTGCTCTCCCCGGCTTTCCTCGGCTCTACCAGGCTTCAGGATGTTTCCACTATAGATATTGTGTAGATACTTTTGTGGTGCCTGCTTCCTTGAGGTTCCAAGCGTAGAGAGTCGGGCCCAAGTAATAACTACAGGCTAGAGTAATGATCAGCCCGTAGCTTTGGTATTACTAGCGATCTGGGCGGCAGCTTCAGAACCAACACAGACGTACTTATTGCAACTCTGATTGTTGGCAGCTTCATAATATCTCAGATCGCGGCGGCATATTCAGAGTCGAGAAGAGTAGGTACTGATGGAAAAGGCCCATTAGTCCCAACTGCTTGGTCCTGTTGAAGCTCATTGGAAGCACCAGATAGTTTTAGCTATCACAAACCAATATGATTGTTTTGTCTGCAATTCAAACACTAACCTGTAAGGAACTATGTCCCACAGTCCCAGATCTAAGATGTGAAAATACTCGATGACTGACGTTTTGTTTGACCACCACTTTGTTCTCGGAAACCACGTGAGCCATGATTGTTTTATGTTTTCATGTTGCTTGTATTCAGTCAGGACGTTCTTAAAATCTGGGGAGTGTTTTAGTAACTACTTCTATCTGGTCGACCATAAAAGCAGTTGCTATTTTTATGTGTGAACTGTCACCGTCCTCGTCCAAAGCAGCCAACAGGAAGTGCTGTTGCTTCATAAGCATTACCACAAACTAAAACCAGATAGTTTTTGTATCAAGTTATTTACCAGAGTTTGGTGTTGCCGTATTCTGTGTGTGTGCTCTGTTTTCACATCTGTATGAGCAGATGTTTATTTTTAACATCAACTTTTTATTATTATTATCTTTTTTCAGTTTTTACTCCCAAAGTAATCGGTGTGGCGATAGCGCGGTACGACTTCAGTTCCCGCGACACCCGGGAGCTGTCGCTGCAGGAAGGAGACGTGGTCAAGATCTACACAAAGTCTGGCGCTAACGGCTGGTGGAGGGGCGAGGTCAATGGCAGGGTGAGTGGCGTCCTGAACACATACTCCTCACCAACAGAACTTTAAAACGTAATTGCACACGAGAAAATCTGTGTCCTAAACACTGCATATATACAAACTCCCACTCGCATCCATTGCATTTTAGCTTGGAGGCTCTTGGCGTGGGTTTCTTTCTTTTACTAAGCTAGATGTGGGTGTTGATGGTGCTCTTGTGAAAAACTAAGCCTTGAGAAAAGAGTCTGTGGAGGGCTGTTTGTCTCTCTTTAAGGCCAACAGCACATAAAAACAACTGTCTCCACTTACGGAGATAAACAGCTGGATCTGTTGGTGAAAAACACCTCTCTGGGGTTACAGCATTGCATCCCATCAATATTAAATTTAGTCACAACTACAAGATTTTATTTAACTGATGTAGCAATGAAAGCCATTTAGGTACGAGTCTAAAAATTGAATGACAGTAGCCTGAAGAAGCTTTCTAAGCCTGAGGATCAAAGATTTTTAGGCATTTTTTTCATGCATTTTACTTTGTAAAGGAAGTTTATGATAGATGTAACTGGTGTGGAATATTCAGGATTTAACCCTTTCTTTGCTGTTGCTAATTTGGTGTCAGCCACTTCTGGTTGTTGTTCATTTTATATATTTTTATCCAATTAATATATTTATTTATTTATTTTTATCCACACATTTGAATATATTTAATTTATCATGTATAAGTTATTCATTGGCTTAGTTTAAAATCAGACTTTACTACTTTGTTTAGAGCGTAGCGCTATAAGATCCATTGCTAATGGGGTAAAAATATGAAAAGCATGCAGTCAAACACAATAAGCTAAAATTACTGTTGAAATTCTTTAAGACAATATAAATGAGGTGCAACCTAATTATACTTAGTAGAAGATGATTTGTAGAAGAAAGTGGTGGTGTTAGCCGTTAGCCTTTATATAGCACCTTTCACACCAAAACATTTCCAAAGAGCTTCACATTAAATCAATAAACAGGTTAAATAAATCACATAATAATAAATAAATAATTAAAATAAAAGATAGAAAACCACATGTCTCACACAGCGCTAAATGCTAAGCAATAAAAATGCATCTTAAAACAAGACTTAACATTCCACAGTGGGGGCCGTGCTGACATGGGGGGCAAGTGACTGCCAGGATCTGGAGCCGACCACAAAAAAAAAAAAAAAGTACCACCTCCTGTACTGCAGGAAAAAAACGGGTCCTCGGACCTCAACTCGCTGGAGTGTAGCCTTTGATGAGGTCTGTGATGTTTGGTGGGGCAGAAAAAGTTAGCATCGGTCCAACCACAGATCAGAGGTTCAACTCAAAATGTTTGCTACAGAAATGCTTCTGGTTAGTTTGGTTGAAGATTTTAGAGCCAAAGTTTGCAGTCCCACCAAGAAAAACCATCAGCACAAGACTTAGGAAGCTGTCTAATGACTGTAGGTGAGCTAAACACTCAGTTAGCAAGTGTTGAAAAGCTGTCTCTTGCTGTGGATTCATGGACAGAGCCAACCTTATCATATCCAACCACACACAGTGCTGCGCTGCAGACCAACAAAAAGAAAAAAAGCTCCAAACGGTTGAACCTCTCAGATGTGATTTTCCTATTAGACTCAGGAAACTAAAAGGAAACATACCAGCATGTGTACATGACATTGCTAGCAACATTGTGCTAGCTAACCTTAAGCACATGTTATTGCTTAAGGTTAGCTTTGTTAATACAAAGTGAAAAAATGGTTTAATACTAATAATTTTTTTTCTTGAGATGTCTATTTTTTTCTGATTATTTGAATGTTGTCACCTCAGGTCGGCTGGTTTCCATCCACATACGTGGAGGAGGGTGAGGAATGAACAATCCCGAGTGGGAAGAAGAATCTGCTGAAAGAAGAAATGACTGAGTAAACGGAGAACACAACGGTGCAGAAGCTTCACGCTCCTCCACAGCGCCCCCGTTGACTCAGCCCGCCCCAGAGGCCTTCGATAGAGCAAAGGCTGCAACGCGCTGCAGATCCAGAGACGCCCTCGCACTTCTGCCCGACTCTGCGGCCGAGCGGCTCCAACTAGCAGGGAAGAAGCGCTCACCACGCATTTCCTCTCCTCCCTCCCAGACTTGGTCCTTCCATCCATAATTCATCCCTCGCCTCCTTTCTGCCCCAGCCAGCCGCAGCAACCCCCCCACCTCTG
Organism: Pseudomugil tenellus; assembly: GCA_037177515.1. Classification (NCBI taxonomy): domain Eukaryota; kingdom Metazoa; phylum Chordata; class Actinopteri; order Atheriniformes; family Pseudomugilidae; genus Pseudomugil; species Pseudomugil tenellus. Next base: position 17,796,801 of record JBAMHX010000020.1, read on the forward strand.
TAAACTCCCACCTGTTTCCGCCTGCCAAGTCAGCCGTTGCCAGAACTGTCACAAGCAGATACTGAAATGCCTCTATTCATGCGCTCATCTATCCATCCATTCATCTATCCATCAACGTGTGGGAATACACTCATCCCAGTGCTCGAAGGGACCCTCGATGCAAAGCTTTTTTATTATTTTCCTTTTCTTTCATCCGACGTGTCACTCTGAAGGGATTCCAGTCAGTTTTGACCTTGCTTGTGTGTTTGTTCCACAAACATGAGCATTTATTGATGACTTGATGACCTAGATTTACGCACACACCTCCCACCTTTCCTCCCGTTCAGATTATTACAGCCACACACTCTTACTGGAGATGGGAGGGAGTGATGGTGTCGGATAGCGGAGCCGCAGCTCGCCAGCGATTGATCGCTGCTGTTCCCGTCCTCATCCCACCTCCGACATCCTTTATCTCCGGCCCAGCCTCTCGTGTTTTCAGTCGTCCTGACTGAGAGCAATCCGACGCTCTTATCCGTGGCAGCTCTGTCAACAAGCGAGCGCTCACTCAGGTTTTATCTTATTGGAGGCTTGTCGGAGGTGCGAGCTCAGTCTGACCCGTGATTGGCTGGTTTTTACATACCTTCTTAAATTTGTACCTTAGCTTTGTTTTCTCCAGATGATGCAACTGATTTATTTTATTTTTAATCTTACATTCTGAACACTTTTTTTCTTTATGGATCAAAATTGACCCAAAAAAACACATTTACAGTCTGAAATCAGTTAAATGCTCTTCTTCTCTGCTTTCAACCTGAATGAAGTCTTTTTAATCTGCAGAGGAACCTATAACTTTGCAAGAACATACCATGCAACACTACTATGCTTTAGATTCTGGCTTAAATCACCAGGCTCAGACCATAAACTCCTCCATGGCTGGATTTCTGCTGCAACATGTATTAAACAGACTATTTGTTTAATATATATTTGTTCTATCTCTGACTTCTGTTCACACAATGATCAAAAACATAGCAAACTGCTTTCTGGCACATCTTTTTATCACATTTCCATCGTTCTTCCTTCTAACTCTGGGATCCACAGTAGTGATGCTACTGGGAGACACGTGGAAGCCTAAATAAGGTTTTCATGTTATATCTGAGCATCGTCAATGAGACATCAGATCATAATGTTTAACTGCTGAACTGGTTTTAGCCCATCTGCAGTGTCATTGCATGACCACTAGATGGCAGCATGTGAAACAGCGCTTCATCTTCGGCATGTTTTAGTTTGGAGATGACATCATCTGATTAGGACAGGGGCAGTGATATGGGAGTGTGACTGGCTTGGTAAACAGAATATCCAGTGTTATGCTGGAAGGGTTTCAGAAACTTGGTGTGAGGAACTGGTGGGATGGCATTTCCTCCTTCGCTGCTTCTCACACGTTAAATATTACATTTGCAAAGTTCTGAGAGAAGGTTTGGTGAAAGGAACAGGCAGAAAAACAAAGCCAACACCTTTTTCCCATCGAGTCAGACAGACTCCAGTAATCCACTCCTCTTCCTCCTCCGCTCGGATGAACTCTGACAGCAGGGCCATTTACAACTGCAGACCTCCCCGTCCTCCCAGTACGCTTTCAGATTTTTTAAAATGTATTTATTTTGCACAGGAGGAATGGGCGGAAGGCTCAAGGGTATCTGTGATCTAATCATTACACCATCTCCTCACCTCGGCGACCCCTCTGCATTCATCTTCCTGTCGGATCCCGTGTCTGTCTCACCGTGTCACTCCTCTCTCTGTGCTGCCCTCTTTCCTCATCCATCTCTCAACCAATCTGCGTCTTCGCGGTTCCTCTCTGTATTCTGTTCCTCACCCTCTGAGGACTGGGAGCTCGGCTGCTGCCCCTGCTGTGGAGATTCAGCAACTTGTAGTCGGCTTGTAACTTTGAAGAAAAATTCAACAGTACCTCAAACTGATTCGCCACTTACACCTGAATTTGCTCTTCCCGTTATCACGTCATCATATGCTGGTTATGTTCATGGCGTCCGTAGGGAGGGTAAAGCATTTTGTCAGGTTTATGATTAATATGACTGGTCCGCTTATTTTCTCTTTACACAAGTGTGCATACTTTGTTGTTGTTTTGTTTTCCCAATGAAGCCAAAGATGTATGCTGTGCTTACTCCATGCTGTCTCGTAACCACGGTACCGACCGCTGTGGCCTAATGAAAACCGTGCAATCCTGACTGTGTAGCAGAACCATGTATTGTTGCTGTATTATACTGTAAATGATGTAAATAGCTCATAAATAAAGATATACATGCTTCTTTTACTCTGCAGGCATTTCCTGTTTTGCTTTGTTGCTGAAGCCCATTTATTCCTGTATTATGCAAGTTGTGATGCAGGTAACATGCGGTGTCTTCACCTAAAAAAGGAGGTATTTTTATTCTTTTATGTGATTGAAGGCATAATTTGGGATTAGCATATTTCTGCCTTTACAGAGCATTAAGTGTCCCTCCCACACCGTCCTGGTGATGTGAGATACTGCAGATTTTCTTTCCCATCCCATAACAGGTCAAATGTAAGCCAGTATTAGTGTTATCAACCTGATACTGATATACAAAAACTTCCTGCATTCGGAAAATTATTTTCAAAGTAGACTCCAGTAAGGGGGAAACTTTATTGATTTCTTTGTTACTCAAACTAAAAACCCCAGTAAAATGCAGAAATAAACAAATGTTTGTCAACATTTATATGTTAAAGTATCCATTTAACGTTCTGTCTAAAGAAATAATTGCTATAAATCTATGCTAGTATATATTTAAAAAATGAAAAATACTGAATATTTATTGACGTCCAGCGTCTGCAACCATCCTCTGCATCTGTGTCTCGGCGAGCAGATCTCAGTGAATTTTTATCTCAGGTTGAACTTATACCGATAATTAACGCAGCACATAATAAAACAGGCCAGTACACACCAGTCAAAATATTCACACCAGTGATAAACTTCCATCAAGTGATTTAGTGAGTTTAACTTCTGCAAACTTAGGTAGATTTTTTTTAATATTCACATCTGACAAATGAACAATCCATTTCCTGGGAATAAATAAAGTATAATTGAATTCTGTTAGATGGCATGTCATCACAATGACGTATTTGTCATGGCAACTGAAGGCGCCATCTTTGTCTAGGGGTAAACAACTCTTTAGTCTCATTCAGTTATATGTGTTATATAGGCTCACTGTAGGTTGGTTTAAATGGCCTAAATGTGGATTTACTTATTTCACGTGAGTTTTTCATATTAATATCATGTACCAGCAAATGAAATCACGATATAAGGACATTATGGAAGCGTTTGGCCGTTACAACCATTACGAAAAATACTGGACCAGTTTCTCATTTTAATGAAAAACATATCTCATTATAATGTGACAGTTTATTGATATAACAGGATATTAATCTCATTAAATCGAGAAACTTTAGAAGATGGTTTCTTATTATAACGAGATGTGTAACCCTAAACCTAGTTTCAACAAGGTAATATAATGAGTTATCTTTTTTCCTGTGTGGAAATGT
>JBAMHX010000020.1:17800443-17827879 GCA_037177515.1 Pseudomugil tenellus
GTTCTTTGCAGCCCTAATGTTATCATTAAGTTAATATATTATTATGTATAGAATATCACTGAATGTGCACTTACCGGGTGTAAAATAAAGGCCACAGACGTAGCATAGTTGGACTTTGGTTGCCACAACTTTTTAACCATCTCCATTAGGTCCGATCGTATTTGACCTCTGTTGATGGCACTCGGCCGCTTATCTCTCCTGACTCCACGTAATGGTATACGATGGTAATTGGTCTTAAACCACTTGTTTTTTAAAAACAATTAGATGTGTAGCCAACCACAAACATGATTTTACCATGTCTCCTTTGTAGTGTCGCTAGGGTCTGTTTCCACCACGCTAAGATGGCGAGCTATGTTGCTATGGAATTACATCAAAATGTCCCGGATGTCCGTCTAAGAGAATTGAATTGATCAATCGGAAGGGGTATTGATAGCCGTTTGGTCTAGCTCTTCAAGGGCAACTTTCTTGCTGGTACTTCAGACCATCATGGCTGAGGATCTTTATCATTTCTTTAGCTAGCTGCTAAAGTGAATCCACAGACATCGAAACGTACGTCCTGGAGCTTCCGTGGTTCCGCTGCAGCTCACCAAGTTCTCTTTTTTTATTGTTGTCGCTCTGGAATCCATGTTTCTTTTCACCTCCTTGCGAGCTTGATTTACAATCCTAGTGATTTATTCACAGTTTTGCATCACATAGACAGAAAGTTGATACTTTTCCCCCAAAATATGTAGTTTTTTTGCATCAGTACCAGTCTGGAAAGGCCTCATAAGAATGAAGAGGGCTCCTGTTGTTTAAACATTAAGGACCAAGAGGAACGATGGAAAAAGAATTACTTGTGCAGAGCTCCACATTTCTCCCACCATCACTAACTCTCCCACTCCCCGTGGTTACTGGCTACCAGTTAGCAAGTAGTGTCAAAGTATTCCAGTGGCCAGTGGGAGTAGTTCCTACCAACTGGGTATTATTTAGATATTATAGCTGCTTTCCTCTGTGTAAACTACACATTTATCCAAATGACTAAAGTATGAATAAGCTGAGATGAAAATAAATTCTACAACATAAAAGCTGGTAATGGATGTATCGGTACGCCCATCATAACCACTCAGAGCTGTGTCACACCCAAAAGCGCTATCAGGGAGGAGCAGGAGGCTTAATAAAGGAAAATAGAAGATGACTTAATGGTGCTGGACCTCCATAGGATAAGAGCATCAACATAATCTCTGCACAGCGTGTGGAGGTGTCTGAAGGGAAATGAGGGGTCATGCTAGGATCTACAGACCAATCCGACAGCTGTATTGTGTGTAGCGTCATCTAACTGCGCCTCCATCTCTGAGGTGAAGTCCTGTCTGACATGGACAGAAACATGGCTGTCTGGACTTATGTTAGACTGAGGTCTACATTTATGCATAAGGGTATCTTATTTGGGATTTCAAAGTTATTCTAAAACAAGACCTATGCTGTCAGAAGTAACGGCTAGGAGTATATCCCTAAACCCCCCCAATCCTCGTACAAACACAATACAATAATATAAAGCTGCACATGTTCAGTCACAAAGCTCCACCTGGTGTTGAAACTTTGTACCAGCCCGGTATGAAATCAGGACAGGATACACCCTGAGGTTGTGACCTTTTATTTGCACTTGATTTGAGGTCAATGAGACAAATAGTTCCAGAGATATAGCCAAAAATATGATTTATCGTGTATAAAATGCCAAGGTTTTTATGGTTTTAAGGGAAAACCATAAATCGTGATATTCGATACAGATCGTCCCCTTGGTGATCTAAACAGGTATACTGAGTATCAAAATCCAATTGTGAAAATTGTTCGAGTTATCACCCTCACACAAAGGATATCCAGCAGCAGCGTAAGGGTGAAACCATAAAACCCGACATTCAGCATTCAGGCATATAATTAAAACAACATGGAAGAATCTACAACTACTTGGATTTTAGGTGTGCATGTGCTAAACCTCTTACTTTCCAACTTGGCCCAAAAACCAGATTCTGCAATGGTATGAAGCTGGATCAATACCTGTAGCAAAGATTAGCTTTGTTTGTAGCACTGCAGCAGGAAGATACACTGAGAACTAGGAGTAATATTCTGCTTCTTTCAGGACCGTTTATTTTCCAAAGATATCCTTATCAAGACTATTCAAAACTGCATTTCACAGACATCACAAAGAAAATAATAATAAAAAAAAACAAAACATAAAATATTTTCTTGTGCACCACAATTAAATCTTTATAAATGTAGAGCTTTTCATGCAGAACATGATCAGTAGCAGATGCTTGAACAGTCGGGTTCAGATCGACAGATCGAAAATGCATTTTTAGCCCCAATCTGGAAAATACAACACACACAGATGAGATGCGGTCCCTCTGCATGATTTCAGTGTGTAATCCTACATGCATGCACATTATTTTTCCATAGTATTGAGGTTAGCTTGTGTATGAAGGGCATTTATTGTGGCATCTGCACATGTACAGTGCTTAAAGATTCCCATATTTTCCCAGGACTTAAAAAGAACATTAGATTTAATTCTTAAAGCAATTTGTGTCTTGTGTCATTTTAGTTGTGTAGTTAATTAAAAATCAATATAGAGTAGCTAAGAACTACGTGCCTGCAGGTACGTTTTAATGGAAAATCAGGTGAGTAATTTGGAGTTCTTTTATAGGAAGAATTGAGATCATTATTAGTCAGACCCTAAAAACTAAAAGCACAGATGCTTATTATGATTTTAATCTTGAACGATATATTAACTGAGAACAGTTTCAGTTATATTCCAACTGCTAACTCTGTAAATCATAAAGAAATAGGGGCATAAAGCCGCCTCTGGACGTCATCGTGGTCCGTTTCCTTGTACCCAGAAGTCTTTCTTGTTAAATTAGGGTTGAATTTTTTCAGCTTGTTGTGTTGCTCCTTTCTCCACAGGACTTAAATAACCTGCGGCCAGTGGGGGGGCTGTTTCTCACAAGCTTATTGGCTAATAAGCGTGAATGAATGTGGGGCTAAAGAGTGGGTCTGGTTGCTGCCATCATGCTGATAATGAACCAACTTAACCCCAAATTTATATATAGTAGGATTAATTAGTAAAAGGATGAAAGCTAGCTGTATACTGTGGGTGTGTGAAACCATTCAGCGAGTGCTTGTACATGTGTTGAGGACATGGCATTAAAGACGCAGAGCATATGCTGACGCTTGCTCCAGCTTCTCTGTGAAAAATGTTGGGAATCAGGTCTTGTGTGTTTGTGTGTGTGCCCATGTGTGGGTGGTGGTCTCCCTTGCCATCTGCTTCATTGTTACCTGCCGTTGCTGAAGTAAGACCGAAGCTTAGACTCTAAAAAGGAACAGTGGTGCAGGGACGGAACGATCAGTGTTCTTGGCTCTGAGAACGTGTTCGAAATTTCCACCAGGTTGGCTTTGCCTGGGCTTGGCTGGTCTGAATGGCACCAACTTCCAGCTGTGGCCGGACCACCAGCGTGACAGATGGTTGGGTGACATCAGCCCCTTTCTCCGTTCGTCTTAACTTTCCGGCCCCGCTGTGGTCGTGTGCAATATGAAACTCTTCATGGTGACACTGACACTGATGGAAGGATGAAAGCAGGTGTGGAAGATGCTATGGCTCTGATCACAGGCTCCACGCATCACAGTACAGATCTAAACTGTCCGTGCAACAGATTCAGCATAGTCTATGATTTCATGGCCAAAAATTCAGTATTAAGTGATTCATGAATGCCAGTAGTAGCTCTGAAGGTTTGCCAGCTGCTGACAGATATGCTTACGCTTAACTTGACACCTCAGGGGGAACAGAGTCCTGTAATTTACTGAACTGTCACTAAAAGTAAAACAACTTGATTAAATGCATTTAGCAGTACTTAATAAGTCAGAGCAGAAAGTATCACAACCAGAAAATGAGTTAACCAGCTCTCTGGCAGAAATGATTTAATCTAAACACAAGCAAGATAAGCTCAGAAAATATTTAAAAACACATCATCCAAAGGCAGGAGGAGGTTACAAGCAGTTACGTCCTGCTCAAAGCTACAAGATTTAAGGAGCTGCATATATGTTGAGCTTGTAGACAAGTGTAGTTAAACAATGGATTGATAAGGTAAAATATGTGTAATCTATAAAATGAATACCGCACATTGCAACAGAAGCATTTAACATTTCCTGCAATTTTGTTGCTTTTACAAAAAGGTTGTTTTTTAAAAAGCAAGTTTGGTGGAGTTAAAAGTGCTTTACGCAAACATTACAGTGTAACAGCGAGGAAGAGCAGATGCATTAAAAATAAATTTTATACAGACAGAAATAAGATAATAACATACAATAAAGGTAATAATACAATACAATAGGTAATAATTAACTGTTGTTGTGATAAAAGGTGGTAAATAAAGTTCAACCTTGGTGAGATTTTTCTGGAAGTTTTATCCACTTATGAGGAGCATAAAACCTGAACGCTGCCTCTTCATGTTTAGTTCTGACTCTGGGAATAGGAAATAGACCTGATGACCTGAAGGATCTGAATGGCTCACAGCAAACCAGGCTAAAAGCAACAGCAAGCTAACAGCAGGATTATGGGAACTGTTAGGAAACCTGCTTTGCAGTTACTTCAGCTGATATAGCTAGCTTAGATGCTAGCTTGGACGCTATTTTAGCTATTTAATGATGTGGAAAAAAATACTTCTTATTTCAACAAACGAAATGAAAAAAAAAGCATATAAAGAACTGGGGAAAATGAGAACAATAAATCTTATTCTGCTGGACAGACATACTGCTGTGGTCACATTAAAGAGACGTGAGAAATAAAACATTGTAACATCTTAATAATCCGGATCACTGGTTATAAATATTTCAAAAAGAGTCCATAGAATGGTAAGTTGGTTGTTATGTTAGGTGGGAAGATGAACACCTTCTCAAGTTAGCAGTTCGGGTTTACTCTGTTGTGCTAGCATGGATCCTGGTGTTGTCAGCTACCATTTGCGATTTGTTAGGGCTTCTGATCCCAAGTATCTTTATCCAAACTGCATTTTTCTTCTTTACAAGAAAAGAGTCAGAAATATTTTTTTTCTCCTCATTCATAAATCTTTAGAAACAAAATCAGACTGAACAGGATATACTTCTCTACGTTTTCAAGCTGTGGCAATTTAAATTAAACATGATATTGTAGCTTTAGCTTAGACAATGCAAATTTAGATAATGATGTACTCTTTGTTTTTTATTTTAGGTTCCAATGTGAAAACTTTGATCAAGTTTATGTTTAGTCCCTAAATACACTCACTAAATACAAAATAGGACATGGTTTCCCAAGATTATCTAAACTAACCCCAGTGCTAGCATATTAGCACTGATACATAGCTTTGTGCTTGCATCAGGTTAATAGTCTTACGTAAAACTGACAGTTTTACCTGCACAGGGTTTAACTGATTGATTGAAGTATTTCTTTTTATTATGATTGCATTCAATTCTAGAAATGTGCAGCAAAATGTCAGTATTTTTAAAGGATGAAAAAGTATTTTAAAGTGTAATTTTATCTGGTGTAGTAACTTTAGTCATTCAACTTTCTCTGGGAAGGATCTTTCTGTCTTCCTTCTCTAGTGGCCTAGCAAACACCTCAGGTGCTTGAATACTGGAGGTGTTTAATAGGCCACTTCATTTACTCAGGGTGTCCAATCAGAGGTGACCACTGCCACCCTGTTCACCCCTTTAGCTCTGCCTCTGGTCACATAGGGTTTAAAATTAACTAGTCATGTCCTCTAATTCCAGGTCCTTACTGGAACGTTCTAGTAGGATTAAAACTGAAAAAATAACATAAAAAGCTTCTTAGAAGTCTCAAACATCATCAGTAATTCAGATTGTTAAATCAAACTCTTTAAGCAGCAGGACAGTTATCAACTTTCAAAATATTTATACAAAATAAATGCTTCATCACCAATGCTCATCCTCCCCATCGGCTGAAATATCACTTGCAAACCATTTACATACCAGCAATGTTCTCAAAGATCAAGTTGATGTTGAAAAAGCTGTAGTTGGTCAGAGCAGCCCATGCTTTCAACACACCATGGCTGTCTCCCGCTTATGACATCTTAAAAACAGCGACAGACTTATATAAATGAAGTGCCAGATTCAGCCAGTAGACGGCAACAAATTAACAGGTGTAAAGTTATAAACCATTGATTGTATATCTTCACTGCAGAGAGCATATGTCACGTTTCCCATAGGTTTCTGAAGAGTGAAAATGAAGGCAATAGGCGGGTCCTATGGTCGCCATCTTGCTCTTTCGTCATTATCGGAAAATCCCAAAATGGATGAAAAGGTAGAGCTAAGAGGGCTCCGTCACGGTGGTGCCAGCAGGAAGTACACAGCTGTAACCAGTGATAGCGTTAAAATAATATCAAAACCGAAGCGTTAGAAAAAAATGACAAATAGTTTTTATTTTTGTGTTAGAGCTTTTAAATAAAAGGCTGCAGTCGGGGTATAAATAGTATAAAATACTCATGGAAAACATCTCCTACCATTAACATGAGCAATCTATGCTGCAAAGCCAACAATGAGTACCAAAAACTTAAAATAGCAAGCACACGTAACAGATTCTAAATTAGTTTCAGTTTAGCACCAAAGCTATTTCTATTCTTTCCCTTCTGTCATCATTTTCTCCCAAAATCTATCAAACTCTGGATAGTTCAGACTTGAAATGCACTCCATATTCCCCACATCTTTTTCCTCATCTCTTCCCCCATGTTTTCTCTGGGTTTATTGCAGTATTTTGGGGCCGTGAGGGACCATCATCATCGCCAGACGGCATGGCTGCAATGTGTAAATATCAAGCGGCTCTCTTTTCCAGCCGCTTTCCTGGAGACTCAGCCCTGCATAAACCCTGATGTGTCATCTATAGACCACGCTCCGATGCCTCAATATAAAATAAAAAAGGAAACACTTGTCCATTCGGCTGCTCAGAGTGTCTTTCCTTACAGGGTGCATCAACAAAATTGTTGCCTCAAGCTTATTCATTTAAAGTAGTTCTGTATTCATGCAGCAGATTCAAAGGAACATGTGTCTGCCATGCATGTAGTGAGGTTTTGCACAGCACAGAAACAATATTCTGAATTTATCGCAGCTGGCAAAGACATGAAATTTTCTTTGCTATTTTTTACTTCAGTTTTCAGAGCTGCATTTTTATGCAGAAGCCTTCTTTTCTTATTCACACATGCATGCTGTAATGTGTGTCCCCCCACACACATACACAACAGATGGTGGCAAAAACACTGCCTTCAATGACAATTAGCATTACAAAGCAGTTAAAATGTACCATTTAGTTTGGCTCACTGCAGCATTTATTTGACACTGTAACTTGCAATATTTAACACATTCAACTCCTACTGTTGTAATGCTGGAAGGTGTTGTTCCGAGAGCTCAGGAGCTTATGAACTTTATGTAAATGCACTGAAATACACCGGCTCAACAGAAGCATCTTTATAGCAAACATCATGTGTTTAGACGTGCGTTGACGGGCTTAGATTTGTGCAGCACAAAGGTGTGATCTCACCTGTGTATTTAATGGAAAGAGAGATAAAAGGAGAAAAATTTTTTTTTGGCTTGTGTGTGTGACCTATTCATACTTTGTATGTAGAAAACATTTTTCACGAGGAAATAATGCATGAAGATGTAACACATTCTGCCTCTGTGTGATTTATTATATTTTATTCCTCTGCATTGTGAACTGGATTTTAACATGTCTTTTAACTCATTATTATGTTCCTATAAGCATTAATCTAAACTCTGAGTTTAAATATGCAAAAATATGAATGTCATTTCTAACTTATAGGGTAATAAAAGCTTTATTCAACACTGATACACTTTATTAGCCTTTTAACTGCATGTTAGTGCAAATTTCTAATCAGTCAATCACATAAAATCAACAGTGTGTTTATTCATGCAGAAACAGTCAAGATGGTTGTTGGTCAGAGTCTTTCAGAAACTGCTGATGTACTGGGATTATGGAGAGAACATTCTGAAAAAGAGAAAATATGCAGTGATCAGCAGTTGTTTGAATCAAAACACCTTGTTGAGGAACTCATAATCAATGGTCCAAATCAAGAAATGCAGAAAATCATCATCTCTGAACACACAACACGTCCAAACTGGAAACAGATGTTCTGCAGCTGCAGGAGACTACAACCGGTTCCACTCATGCAGCTAAACACAGGAAACTGAGGCTACAATTCACACAGACTCACCAGAACTGCACAAAAAAGATGGAAAACTGCCTTATCTCATTAATTCCCGTTTCAGCTGCCACATTCAGATGGTAGCGTCAGAATTAGGAGGGAGAATTATGAAAAAACAGATCCATTCTGCTATGTATCAGCGGTTTCTGCAGGCTGCTGGTGGTGTAACGGTGTGACACAGTTAACATTTACATCCGCTGCATTATTAGGATAAACATTTATTCAATAAAAACCATGTGTACATTTACAGAAACAAAACTGCAATGCTGAAGCTTTAGCGGGCTAAGGTTAGCATGCTAATGCTAACATCATAATCATAATTTTGCAAAGTTCTTAATATATTATTTAAATGTTCACAGCCGTCATGCAAATGTTTCTGATAAGTAAAGTAAGTGAACCATTAACTAAGATGGAAATGAACACTTTAGGCTAATAGATGTGTCACTTAAGATGTAAAACAGAGATTCAGAAAACCAACAATGCTTTTACTCCATTTTAACCTTGACTGTATCAACAGATAATTTCATTTTAGTTGACAACACTTGAGAAAAACATGAATCAGACGACTAAACTGTGACTAAAATAAATTACAACTAACTCCTAAGACTTAAAGAAACTAAATGAAAATGTGTAGTCAGAATTAAAAACAGAAACTAACCAGAAGCAAGACAATGGGCAGAAATGCATCTGAACAGAGGTGGAGCGAGCTCATGATCTCCTGCATGCAAAACATCTGGAGGCAGCGTGATGACCCAGCTGTGCATTGAAGGTGTGACAGATGAATATGCAGATGTGATGCATTCTGCTCAGATTCTGCCAAACATTGCAAAGTTGACTGAGCAAAACTTAACAAATGAACCCCAAAAGCAACCTTTGAGTTTTACATCATGGATGTTTGGAAATATTTAACCCAGTTTGTCTTTTGCTGAAGACAAAACAAAAGGCAGATTGGCTTTCAAGAAAAAAAAGTGCTGCAAAGAATCGAAACAACTAATACTTTGTTGGTTTCTGAGTCGAGACTCTTTGATTAACACTTCATATATGTTAATGGCACTTGATTCAACTAAATTTGAACTGAGAGGCTGATTTTTATAAACCACAGCGTTAGTTTGAATGTTGTTATTAACAGAGTTAAAATGGCAACTGTATGTTTACTTCCCAGTAGCTATACAGTAATATTTACATGGACACTCTACTGGTGATGCTCATGTCTTCCTCAGTTTATCTTAAGTGCTCCTGATGGTTCTCTGCTTTGTTTCCTTTCGCAGATACTATTCCATGGTTTGACAGGCGTAGTCTCTGTTTTCTTCATATAACCCTCCTATATCCTTTATTCCAGCTGTCACATTCCAACATTAACATGTAATTCCGCGATAATCAATTCTTTTAGTATCATCAAGATCACCGGTGACACAATCAGAGTATTGTAACCCCTTCACTAATTCGTGCAATATTTATCATTCAAACTGGTCATTTCTCTTTCTGTCCACATAGCTTCCTCTTTTAAAGCTAACATGTTTGCAGCCGGAACATCATTTATCCTGCTGTGCTGCTGGACAGGACAGGGTTTGAAAAAAGAAAAGAAACAGAACATGGTGTCTAATTTCTTTTTTATACAAGTGACCTGACGAACACACACTGCATTTCAGGCAGTACAGAAAAAACACTGTACCTGATTTTAGTATTTTCCCACTGTAAATGTGAGATTGCCTTCAGGCATCACTGTGAAGTTACTGTAGTTCATAAAGCCTTTAAATTTACACACCTGGGGCCAAAGTTTAAAAAGGAAATGTTTGGAAGTATTTAGAACAAATTAACATAATCTGTTTATTTTAACTTGCTGGAGTTTACATTTTAACTTGGTTTTTGTAGCTAATGCTCATATGTATTCATAATCACATGCTCTTCATATGTAATTCATCACAGCAGGGATGAATCCAGGAGATATGTTTTTTCACTAATCTGTGGTCAGAACAGGAAGTTAGAATCACATCCAGTCAGGTTTAGCAGAAGACGTCTGCTCTGCATAGGAATGTTACTCCAAACTTTTTCAGTTTTTATTTTATAAATATGCAAAAGAATAGCCAGTTGCTCATTTGCCTCTTTGGTCCCTGAGCGGGTAGATGGGCTTAGAGTCGCAGATAACATAATATTGATTTCTGTGCCGTTTTCTTTCTGTTACTCTTCTTCTCTGGTTCCTGGCTCGCGCATGCTCAATATGAAGGATTAAATCAAAGTCAATATTTAATGTAATTTGCTGGATTTTCTTAACTAGTCTATTTATTATTATTGCCTTGATTTGTTATGTCTGTAAAGTGCCCTGACATTGTCATAAAACAACACCAATAAAGCTGAGTCAAACTGAATTCCCCCGTTTGCATGTCAGCTTTACAACTCAACACTTCAGGACTTCCAATGGTAGTCACATGAGTGTGACCAGAAACAACAAGTCAAAGAGTTTATTCCAGCTTGGACCGTAAACCGCGAGTCACATGAGTGGGGAATTTTACCAGGTCGGACTTGTAACTAGTTTTTTTCAGAGTCACCTCTCTATTTCTAGTCATCTTTCATCAACAAGAGATGCTTTAGCAGAAACCATGAAGAACAGATATGATGGGGGATCTGGTTTTATTGGTGTCATTAGATTGTAAATGATGCTGACGTACACTTCAGAAAACCACCAATCTGTAATCCTGTATGCAGGACTGAACATTTTAGTTGTTGTGCCGCATGTAGAGTGACTTTATTGCTGGAATGCAGCCATGACTGATTCTTTACACTGATTCAGTATCTTGTTGGATCATCTACAGTACACTACGTGTGCGTACCCTGACTTCTCTCACATGATGGAAATGTAGTCGGCAGAGCTTCTATTTTAGGGTCTTTAAGTCTCGCTCACTCTTTGCTTTTCCTCTCTCTTTTCCTCCTAACCTCAACTGGCAATTGTGCCATTCGCAATGTACCCATTTCCCAGTGTTCCCTGAAGCACCTCCAGATGTATTCAGATCCCATTTGTCATTCCAGGGAATGTGATGTCGTCAGCAGTTATGTTGCAACCTCCACCGATGGCACAACACCACCACTAGGAGAAATTTCAGGCTGTGCCTGAGGTCACCCTCCTTCCTTATTACAGTTTTATATCCACAGCGTGATGGATAATGATGATCTTGTTGTCCTATTTACTCTGCTGTGGTAACTAGATACACATTTTACTTATTGCACACAGATCTGTTTGTGGTGCTGCTGCATTGAATGTTAGACCTGCAATTATGTGTTTCAGTGACTTTATTTCATTTTTAGTCAGTGTCCTACTTGTACAAGTTCCCAAATTTAAACAAATGTATGCAGTAACATATAAACAATAAAAATGGTTTAGTAAGCTGTAATTCATGTCCTTCCAGTTTTCACTGCTGATGTTTTTATTCATCATAAAGTGAAATAATAAATGATATTAGCAATTAAAATGACTATAATCAGACAATAAACCAGCATGCTAAACAAAATGAATTTTTAAATTAATATGTTAAAGATGTATTTTACTAGCAGTCATATGTTCAGATCACACTTCATGTTTGTTTGGTCCAGATGTTAGGAGGATATGAACACAGATTCATGTTTAGTTCCAACTCTGGGATGGAAAACAGTCTCGGTGGCTCATATGGTGACAGATCAGATATTTTACACCCATTTAGATCCATTCAGCACAACAGCAGCAAGATTTTAATATCATTTGTGTGGTTCACAAGATCTGAGTGTCAGAATCTGTCTGTTAAGGCAATAAACTTTATTGTCATTGCACACGAGTTATGATGAAATTGCACTAACTGCCTCTCTGCACCACCAGTTAGAGAGCAAAAGGAAAATTAATATCAAATAAATTAAACGATGACAGTTAAAAAACGAGATTTTAAAAAGGTATAAAAGGTTTAAAAAGGTTACAAAAAATACCCGTTAAGTTAAAAAGAGCTGTTTTCAGTAATCAGTGTGTGCGTGTGAGTCTGTGAGTGTTAGCTGTGCGATTTGTCCAGGAGAAGCAGCTGTTTGTGAGTCTGCTGGTGTGGGACCTGATCTGAGGAAGACAAGTCCATCTCTGTCATGCACATGAGCTCACTGGGTTGGTTTTAGCCCCTTAATGCCCGAAATAAAAACAGCTGCTCAGAAAACTCACATTTGTGAAGTCTTTTTATGGTCATTTAAAAAAAATCTGGAAAAAAACTTTTTGGGAGCATTTTTACCATTTATTAACATGTAATAGGTCAAAGTACTATAACGTATAGTCCTTTACTTTCTGGCATTCACCAGGTAGCAGGAGACCAGTATTGTGTGTGCAACTGGGTTTTGAATAAAGTTTCTACCATACAATGATGCAAAATGTCTCAGAAAGGGAGAAAGGGGAAATATGCCACATCGGGCATTAAGGGGTTTGCTGAAGGTACCCCCACCATGTCATTTTAGGATATGCAGGTTTTCCCCAAAGTGTAACAATGTGATAGATAACATATTGTCATGGCAACATAGAAAAAAGTAATAAAAACAGCATATGTTCCAAACTATGATGGTTTCCTTATTTCTAAGGGACAACCGATGCTAAAAAGCTGCTAAACCTACTCTGCACGTTTACATTTAGTATTTTTTTTTACTTATCTTCATTAATGTGCAAAATGTTCCTGTGTAAGTTTTTACAAATGCACATAATAAGTACAAAGCAGCACAGTAGGAGCGCGAACTAAACACCAGAAGTTAAAGTTAAAAGGTGCAGGCTCGCTGCTAAGCCTTCAGCTTGTATCAGAATTTAAATACTAACAAAAGTGCAGACTCAAAACTTCCTGGTACTAATTAAATTCAGCTCACAGAACAGACGAGAGATTTTTTTCCTTAATGAGTTACAGCAGGAACTGAGGCGAGATGCCGATTATGGAAGCAACTTGTCCAACAGCTAACATCAATGCTCGTTTGAAACAGAGATGACAGCTCGGCTCTCATCCCCCCACAGGTCCAAAATTCACCTACGGAAACACAGAGGACAAGTGGCAGCATACACCCACACCAGTCTAATAAATTACACTCAATTAACTACCATGTTTAGCCCAACTCTGGTGTTTAGCCCGACTTTGTGGTGGATGCATGCAATACAACAATTATTCATTTTGATGAGCAGAGATTATGAATTAGGCAATTAAAACGCTGTCAGGCTGGAGGGGAAAGGCCGTTGCTGCGCATTCTCTGAATCTGGAGTTTTTGCATATAAACCTGAGAACGAGTGCAGCTACAGCTGGTGTCAGGCTGTCATATGGGGAGGCCCGGAGGTCACCTGGGCACTGGGATGACTGGGACTGACACGGATGTTTGACCCCATCAAAAAGGCAGAACGTCGGAGATAAAGTGGTTGATGCTGCATCTTTCCATCGTCCCAGGTTAACCTGATTTAACTCAACAACACACACATATACATCAGCACACATATACACAGAAATTCTGCCAGAGAGTTAAGTCCCCAGGCGAGAACTGGGGCTGCAGAGTGGGAGAACACATTAGCCTAATAAGGGCCATCTGGTGGCCATTCATTAACTTGACCATCCTTGAAGTCCCTGACCCAAAATGTCATTTTTCACTTTGCAAACGAATCCGTTAGGTGTCAAGATGAACTTGGGCCAAATTACCAGAGATGGAAAATGCGAAGGAAGCAGGAAGACAGAGAGCAGACAAAGAGGAGGGAAGCGAGATGAGCTGGACATGGAGTACATGGAGCACAAACAAGGCCAGACAGTGGAGTTAATGAGGAAATACCGTGCGTACTGTTTACCAGACCAAACTGAGACACTGAACGCTTCCAATCAACTCATTATTCTTTTATTTGACATGCTTAAAGTATTTTATATTAAAAAATAGTTCTTCTTAAATGCAAAAATATGCCGAAACAGTGAAACCAAAAGCATTTAAAATGCATTAAAATACAATGTCTGGTAAAACGTCCGCAAAGACACGGTGGAAATAAGCTTTGTGGAAGGAATAATGAGAAGACAGCATGACCGATACCTTTCGTGGTGCGCCTCAGACCTTGACTGACAATCATTTACTGAGAGAAGTGATTTTTAAATGAGTGAACGCTCACCCCCTTATGCAACAGGGGGTCTTCACGGGTTTAATCAAACTGTCTGATTAGATGCCTGCTTGGAGAGGCACCTTTCTGTCACATTCACACAAGCTCCACAAGGTCATATGCAAATGCTGTATTATTTCACCCCAAATTAGCTTTAAAGTGGTAATGTGTGATTACCACTTTGTCTGCTTCAATCCTTTAATCTTTCGTGCTGAGCATTTTTTCTCTGCAATTTCACGTTATCTGTGCTCAAGTTTGGCAGGCTGCAGCTTTTAGGCTAAAATGGGTTTAAACAGAAGCTTTGCAAAAGAAATATGTTCTTGGTTAATTGGCCGATCTCTCCGAAGCGCCTTCAGACGACATTGTCGTAAAATGGCGCTATACAAATAAAGTTGAACTGAGTTGATGGAGACACCTTCCCTACCTGAAAACTTTAGTGCTCCACCTAAACTACGTCATGGGGTGGCGAGGGAGATGTGCTCTGTCTGAGCGACGCCACTGATTAGGCGTGGAAATGGGAGCACCTCTCTAGCTGCTCAGTGTGGGCTGGGCGGATGAGCTAGAGCAGCTGGGACCAAGCTATTCCCAGTTCCGGGTAGAGACCTCACAGCAACAAATGAGTGGTACGGAAATACTATAATATTCACCACAGGAGCAGGAGCAGCACCCTAAGGAGGTGAGCCCAGACTTCCCTCTCCTCAGCCACATCTGCCAGCTCATCAGGAGCAACACCATGGCTTTCCGAGGCCAGCCAAGAGATAGAATCTCTCTGGCGTGTCTTGGGTCTCCCCCGAGGTGTCCTCCCGTAAGGACATGTCCAGATCACCTCACCAGAGAGGCATCCTAACCTGAAGCCCGAGCCTCCTAATCTGGCTCCTCTCGATGTGGAGGAGCAGCGTTTCACCTTTTGGTTCAGTTCCTTCTTCACCACGACAGACCGGCCCAGAGTCCGCATCACTGCAGACGCTGCAATGGACATGTAACCCACATGACAATAGTTGTGGGTTTTCGTACGGTCCTTGAAGCGGGCGTTAATTACATTGCCTCACGTACCTTGAGCTTCTGCTGTTCAACCTATCCTGTTGCAGTAGCTCCCCATACAAGCTGAAAGGGTTCTGTCACCAGCAGACAGATGGGAGAGACAACAGCGGAAGCTGCAACAGGTTGGTGTAGAATGTAATAGTTGTTTGCATGTCTGGTTTTGATTTGTTCTCCTTAGACACTAACGTTTACCAACGTCGGGGCTGTTATCATTGCAAACTGAACTACATTGCATTGGTGAGTCTGTCTTGACTGCTATCCTATTAGCATTTGTTTTGTTACTGTTTGTAGATCCATTCAGCTGTTTGTATTGTCTGGTTCAAATCATGGATTGAACTTTGAACTATATTTGAAGCACTTTGTATTATTATATTGTTCTTGTTTACAATATGGATAAAAGTTAACAAGGAAACTTTGGGTGTACACCATGAAAATGTAAAAAGTGTTAATGATTTAGACTGATAGCTGGTGTTAGAAGAAACATGACCTGGTAGGAACCAGCTGCTCTGACTTTCCCAAACCGGACTTATCCTCTATTCATCACATTTGGTGCATTTGGACAATTTCAACTTCACAAAGACTATAAATCATATGGACTAACCAGAAAACTAGAATACTTCCCCTGTGTTTTGGGATATTGTGTGAACAATATTTCAGTAATTCTGAGATATTAACTTTGGAGCAAATGGTGTCTGAAATGATCAATATTGATAGATATGATGGTAACCTCTGCAGATTTGTAAATATGGTTGTATAGCCTAAAGTTTTTTGTCTAATCTTAACTGTAATTACAAGGCAACAGCCATTCAAAAAAGAAGTCAGTTCTTATTTTTGTCTTACTGTGTCACCTCCTAGAGTCGTACCTTATATTTTAATTGGATTTACAGTGAGATAAAATTCTGAGATGAATTCTGAAACTTTCCTTCAGTTTCATAGCTGCTACAGACACATCATTTCTTAAAAAGACGACGAGCAGCCATGAAGGTTTAGTGAAGAGGATGGTTTTACATGGAGGTAACATGAGCTGTACATTTGTTGAGTTTATCATGTTTTCATTACAGTGATATTACATAAAATTAAATGTTCAAATTTAGTGATTAAAAATTTTCTATTGACTGGATATAAGAGAAAGAGAAGAAGTTCATCAAGAGTCTAGTTCCTGTCTATCTAAAAGAAGGAACGTGTGTGTTTGTGTGTGTGTGTGTGTGTGTGTGTGGTGTGTGATGGTTGTTTTATCTAATCACCCTGCAGGTGCCGCTTGATGGAGGGGTGCAGGAAAGTTTAGCCGCGTTAGACAGATGCGTTCTAAGAAGGCAGTTCTGATAACAGTCCTTTCCCAGGAAAACCATTTTACTTGATTCGCGACACAGATCTTGAAAGAACCTGATCTGAGACGTGACGTGTACTCAGCGCCACAAAAGAAAACCTGAGAAAATCACAAATATAGTGAATGCGGAAGCCACTGTGAATTTTGTCCGCATGACGAGGTTATTAATTATGGACATCATGGAGGCTGGAAGCGCTCACAGGGAGAAAAAGAATAAATCGGCAGACAATATTCTACTTTGTTTCATGGATAAAACAAGGAGACAACGTTTAAGTTTATGCACCAATTGCATCCCTGTCCTACGAATAAAAGTATCAGACATTATGCTGGTAAAGGGTGGAGTCACCACCTACATAATGTGTTCCTACAGAACCCGGAAAAGACCCGACCTCGGAGCAGGAGCTGAAACGGTTATAAGAACCGAGAGTCCCAGAACCCCGGAGTGCGCGTAAAAACGGGTGTACTCCTAAAAATGTTATCGGAAAAGTTGAAAAGGCCCTTTTGTTTCTTCCCGGCTGATGGGCTGAGATGGAGCTACAGCGGAGCACATCTGCCAGATGCTTTAAAACCTGCAAGCAAACAATAATTTAGATTTTAGTTTGACTTTGTTTAAAAAACAGGGAAAGACTGTAAGTAAGGTCAAAACAGATACATCTTCAGTGAAATAGCAGCAAACTGTAGACATTTATGGAGGATCTTGGTTTAAATGCAGCCAGGCTCAATTACTTCACTCACACCTGTTTGTGTCCTTGGGGACGCACAGAAGCAAAAAAGGCTTTTTTTTTAAACTTCTTAATGAACCTCCTCCTAGGCAACAATCTAGGTTACCGAATGCATTTGCTCATCAGCGGAAAGCAGGCGAAGGTACGATCCTCAGCTGTATGGAATGGAGATGCAGAGAATTATAATGAGAGAATACATAAAACATCTTCTTGCTTCAAAGGCTTTCAGACGACGATGTCACTCATATGACTCAAACCGGAGACTCCCGCTTGTATTTGTAGCATCTACATACTGTACACAGCCATGTTCTTGTCCTTTTCTGGCATTGCCCTTCATTTCTTCAAGCTACCGGTTCTTGTTTGAGCACATCCGTGACAGAATAACAGAAGTGTTTTGCTCAAGGGCACTTTAATTACAAAACATGCAAAGCAGAGAGGGAGGTTTTCATTTGCTTTCCGCTGGTCGGTGCAGCTCTGTGGCCAAACAACACACTGTGCGATCCAAAGCCTGAAAGCTGTCCAGCAGTCCAGTTGCCAAGCGGAGGGACTTTTCGCTGTCATCGTGCCTTTACTATCCCATAAACTGCTTCTGTCTGAGTCGCTGCCAGAGCCTGTGCAGAGATATATCCGTTAGCAGGCCCAGATCACAATAAGGCTGATTATTCCATCCTTATTAAAGCTGCAGAGATGCCAGCAGTGAGGAAAAGTGCATTTACAGCACCAGAGAGGCTCTTTTGTTCTCCCAATAAAAAGGGAAGATACAGAATCTCTTCTAATAACAGCACAGGCAGCCAATGTGGCCTTGATTTGCAGAGGCTTCACGATGCATCGTTCTCTCCTTTTTCCTTCTTTTATGTCCATCTTCTTTGACCTGCACGTATATCAGAGATTTAACACCTTTTTGAATGTAAACACAATGCTAATCCTCTGACCTTCGGCGCTGCGTCTTTAAAATCACAGAAACTTCAAATGAAATTATATTTCAGAAACCGTTGAGTTTGTTGATTTCTCAGAAAGATGAAAAAGAAAAGAGTGAAGGAGGAAAGTATTTAGTTTGCTCAGCCTAACAGCACGAAGACGTCAAGCCATGGCTGATTCCTAAATTACAGAAAACTGTCCAGACTTTAGCAGACGCTGCTAAAGTGGTTTTCTAGCATAGAGTGTCTGGTTACCAACAGAATCTGTGACCCGTCAGAACCAATGACCACAGGGGGCGCCAGTCTACATTTCGCTGCATAATATATATATTACAAGACGTTTAAGGGGTTTAAAACACTTATAATAAGAAAACGTTTTAGCTCCTTAGTGGGGATGTTGTGATTCATTATAATGCAGATAATGGTGGCCTTCAGAAACTGAGACGTTTGTGATTCTGCCTGTTGGAAGCTCACGTGTGTCAGAAGAGTTACATCATGATGATCTCAAGTTTTTAAAAAATTGTCCTTATTAGTTTTATTTAAGTGTTTTCTAGCAATTGCTCGTCTTTTAAAACACATATGTAGAGAAATGTATGCTAGAGCCCCCTGTGATCACAGATTCTGATGGGTCACAGATTTTGTGGTTTGGAGCCAGTTTGTCTGGCAGGACTCGTACCAGAGCGTGTTCGCTCTGCAGAGTCCTTATCTACTTTCAAAAGCAGCTAAAGACGCAGTTCTTTAAGCAACATTTTTGCACTTAGTTGTGATCAGTAGGAAATAATACTAACTTGAGAAATCTGTTCTAGCTCTTTGCAGGAAATCAGATCTAATTAACATAGGGGAAAAGAAAAAAATGGACCTAGCACTGCAGGCAACACCTGTGCCCAAATACACTACAGCAGTTCGATTGCACTTATCTATGATGTCCTCTACTGTTTGATTTTGTGCTTGTATTCTTATTCTCAGATGTAAGTCGCTTTGGAGAAAAGCGTCTGCTAAATGACTGTAATGTAATGTAATGTGTTCCACATGTGGTTCACATTTTCTTCACACCTGGAATGTATGAAAATGTTCCTAAAAGGTCTATGCACATTTAAGTCACATGTGAATGTACATGTGGAGCAGGTGTGAAGATGTAAGTCACATGAAAATGTTCAATAATGTTTGAACTTGTGGTTCACATGTATATTAACACATAGAACACATGTGATTTACATTTTATTCACACCTGGAATACATGAAAATGTTCCATAAAACACGTCTTACAGTGCATGTACATATGGCGCTTATGTGATTCACATTATCCTTACACTTAGAATACATACAGATGTTCCTAAAATGTGTTTGCACATTTGATTTACATGTGTATGTGGAGAAAATGTGAACATGTAATATTTCATCACATGAAAATGTCACGGTGCAGGGAGGTAGTGGACCCAAACGCAGGCGAGGAGGACAAGCACTCATGATACCCAAGAAACTAACTAATTAATTAATTTACTACAAAAAAACTTACTAATGATCCAGCGAGAGGGAAGGAAAACCAAGGGTATAAATATACTGAAAACAGAACAAGACACAGGTGAAAACAATAACCAAAATCAACCCAGGTGAACTAATGAACAAGACATGAAGCTGAAACAGAAAGCAACGGGCAAAACAGGAAAAAACTACAGAATAATACAGGAAACCAATGTGCCTTGACCCAAAACCCCAAAAGCCAAAAATATTTTTAACTGTTCCTCATATGTGTCAGAACATGTGAATCACATCCTTATGTTCCATAAAACACATATGTGCATGTGCTTTAAAGTGGAGCACGTGTACAAACACTTTTTTTGGAACATTTTTGTGTGACTCAAATGTAAAGAACATAAAAACCACATGTAAATCGCATGTAGTTCATATGTTCTCACATGTTCTTCATCACATATGTGTTTCCCGATCATATTACTGGTCTGCTGGGGACACTGAGGACTTGCTGCACCAGTAAATCTGCTCTCATATAGTTTATAGATCACCTTGTTTATTATGCAATAAGTTTCTCCAGTAACAATGTTTTTTTCTAACCATGTGATCTGAGCGACTTTATTTGACCTGCATTTGTTTTGTGTGTTAGTTTAAGTGTTCACACTGTGGCTGCTATTTGTCCACAGCATACAACACATCTGTGGAAAACAGCCAGTGTGTACTCAGGCTGATACTACACACACTGCAGAATGTGGTGTGACACAGTTAGCAAACAATCTGACTTCGAATATCTGCAATTCCACATCCACTCATTTACTTTTCTAGTGACTTTGATATGAGAGCAGCGTGTGAAGTGGAATATATTTATTTTTTCTTTTACACACAATGTTTCTGTCCTGAAAACTAACATTGCTGGTTGAGTGCGTCTGACTACAGCCAGTAATCGCTGCAGAGATAACCAGCAGTATTAAAAGTAGACTTTTGAAATGAAAATAAATGTACTTTTAAAAAATCATATGAGAGCTTTAATAAAAAGATCAGACTATGTTGTATCTGTGGATCAAATCAATCCTCTCAGCGAGACTTAAATGGATATAATTGGTCTGAAAAAGCTTATTGATGCATAAAGGATGTTTATAAATCCAGACAAATTACTATTAAAGCATCTTCCATTCAACTATTTGATTATTTTAGTGGGATGGTTTCAAAATACACATTTTTTTATCTGTAATGGAAAAAAAGAATCACAAGATCAGCTTTATTCAGCTTTCACATGATTCAAATAAAACTAGATGTTCTGGGTCAGACTTCCAGCAACACAAGCTGCCTGATGTATATTCTGCGTTTATGTGTAAAACGGGTGTAAATGATCTCTGGGGTAACAAACTGTATTCACAAACTGTTTGATTCACATTACTGCTCTGAATCAGTCATAAAGCATGAAGATGGACAAATAACATAATATCTCTGTTACTTTCAACAAAGTAAAGTTGGTTAAGGAGATGAAAATCAGCTGTTTTATGTCACAAGACGATGAGCGTCAATGTGGCAAGAAATGTTGGATAAAGATGCAAAGTGTGAAGGAGGAATGAGCGACTAGGTGAGAAGCGGTATGAAATCCCTACAGTCTCACTCCCAACTCTCAGCAAATGTAGTAAAAAGCCAATTAAATTAGCCAAAACCAACAAGCATCAAAGAAAACCAAAACTTTCACACATTCATGAAGTCCAAAGACTTATGCATGACAGCAGGCATTAAAAATAAAGGAATAAAAGGGAACTTTGGTTTGATAACCAGGACTCTTTTCTCAACATTAATGGATTTGTTTGGATGTTGTTTTCTTGAGATAATGGTTTGAATGTCTCCTAGAAACTATAATGAAACAAAAAGGCTTTTCTTTGTTATAGCTCAGGGTTCAAATACCACATGCATGTGTTTCCTGCTGCAGATTCTCAACAGCTTCCAGCTGAATAACGAGGAAAACTCTCTTCACACCGCACTTCCCTTTATTGTTAAACGCAGAACAGCAACTGGGATCTTTCATTAGGTATTTTACATGAAGGATTTTAATATGTTCATGTAAAACAGCCAGTGTTGCATTTCCCGTCTTTTCTCCTTATGTTTTTTTTCATGCTACTCCTAAAAGCCCAAATCATCTCACTATTTACATGCAAAACAAAGTTATTGCCGTTGCATCCTGCATTTTAGGGATGGAAGTGATCAATGTGTGCTCCTTTGCACTTTATGAGCACAACTCTGATATCACTGTAGCGTTTTATGACCTCAGACTCATACGGATTACTGCTCAGATGAATTGTAATTCCGCTCGCTGGATTAGCAGTCGGACACCATTTCCAGGTTCTTGCATCCTGGAAAAGCTTGTAGCTGCTGCATCAAAGCTGCCCCGACCATGTGATTATGGCTGGTGTCAGTTCCCTTTCGCTCCTTCCTCTACCCGCCATCAAAGCCAGATTTGACATCCATCAAGTGTGTTGAGCCACTACGGGATTTCACTCTTTACATTTCAAACGCTTCCCCTCGCACACATCAGGAGTGTCAAGACTTTGAGGACTGGAGAAAGTCTGGAAAAAGTTGGAAGCCTGATGGATTATGCCTGTAATAACGCACAACATTTTCACTCCATCTCACTCCTCAGTCACATTTTCTGATGTGTTGTCACGCAGTCGCTGCTGATATGATGAAGCCCAGAAGTGACATGACAGAATGCCACTTTGTGAATAAAGAAATAACAATGAAAGCATTTGAAAGGGGACACAACATCAGCAGCAGTGCAAAATGCATCTGCAGATGTCATATTTAAAGTATTTATATTGCTGAATTGCTTTAAAAAAGGAAAAGTGTCTTCTGAATTATCAGCTTGCTTCAATTAAAGCTGTCTGGAACCTGAAGGACTTAGCCTCCAATCATTACTGTTAATAACATAATCCAGTGCATGTAGGACTAAAAGGAAGACATATCGCTTCATTTAATTGGTATGAAATCTTACTCTTGAAAATATGGGTTATGAAAGTATCAGTTAATTAGTGAAAGAAGGAGTAAAAACTCCTGCTAAGCCAGTCTGATTTACATCAAAGGATGTTGTCCATTAGGGAATAAATCTTATCTTTTTAAAAGGAACCTTTTTCTAAAAGGTGGAAGATGTGAAAAAGTCAAGCAGCTGGAGTCCAGTTCTGCCGGGGCCTCCTGCTGAGCTGCAGCTTAGTGTCCATTAATGGACATACTTTATTTCTGCTTTCAATGTGAGGAAAACTAGTCGATGGGAGAAAAAAAAGCTCCTTCCACTCACCGCCCACACGGTAAGAATAAAGAAACACTGATCAATAGATGGTGTGCGTGGTTCAATAAGAGCATTGATCATCACACAAACAAACACATCACAACCATAGCGGGAATAATAGTGATCGGCAAGGTCAATACCTCAACTAATATGTCTGTTTAGCTTGTTTTTACTTATTTTCTTACAGAGCTTCAGTCAATGAACGTCTGAATTACAGACATGGAATATATGTTAGATATGTGTGGTGTTGCCTTAAAAGCTGCAAAATACAGTAAATAAGTTGACATCAAAACTGGAAAACAGTCTGGAGAACTGCTGCAGAAGTTTTAAGTTAATTTTGTTTTGTCTTAAAGCTTCTGTGATTTAAAGTTAAAGTACCCCTGAGACGCTCTGCTGAATGACCCGCTGTAAAGTTTTCACTCCTGTGAAACACCAAAAAAGAAAAACAAAAAACATTATCACAAATTATTGGACAAATAAACCATCACGAAAGAACCGAACTTTGTTTTGTCCATTCTTTTTGGATAATGGACACCTCGAAGGGAATTACTCGCTTATACCATTGTCCCTTAATAAATATTAAATCAATCATCAATACGTTTATGTTTTTTTTTTTACCATTTAAAACATATCTTTCACACAAGAAAGCAGACTGAGCAGACTATTTAATGTCTGGCATAAGCATTACCAAAGTAACTTGCTCTGCCTACGGAACGTGCAGCTCAGTAAGCTGCAGTGGTAACCGGTGCGCCGCCAGGTCAGTAATGTAGAACAATGAGGCTATTTGACCGGAACTTCTTTTACAGGTGATTATTCGAAAATAATGGACACCAAGTAGGCAATCAGAATCAAGTATTCAACCGGACCATGGTATAACACTTGTTAATGGACACCCTGCATCCAATAAGGATTGAGTATTAATCAGGAATGTGGTATGAATTACGATGTATTGCGATACAATAAGCAAGATGGCATATTGGGAATTTTCTTCATCAGAATTTAATGGGAAGTTAACTGTCATAGCACAGTAAACACCCAAGCTGTTACCTGCTTGAATCAACTTTCTGTTTGTGTATCTCTTTATCTTGTCTATGAGTGTTGGTGGAACAGAGCAGGGTAAAAAAAAAGAGTGAAGTTGCTGCTTTCTAACCTACATTTCAAGTCCGAACCATCTCATGAGCTGTAGGTAGAAACCAAAAGAATAAAATCATGAATACAAGAAGCGGCAATGAGCTACCTCTGCAGGCTAGATGGACTCACCCTTACTACTCTGGTATTCTTGCTGTTAGTAACACGTCTGTGTCTGTATCATGCTGGTAACATGAGGCCATTTGCAACGACTCAAAGCACCTGTTGCGCTGATGAGCTTAAATATTGTACAGGAGTACACAGTACAGGATTTTTTTTGAAGAGCACATTGTTTGCAGCTACCTGCATCCTTTTTTCTTTCTTTTGCACAGTGATAAACACTCGTACCTTAACAGTCTGCAACAGATTGTTGTTCACCGAAATGCCTCGGAAGATTGGCAGATTGGCCTTTTTGCTATTTCAGAGTCCAAGTCTTGTGTTGTGAACGCTGGCAATGAGAATTTTGGCTCCATTTTGCAGCAGCAGGAATGTACACACACTGTGCAGAACACTAATATCCATGTTTGCATACATAGCAAGCACAACCCATCCTTTAGGGATAGGGCGAAGAGCTCAGAGATCTGTGAGAGACTCAAAATAGGCCCCTCAGGCTGTTGTGTGTGTGACCTAGTCCCAGATAAATGTCACAAACTGGATGGATGGGTGACAGTAATATACCTCAATGTTGTTTTGACACTGAACTCTCACTTCTGTTAGTCACATAAGAAGACTGATACCGTCTTTGAGGCTAAACAAGACAATGACTAAAAGAAACAAAGTCGAGGAAACTGCTAGCTAATGAATTAATGAAAATTAAAGAAAAATACTTTATTAATCCCAGAGGGAAATTCAAAATCTGTATTAATTTGGTTCAGCTGTTTGGTGTTTTCCAGGCACTGGAGCAAAGCAGAATGTTTTCCACTGGTATTCTTTTCTGATTCAGACTGGTGTTGAACTGATGCTTGAGCATTAGACATAGTTGTCTTGAGCAGGGAACTCTGGGAAAGACACCATCTGGACGTGATACCAGGAGATGTGGAAGGAGATGAGGTTGTGTTCAGATTCTTGACAGAGCTGCAGGGTGACAGAGTGGATGTGTGACAGGAAAGCTGTAGGCTCATGGGGCTAGCATGTAGCTCATTTCAGCTAGCAGTTTGTTGTCGGTTGTCTCTTGTTCAGATCTTCTCTTTAACAGTAACATGTCCAGGATGACACCAACGCTGGTTAACCAGTACTGCAACTTCTCCTCCCTTTAGTTTTCCGCTGAGTTGTTTTTTGCGGTCTGCAAGGACCATCTTGAAGCCATGTACAGAAGCAATACATATGGGATATGTTCTCTGAGCACCTGGAGCTCGTCAGTTTTGTTAGCTAGCGAGCTAACGGTATGCATCACAACAACTGGAATAACCAGTTTAAATCTCCATCGTTTTCTCTCTGCCTCACTCTTGCCCTGCATCTTCCTCTCTTTCTTTTCAAGCCCATTGAGATTAGAAGTGTTATTTCACTGTTAATTTTGCATTTGGAGAGCATTATCAGTTGATCTGTGTGGTAAATAAGTCTCGTTGCTATGGCGACTCACCACAACAAGTCCCAAAAGAGCAAAAAAAAAAAAAAAAAAAAATGCAGAAAATCTCCCGTATAGCACAGCTTCTTACAAGCGTGAATAGTCTTCTTGGACAACCCAAAATGAAAGCTCATTTCTTAAAAAAGAGGCCTATATTACACAAAACACGACTTTAAGACACAGCTACCACCGAGCAGCACATTCTAGAATGTTTTTTTTTTGTGAATGCCAACGAGTGTCATTGTACCGTAATAATAGCAACGTCTACTGATTTTAACTTTTAACATTAAATGTGTATTGCCTGCTATATGCTTAACTGTAAACGATCCCAAAGAGTATGTACATTTTTGTTTCATGCTGTATCGTCAGTTTTCATTTACTATGTTGGATTTTTATCATGTTTCATTCTTAGCAGGAATCTGTTAAGAAAAGCATCTACCTGCTGTGTGAGGGCGGCCTTTGACGCTACAGATGACACTACCTTGTTACAGCACATATGAAAAGACACATTGCCTTCTACTGTGTCTTTGCTGAGTCACCAATTCCCCCTGGATAAATTCCACACAGCATTAGCCACAGGTCAGGTGTAAAAGCTAACACATCCACTGTGCCTTTTAACACTTTTAGCCAGTCATTACAGCAAAGCACATTACATGGAGGAAAATCCTGCGTCGGGAGATGGGTTGCTCCGAGGTATCTCAGCGATGCGTCGTGGCTGGGTCAGCCAACAGCTGCGCGAGGCGAGATATCTAGGATGAAGTCCTCTCCCCAAACGACATCAGCTCTATTTTAATTCTCCACGCAGCATGGTGCATTGACACCTGTGCTGAACGCTGGTTAAAATTAGGGCCTCCGTGGGGGACCTTGACAAACAAGTGACTTTGACTGAATTTATCAAGCTGTCCCCAGAGTCAGGCACTCTTACATTGAACAGTGTTTGAGGACACTTTAAGTGTCTTTGTCCTGAAACATCCATTGTCAGTGTTTTGATGCTGTTTTCTTTCTGCTTTCTGTCCTGTCTGCAGGATTTTTTCCCAGTATCGACGAATGGAACAAAATGCTTCAATCACAACAGTTTAATGTGGTGACCGAAACATTGATGTTTCGTTTCATGAATTCCAACAACACAATTTGGTTTGTGAAATGTGCATAGTTCAGACGAGATTTTTCTTGACTTTGTTGGAAAATAAAGCAAACTGAGGATTTCTCGGTAGAAGTTTTGAATTGAATTTGATCTTGAGATTTGAAGAGATTTCTTGGCTGCGGCTCAGACAAAACCAAGAATATGAACTATGTCATCCAATTTATTTGGCATATACAAGCCTGTATCCCAGCAAACAAGAACCTTTAGTTGTTTTCATTGAGGCATTAGGGAATGATCAATGGTCTGAGCTCATACTCCTGAGATGAAAACACAGGCTGGAGTTTGTTTAGTAGGATAATAAATGAAACTGTGTGGAACTATACAAAATAACAGGGTGATATTTAATGTGGTGCTCTTGACAATATACTTACTGGTCACTGTATTAGGTACACCTCTGCAGATTATTATCTATATATAACAAATATATGTATCTATATATATATATATATATATATATATACATACACATAAACAATTGTTTATCTACAATGAGCATATAG
>JBAMHX010000020.1:17827979-17847858 GCA_037177515.1 Pseudomugil tenellus
TCTGTAGACTGTTATCTGTATATAACACATATATATATATATATATATATATATATATATATATATACATACACATAAACAATTATTTATCTATAATGAGCATATGGCATTGTTGTTGGTCTGAGTCGTTCAGAAGCTACTAACTAGATGATATTCACACACACCCATCTCTTGAGTTTACAGAGAATGGTCTGAAAGAGAGAAAATATCCGGACAGCAGTAGGTGTCGGGACCAAAATGTCTTGATGTCAGAGGAGAGTGGACAGACTGGTGGAAACACCAGCAGAAGACCCCACTGGGTGCAACTCCTGTCAGGTAAAAACAGGAAGTGGAGTTTTCACACAGAAAACTGGATACCTGAGTTTTGATCCATGTCCATCCCTTTATGAACACCGTGTAGCATCTTCAGATCGAAAATTCCAGCAGGATGAAGCACCATGTCACAAAACTCACATCATCTCCATGACAATGAGTTCACTGCATTCCAACGGGCTCCGAATTCATCAGATCCCAGTCCAGCAGAGCTTCTTTGGGATGTGATGGAACTGGGGATTCTCATCATGGATCTGATGGTGTCATGTCAATATGGAGCAAAATCTCACTGGGACATTTCCAACATCTTGTTGAACCAGTGACACCATGAATGAACTCAGAGCTGAAGGGAAATGTTTCATATGTCAGGACCTTTTCAGCTTCAGCACCAGTTACATGGAACTGATTTGCAACACATACCAGTGTCCTCAGAAAGCTCATGAACACAGACTGCTAGTTTTGCAATGTAAGATAAATTACTTATGGTATGATCTCAAACATGGTACTCATAATGGTCCAACAATTCCCAACCCTTTATATGAGGCTAACAGCATCACTTCTTTTGTTACAGTTTGAGTCTAATTATTTAAACCATTTTACACAGACACATTTATATTTACACTTCACTGCAAAAATAGAAAAAAATACCAAACATTGCACACATATAGTAAAGTTTTAGCTTTCAGTTTTAGCTGTTTTTACCACATTATTTACTCGTCTCCAAAAGTTCTTCAACTGTAATATGAAAAAACTGTATTTTTTATCACCTGAAAATGTCCTTAAAACATCAACTGTGAAATAAAAAAACTATATACATTAATACATAATTTAATAATAGATCATCCATGTATATATCAGTAATTAAAAAATATGAATGAACTAAACAAATAATAAATTTACTACTTATTTAAAAAAACAATAAAAAACACCCAGAACTAGATAATAATTGAAAATCAAGAATTTAATACTTCAGATACAGAAATAAATAACAAATAAATAGTAAATAAATAATAACATCTTAAAGATAAATAAAATAAATAAAACAGTAAAATTAAATAGAAAATCAGTTTATAGAAAACTTAATTAAACAAACAATAAATCAATTAATTTATAAGAGACCAAATTAAACAAATAATAAATAATAAAATAAAAATGAATGATAAATAATTTTTAAATAATAACAAATAAATAATTAAATAATTAATTTAAGACAAATAAAAAATGTAAATAAACCCATAAAGTAATACAACAAAAATAAAGAGTCAAATAAGCAATTTATTGACAAAAGAACAGAGGATGAAATTTTTATACCAACAAATAAGTTAAAGAAAAAAGGAATAAATAAAAAAAAGTATGAAAAGTTAATGAGAGAACAGATTAAAACAACAAAAGAAAACCTTGATGGAGGCAGCGTTGGAAGCTACTTAGCAATAATAAATAATCAACACAGTTTCATTTTTGAACTTTTATTCACTTAAATTCTCAAGTGATAAAGCAAGAACAAAACATTTATAATGTCCTTTGGTGGGATTTTAGTACACTTCATTAATACTGTATATGTAAACTGATATTCTTTGATGCCAGCACGTTGCCAATACAAAGGAAAACCAACTGTACAACTAAAAATAATCAACAAAATAGCCATGGAGAGAAAGAAATGAGAATAAAAAGAGAAGGAAGCCGCTGCTTCTGCATTTGGATGTCTCAAACAGATACATTAAAGGTTGCCTTTTTTTAATCACAGTTGGGCAGAGATACAAAAGGACTACATGACTCTTTTTTTCTGTTTGCTCTGGAGAGGAAAGAACTTGCAAACACGCACTGATGGGTTTCTACACTCTCGTTACCTGCTCAGGTAAAACTATCCTCTGACCATGATGGAGGGGAGTGAGTCGGCTCTAAGTTAGAAAAAGAATCTGACAGATTTACCGGAGTATCTTTTCCAGGGAGGGGGCAGGAGGGCAAAGGAGGACAGGGTGGGGGCTTCTTACACATGTGCATCACTAACATCAGACAAAAGAATCTTTCAACCAACAAGGGTTTACAGAGTGACGTTCACGAAAGCACGGGTCAGTGGGGGGGTGGGCTGAACAGGAGGGTGCGTGAGATAGAGCTAGAAAGGAGAGACAGAAAGATTGAGAGGGATCAACGTGGGCGGGAATTTGTGTCACAAAGTGGCAGTCCGGACAGATTTCCTTCTATCCACAATGCGCTGACAGCAAAGAATGCGTCCTGGTTTGTTTGTTTTCTTCACCTGTACAGCGTCGTCTTTGCTGCTCAGCGGGGACAGTCCCCAGTTTGCTTTTCTTTTATCATCTGCGTCAGTCCGGCAAACATTAACTCGCAGAAGCATCCCATGGGGATCCGCGGCCACTGTCGGCTCGTGCGGGAGCTGATTGGTTGCAGCGGTTGTTGCCGTGGCAATAAGAGAGAAAGTGAAGAAGTCTGTCGTCTTGAGTTATCCCTTCTCAAACTAGAAGGAGCTCATGTACCTGGTATGGCTTAGAGGGGGGAGGGAGGAAGAGGGGGAGGGACTCACTGTTCTTTCTCATCAGGCAAACACTCAGTTAATCATACTTTTAATAATATTTCTTTAAAGTATATATTTTTATTATTTCTTTATATTCTTTTAAATGAAATGTAACGATTTGCACTCATCTTCCGGCACATTCCCTTCATCATCATCGAGTCTGGCAGCGGAGAAGCTCAGTACATTACAATCCAGAAAGCTCATGGTTGATCTTTTTTTTTTTTTTAATGATTGTTGATTATTAGAAAGGACTGGAGAGGATGGGGAGCATGGGGGGAGGGGGGGGGGTGGCATGGGGAGGTCAAGGTGGAGGCGATGGGAGGCGTGTCACTCCCAGTAAGTAAGAGGTTTGTTCAGAGAACAGTGGGCCAGCAGGAGGCCTCTCTGAGCAGCGTGGAGCCCAGCAGCACGAGCGTCAGCAGACCGGAGGAGGACGGGGGCATCAGGGGGGCCTGGCCTGAATCTGGGCCCCTGCAGCCGCCCAGCTCCGTCTCGCAGCGGGGCTTCTCGCACAGCAGGCCCGTGTAGGCCGCGGGACAGTTGCAGCGGACGTTGTTGACACACACCCCGCCGTTTTGGCAGCGCAGGAGTTCGTTGTCGCAGACCCGGGCTGTGGTGGAAGCAATGTTCAGAGAGGAGACAAGAGTCAGGCTCTCAAACACACAAACATGATGGGTGACACTTTACTTCAAGTAGCTCTACTGGGGGGAAGGGGGGAGGGGCGGGAAGGGTGGGGGGGGATGGAGAGTTACACAAGCTGCCTTCAAATAAAGTGTTACCACATTTGAACACAAAATAGCATCATATAAAAATGATTCATTAACAAAAAAACATGCTTATTCGTTATCTTGTAGGTAGATGAGTCGATTTGATTCTCTTCATCTCAGAGGCTTGCACTCAGTTTCCATAACAACCAGAATTTTACACATAGTTTATTTTCCTTTTGGAGTTAAATCCCTGCTTGGTTGGATTCGGGCACAGAAGGGACTCAGTTAGAAAATCCTACAGGGATCTGTGGGTTGTAACTTATCATGAACCCAGAAGAAATTTACATTCAGTCTCAGATGGAAAGTTTAGTTTGGAGTAAAGACATGAAACAGGGTCATGCAGCTTCTCTGGCCCGGTCCAAAGCTAAGTTTGTGTTTTTCAGACAAATCCAAACTTCTGTTGGATAATCAGTAAACGATGAGGCGCTGGATGCCATCATATCTGGAAAAACAACATCCAGAATGCAAATAGCTGCTGTTTTAAGGTAAACACTCAGAAATGACATTTTACCAACTGCTTTTCTTTCACTGTTAGATGATGAGCGAGTTTGTTCGATCAGACGGTGCTGACTCAGTAAAAGTCAGATTCTGATTATTAAAGATGGATGTAGCGATAAAGCTCACCTACATGTTGCCGTCACCACCTCAACTTTTGCGAGCTTGCATCAGGACAAGACACTTATTACGATGATCGTTAACATGTCTCAAATAAAGACAACGTTAATGATCTGCTTTCTTTATGTTTATTACACAAAATAAACTCAATCGTCTCGTCAAACTGCACAAAAAATCAAATAAGCATATTTTTTTAAATGTTGGGCAACTGTTTCAACCTTTAGGACACAGCAGAGAATAATCCTGATGGTATCCAGGAAATACACCAAAATGTGGCCGCGCATGAGTAATGCATGGATAGTGGCCACATAATGGATAATGGACCCTTTGTGACATCAGCATGCATGTTTCATAGATAATTTAGCTTTAATTGAATTTCATTTAACCTTTGAATAACTTGCAATGCTTTAACTGTGCTTACTGGGGGTTCCAAATTAAATAACAGCTAAACAAGCAAGAAATGGAAGAAGCAGGTAAACCACTCCTTGGCTCTGCATCACTTTACTGTTAGCTACAAAAAAAAAACTACAAATCACACAAAAGTTGGCAAAAGTCAGCTGAATAACCCAAAGAGGACATTTATCCAACTTTAAATCCCCAAAATATTAATATGAAAATACCTGTAGCAGTAAATTGCTGCACATCGTCATAAAAGGACACTTTGATTGGACAACAGTAGATGGACATTGGACAAGTTGAACTCTTATTCACACATCGGCATCTGTGTAATTAAATACATGGGCCACCAAACGGGCACCAAATGATGTTCTTCTTGAAATGATTCTGTAGAACGAGCTTCATAATGAAATGTGTTTAAGGTTTCCCGGTTCCCCTCTGACACACAGCAGTACTGCAGCTACATTTGTTCATTTGCAGTTTTTCCGTTCTGCTTTCATGTGCAGCTGAACACTACAGCATCTGTCATTTAAACATGTTATATGCTAAAGTTTCACAGTGAAGGAGTCAGTATAACACAACGCATGTCCATTTGTTTAACAAAAATCCTCATTAAAGTCTCATTAAATCACCTGCTTTCTATCCATAAATCCATACTATCCTCACAGCCTGCCAGTCTTTTCCCAAACACCACTGACTTTAGACAAACTGAGCATTAGGTGAAAATTGGTGTATATTTAGAGCTGGGATACGGAGGCCACTATATTCCCAGTGGAGGCAAGCTGTCAAGCAAGCTGGAGGCAAACAAAGCAGGGCTGCACAAACTAATAAACCAACAGAGACGAATAAACAGTGATAAACACGGGGACCACTTCAGCCCATTTCAGCTTTACGGTAGTGCAAAACAATGTGGTGAGCAATCTATAAACTCTATGGGACATAAATATCCCAATAACAAGCATAAGATTTCTCTCTTTAGACTGGATGCGTGCCGTCTAGTAGGAATAACCGAACAAGGCTTTGATGGCAGCCTTGCTCTGAAACATTGACTGTCGCTTCCTATTTGTGTGTTGTTTTGGAGAAAAGGGAGCTGCTGTGTGACTCAGAAAATTACAATTACTATTCAAAACTAGACCCAAATAAGTCCTCTGGACTCCGTCTTAGATTTTACCCCCCAAACTGACAAGTTTCAAATCCAGTAACATCCCAGTAATGAGGCAAAACAGCAACAACTCTACATGCTGTGGAAAAATCTGCGTTTGTAACAGTTACACTTGGTGATTAGATGGTTTCCTCTGAGATGAAAAGGGAGTGTCATCAGATATATTAATTAAACAATCATGAAGCTTTGATATGATCGGTGCACAGGAGAGACTCCTTTAATTACATGATGACCTTTCATCTCGCTCATCTAATTCTTCCTCGCTCGCTTGGTAAGATGCGGAGGATGTTTTTAAACGACTGTGTATTCCTTTCCTCTGAATCTGCTGCAGAAGTACCTGAAATTACGTGAAATGATTCCTTTGTAAAAGCCCAACCAGCTCAAAGTAACGCAGGTAACAGGCTCCGACTTGGGAGTATAAAGTCGCAAAAACTGACCATGAAATGGGGGATGTTTTTTTTTTTATGTGGAAATTCTGATGAATATATTTTAAAGTCAGAAATTCCTTCAGACTCCTTTTTCTCCTTTTTGCAGGTTATATTTCTTAATTTTCCTTTTTCTGCAGGTCTTCCTGGATAACAGCTGCAGTGTATATTAATCTGTCTTTCCTGCCTTCTCTACCTCCAGCGAGTCGAGGCAGGTGGCTGCCCTGCCTGAGTCGGGTTTTCCTTCCTGTTAAAGCAAGTTTTTCTTCCCGCTGTCGCCTCATTCAGCTCAGGATGGGAGATTGGACGTAAGTCAAGATTCAATGCCATCTTTTTGGTTCCCCTACATGGGCTATTTATTATAAATTGGCTCAAATTGATCTCTGTGAAGCCCCCTGAGATAACATTGTTGTGAAATAGCGTTATACAAATAAAGTTGAATTGAACGGAACTATGATCAAACTTAAATGCATGGAGGCTTTCTTTGGATATAAAACTGATGGGACACCATAAACACAACACCATGAAGCAGTGAAGATAACACCAGTAACATCCAGTGTGACCACGCAGAACTGAGTTAGTTTGGCTTTAAATCCACCGAAACATTTAATTTGCACTATTTTTGACCTGGACGCAACAAAACTATGAAGGTTACATTTAGGAAAAAAAAAACATTTCTTAAATATATACCAAACTGATAGAAATGGGATGAAATGATTTGTTTTCTATTAGAATTGCAGATACACTCATTGGCCACTTTATGTTTGTTCAGTTGCATAAATACTAAATAACATAAATACTCAATCAGCCAAGCACATGGGAGCTGCTTGGTGCATTTAGTCACGTAGACGTGGTGAGGATGACTGACTAAAGAATGATGAAGAAAGGAGATTTAAGTGACTTTGTGTCAGAAACAGCTGGTCTACTGAGATTTTCATACACGACCACCTGTTTACTGGGAAAATGTCCAGTTAGTTTCAGTTTTCTGGACCAAAATGTTCAACCTGGAACCAAATGTTCTGCATCAGCAGATGTTCTCCAGTAGGGCTGTGTTGAAAAGATCTATTAATCAATTCTGAATCGATTCTCATATCAATACCTAAACATCAATCCATAAGTCCAAAGATCAATTTATTGAATACATTTCGCTTGGTGAACTTTGACCTTTCATTCACACATTCTCGCTACATGTAAAGAAATGAAACCAGTTAACATGTTGTCAGAGTAGCACTGTTAGCCAAGTCCAGGTTTTGAAAACGGCCATTTCAGGTCGCAAAATGAAACCATTTTGGGTTCAGAAAGAGTCAACACAATGACGGGCTTGACAAAAGCAAAGCAGATCGGATTTGAATCAGGAAAATCTTGAGAATCAAATTTATAATGATTCATTTATAATTATTACTTCTGCATCAACAGATGCTCTCCAGCAGTAGTTCTACAGAACTAGATGTTTTACAGAACCAGATGTTCTACAGACCCAGATGTTCTACAACAGCAGATGTTCTGCATCAGCAGATGTTCTACAGAACCAGATGTTCTACAACAGAAAATGTTCTCTAGCAGATGTTTTACAGAACCAGATGTTCTACAGAACCAGATGTTCTACAACAGTAGATGTTCTCCAGCAGATGTTTTACAGAATCAGATGTTCGACAACAGCAGATGTTCTACAGAACCAGATGTTCTGCAACAGTACATGTTCTCCAGCAGCTGATGTTTTACAGCACCAGATGTTCTACAGAACCACATGTTCTACAACAGCAAATGTTCTCCAGCAGCAGTTTTACAGAACCAGATGTTCTACAGAACCAGATGTTCTGCATCAGCAGATGTTCCACAGAACTAGATGTTCTACAGAACTAGATGTTGTACAACAGCAAATGTTCTCCAGCAGATTTTCTACAGAACCAGATGTTCTACAAGAGCAGATGTTCTCCAGCAGATGTTTTACAGAACCAGATGTTCTACAGAACCAGATATTCTACAACAGCAGATTTTCTACAGAACCAGATGTTCTACAGAACCAGATGTTCTACAGAACCAGATGTTCTACAACAGCAGATTTTTTACAGAACCAGATGTTCTACAACAGCAGATGTTCTACAGAACCAGATGTTCTACAACAGCAGATGTTCTCCAGATGTTTTCGTGCAGTAGGAGAACACACCGGATTCCAGCTAAAAACAGGAAACTGGGGCTAAATTTCACACAGACTCACCAGAACTGGACAAACTGGTCTGATGTATCTCCATTTAGACTTTAGATTAGGCATAAACATCATGAAAGCATGGATCCATCCTGCTTTTTAATGACCATTCAGAATGCTGCTGCTCGTATGTGTGTGTTTGTGTTGGGGGGGGGGGGGCGTTTCGCACACTCTGGGCCTGTTTGTACCACCCTGTTATGGTTTAACCACCACATACATGTGTACTGCTGCTGATCTCTTTATGAACACAGTGTAGCATCTTCTGATGGAAACTTTCAGCAGGATGACTCACCATGTCACAAAGCTCACATCATCTCCATGACGATGACTCCAACGTCCTCCACAGTCCAACGGGGCAGCTTTGGGACGTGGTGGAACTGGAGCTTCTCACTATGGATGTGATGCAACTGTGTGACGTGATTGTGTCGATAACTCTA
This sequence comes from Pseudomugil tenellus, assembly GCA_037177515.1. Classification (NCBI taxonomy): domain Eukaryota; kingdom Metazoa; phylum Chordata; class Actinopteri; order Atheriniformes; family Pseudomugilidae; genus Pseudomugil; species Pseudomugil tenellus. The sequence goes on from JBAMHX010000020.1 coordinate 17,836,830, forward strand.
AGTGGTGTTTTTTGGACACCCTGTAGAATCTCTGACACAAGATATGAAGCTATCCAAGCTGGTACATAGAACCTTATAAAGTAGCCAGTGAGTGTAGATTTGCATCATGTTTTAATGTGTACTCTGAGATTTTTACTTTGTCATCCATCCCATTAAAAAAGTGATGCTTAAAATGGCAAAGGAGGCCGGTCTGATTCAAAGGTAATGGCCTCCCCCTGCAGGCAGACGGCTTCATCGTCTGCCAATTAAGCAAAGCTGGAGTCAGACACGAAACCCAGATATTGATTATTTAAAAACATGCATCGAAGTTTTGTCAGAGATGCAGGGTCGATGAGATTAAAGGTGTTGCAGCACGACTGTAGCCTGGAAACCGGGGAGTGCTGGCAATCCTCCTTAGATCTCCGCACCTTTATCGCCTCTCAGTCTTCTCCTTATAACTATATTTCACATTACAGAGACTAAACAGAGGCAGCACAGGCAGTAAATGACAAGATTTGTGGCGTTTGCTTTAGATATGAGTGATAATATTTAGAGAGGGAACCGATGAACTAGGTGTGCCTGTCTGGGAAAGTGATGTGTTTGAGGAGAGATTTAGGTTTTAATTGTGTTCTTCTGTCTGCATGCCGATTAAGCTGTGAACATAAACACTGCAGCAAAAGATGCAACAGAAGGTGAATACCAAAAAGTTTTCCAGTTTTTTATCTTTAGCTGTTTGAGAAAGATATTTTTGGATGGTCAGCATGACAACAAATCTGTTTGCTTTTTTCTAGCCTGCTAGGTGTCGGAGTAATCTTTCTGATTTGCCTGGAAAACTCTTTCAAGTCACGGCCTGAACGGTGGAGTTTTATCTATTTATTTATTTATTTATTAGCAACAATATGGAAAAATAAATAAAAACCGGTAAAAATATTCCTTTTTCTTAATGCTTGCATTGCTGAGCCGATGGATGAGAGGAAGGAAGAGCTAAAAGAAACAAAATATCTTTTCTTTTTTTCTTTATAGCCATGCAAATGCTGTCTCTAAGCATCTCTAGTCTTCTGTATCACACTTTTATTAACAACCAGAAATGCACAGGGAAGTAAGTGCAAAGTTGGACAGCAGTGTTTCCTCATTCACAAAGTTTCCACGAGACCTGTTCCGTATTTGACAAGGGAAATATTGAAGTGTTCATGGATTCTGGATGTTTCAGTGAGTAAGGAGGAGACGATGTGTGTGCAGGTGTAACATCAGATCAGGAAACAGAAGTTTAACATGGAAGAACCAAACCAAGAGGATGTTTTAGCGGTACAGAAGCAGCGATTCGGTCAGGTTAATTATATTAAAACCCCTTAATGCCTATTGTTGCATTGTTGATACAAACCCTGTCTGAGACATTTTGAATCACTTTTTGGTAGAAACTTTATTCAAAACCCAGTTGCACACTACATGATACTTGACCGCTTTCCCCTTGTGAACAACAGAAAGCAGAGGACTATATGGTGTTATATTCTTACCTATCACATGGTAACAAATAAAATAATAAATAAGACCTCCCCCCAAAAAATTGGTAATTTTTAATAATTTTTTTTTTTAAAGGACCAAAAAAACTTAAACATGAAATAATAAGCGTTTTATTAGCAGTTGTTCTTATTTCAGGCATTAAGAGATAAAATTACTTTTGTTTTTCGGTTGCAGATTTACTGCAGTGTTTAGGATCATTCCTCGGATCTTTGTATAAATCAAACTTTTAGTTGTTGGACAGATGTTGAGACTGAAATACTTTGTTTATGATCCACTTGTCGGCACAGCAAGGTTCCAGATTGTCTGTCCAAACATGCTGCTGTGCATTCAGACCACACATTCCCACTTTGGTCTCTTCTGTCTGAAGGGCATTGTTCCAGAAGTCTTGTGGTTTGTCTGGATGCACCCAAACGAAACAACCTGGACTCACATCAGAACGGTTGGTGTAAATGTCTCTGTATCGTGTAGGAACTACGCAGTTTGTTCAGATGATGATCAGCGGTTTGAAACTAACAAACATGTTTTTATTGTGAGGGCAAACAAGGACAGAAAGACAACATTCTCCTTTTTTATTGTTAAATGCAGCTAACTGGAAATATCGACGTCATGTCATCAGGAATTTGCTATGATGATGACAGTATTGTAAATTAAAGGCTCCAGCTAAAAAACTGGCACATAAGCTTAGCATGAGCAGAGGTGCAGGCTGACTGCACACCTCTGTGTGATGCGCTCTTGTGGTTTTTCTACATTATAGCTGAATTTAACAAGCTGAAAGTTGCATTTAATGATATACTTCGAATCCTACTGAAGTACTGATGGACAGACGGCTGTTTGTGTCCATACTGACAGGTCCATACTGATCGTGACGTTAGAGGATCCATATAATAAATGCCTAATGAGGAAAGTGTATGATACAACTCTGGAAAGGCGTTTGTATGGATTATAGATGGGATTTATACTCTTTTCTGTTAGGCCTATGTGTCATTTTGTTTCCTTTGGTGTTTCACTTTTCAAATGCACCAATTTGGAGTCTGGAATAAGGATTAGACTGGACTGGATTTAAGAATGCTGGACTTTATAAGTTTAGAGATGAACTTATACACCTTTCCAGACTGATAAAGAGCAACATCTGCTTCACTAAGATCAACATAAGCATTAACTACTGCCTCCTTGCATCAGAGCAGCACATAAACTCTTGAATTACCCTGAAAGAAAAGAAATACTTTAATGTAGATGCTTCACACTTGTTTGATTTTCAGATTGTTGATTTTAATGGCTAATCTGTCAAATGTTTTGTACCTAATATCCCATCTGTTTAACTTGGAACTGCATAGAAAATTATATTTTTGCACCCCCTCCACTTACTACAGTAAATTTAGAAGCCTTTTATACATTTACTCACCTAAAAGTGTTTCAGAATTTAACCTAAAACAGAAAAGGTTCTACATCATGCAAGCATTTCCTTCACATGTCCTTTTGCAGAGAAACAGATGTGCACACTGACAGTCAGTGTTTACTCTGCACACACTGAATATATTAGTAGCCAACAGCAAGTCACAGTTAAAAATGTTGCATTTTAATGAAGATCCATCTGTTTCAGAACTACTATAATAAACCAGTTGTTCATTTTGCACTGAATTTATATCACAACGCGCCAGAATTTGCTTTATTTATAGAGTTACTGGTGAAATACAATAGTTTGAGCAGGCAGTTCCAGATAACAGGGAACTGAATTGGTCAGGAAACTGGAAGATTGATCCACGTTACCCAAACTGGTATGAGGAAATCTCTTGCATTTTCTCATAACATTAGCCTTTTAGGTTTTCATAGACCACAACTTCATCCAGAGAACAACTTGGAGCCAAATACAAACAATAGATCAAATAATAACTGTGTATGGTATTTCTGAATGACTCAGTCCTTTAAGAAAGTATAAAGTACATAAAGTAGCTAAAGTCTGGGAAGAGTTTTACTGTCTGACTATTTAATGATTACAGAAGCTTCATGATTCACTGATTTTAAAGGTCTTGAGACAATTTGTCTACATTCGTCTGTAGATTCTTTGTGTCAGAAATTAGTTTTTTTGTGTAAATCCTTTACAAAAGAAAAAAAAAACGTTTAAAACTTCTTTATTTATGTTTAGTTGATTTCAGAGACCTTTCAGGGGCTTGTACAACTTTTTATGGATCAAAGGAAAAAATAGAAGCGAATAAAAAAGTAATGCTTCATAATTTGTGTGTCTGCAGATCAGATTTTTAAAATCCAAGTTGGAAAAGTTCAAATCCAGGTGTTTGTTTCCTTCTGGTCGCCTGCAGGATTGTCACTAATGTCGGACTTGAATGAAACAATGAAAAATTGGTGACATTTGCAGAAAAAGACTACATGGCCATGCTTTTTAAAAATAGCTAGGAGGGATATAAATGACAAGCAGCAATAAATGACCTGCATACGCCTTTAAAAAATGTTAGTGTTGGATGACATTGTCCTGTTGTGTACTGGCAACGGGGATCACAGGCAGCCTGTCAAGCAGTCAATATTGACTCAGCTGTTGTGTTGTTGGTGTGCGACACGCCTGGATAACGGAGTTACTGCCCAGCATGCATCCTACCGTGCCATTGCTTTCTCTCTGTTTGAGCCAGAATGGGCACCTGCTGGTCTTACACTGGCAATGCAGCCACGGCAGCTGTGAGATGCAGGATGAGGGAGATGGCACTGTTACTGTAGCTCATCTCATGTGTTAGGTCTGTATTTGTCAGTCCTGCGCATGTGCAACGCATTCCTCCAGCCAAAGCTCGGGAATCACACAGAGAGACAAGACATTGGAGAAAGGGAAGTAGAAAGAGACGGAGCAAAGGGAGGAGAAGAGTCGGGAGCTGCATGGCGAAAAGTTGTCGTTCTACTTACATTTGCAGCCATCGTCCCACAAATATCCGGGTTCACACTCCTGACACTTGGGCCCTTTTATATTCTTCTTACAATTACAAAATCCTGTGCCATTACAGCGATCACTTTCTGACCCAAAGGGATTACAATTACACTCTGGAAAAACAAGAAACACATATACATACAGGCTGGAGAATATGTGGTGGTTAAACTTCCAGGATTCTCACAGCATGGACCGCAGTCCTCCGGCTCTACTATGAGCTCAACAAGGTGCATGATCATTTGTTACTGATAAAAAAAACTGCAAATAGATAAGAAATGCTACCATTTCAATTTTAATGAAGACAGAATGAGAAGGAATGACGATGCACTTTAAAAATATCTGAACATATCTGTAATTAACATCTAACCAGTTTAGCCAACATACAGGAACATGCAATGAGCAAATATGCAAAGCATTATCAGTAGCTTTGGTCTAAGATGGACAAAATAAGCTTATCTGAACATGCTCTTATAAAATTGGAGTCATTCATACAGATAGAAATAGAAGAAGGTGGACAGAGAGGACAGAAAATGGGATAAGCAGATAAAAATGAGAATGATATGAAACAACCAGGTTTTAAAGAAATGAGCGAAGAATACATTGAAATGGGCATTGTTGTAGTTTTCTATTTAGTGTTATTTAGTATTAACTTATCAAAATCCTTAATGTTTTGTTATCATCAACAGAAAATGATCCTAAGCAGAATTAAAACCAGCCTAGAAAAACAAAAAACAAAACAAAAACTAACCCATCGTGTTTCTGGTGTCCTACGCTCAATTGACCTTTCAGCTTCAAACAACAACTGGAACACTCTGCAGTCAAAGTGACACCTATTTTGACAGTCCCTGGCCATCACATTGCACCTTCTGTGGCTGTGATGCACGTGGCTGCACCCGAGTGACATGCGAGGGTCAGGCAAGAGGAGAGAGGCGACGGCATGTGACAAACTGGGGGGTCAGGGAACGAGAGGCAGGGTGATGGTGAGTTTGGCACACAGTACCGCGTCTGTGACTTTTAATACCAAGTGACGGGTTTCAGCTGCTACTCCCGGGGCCATTTCATGTATATGACATATGCGCTTGCCTGGCACCTCACACTGGCGGTGTGACTTCCTTGCGACATTTCTCTCAGACGTCTTGGTGCCTCTCAGACTTTCCACTTAAGACTCACAAATGCACCTGACACCGAGCGCTATAAAGTCACACTATATACACTAGCTAAATAGTTCAACAGGGAAACAAATTATTTGTTTGAGAGCTATGAGAGATGCATTCTTTACACACAAGAAAAATAGATAATGCAGTTTATGAACATCTGCATACAAAATAAGCAAAACATCCGCAACAAAAGTTAAGCCTAAATTTACCTGTTTTCTATGACATTATCACTACAAAGGTGTCAGAATCTGGAGGCAACTCATGCTCAGACACACTGAATACTAGTTTTATCATGCATTTTTGAGTATCCTGTTTAGAAAAAGTATTTAGGCAAAAGAGAAAATTTTAAAATATGCTGCTAGAAAAATGATTAGCCTACACAGAAAAAGGTAGTCTGGCATTTTGGAATTGTGATTAAAAAAAAAAAACAAAAAACAAAATCATAATAGCTTCTTCACATTTTTTTGGCCTTTTCAATTAGTTTGAGAGACAACAATAAGTCATTTACAAAGACTGACATAGATTCAATCTACATCCTGAATTAAGACCATTAGCAACTAGTTCCCATTTACTCTATTTACCCTTCAGTGTCTCAATCTAAATAATCTAAAAACTGTTGAACAATGTATATTAAAGATAAAACTATAAGATGAAAAAAACAAAATAAAAGAGAAACCAAAGTTGTATCAATGGTAACATTTTACAAGAATAACTTTAGCCATATTGATTTAGCAGGATGTGATTTGATAATTTGCGGATATTGACATAAAATATGTTTTAAATCAGTTTTTTTCAAGCTAGCAGTTACAACAAACTACACTTTACATACCTAGCTAGTAGCCTTGCTAGCTGCTAAAATTTATATATGCTACAATTCTACATATTGAGCAACAGACTAAACTGGATTAGATATCTATTTATAGCTAGCTAGCTAGATAATTATACTATTTTTAGATCACTTTGGAATAATTCTATGCCTGGGAAAAAAAAGAGTATACTTTTAATGATATTAATGTATCTGCCCACAGTTTACCGATTAGAATTATGTTAACATGCTGCATATGAAGTAGATGACGTTGTTGTGCCAAAGAAGAAGACGCAAAAAGGGAATGATAGGGATATGAGGACACAACAGTGTATGGGTGAAGCAACCGTGAAGGATGAAAGAACATTTCCTCTGTTGTGAAGTCAAGACAGAAGGTAAGGTGAAGAAAGTGTGAAAGTGTATGGTGACAGTGAAGGGGGCTGGGTGGGGGACTAACCTATGCACACATTTTCATCGTCCAGGTCTGCTGAGGCATTGCGGTAGTAGCCCTGCTTGCATAGCTGGCAGTGCTGGCCCCTAGTGTTGTGCTTACAGCTCACGCATATGACGGTGTTTATCAGCTCGATGTAGCTGCATCGTTTGGAGTGGCCGAAGCATTCACAATCTTGCAAACAGAGAGGAAGTGTGAAGGGCAGAGAGGGGAGGAGAGGGGATAAAGAAAGAAGCGCGGTAGGAATGATTCTGCTGCGATTGCGACAACAGAATGGTTAGCAAAAGTTTGAGATAGGCGCCATGGCATGCGAGGTAAAACGATGGCGATGTTGCATGTTGAAGGTGGAAATGCTGGTAGGGTAAGTTATGATTAGTCTGGCAAAGGCACAGCCAGAGTTAGAAACACACATCACAAAAATTAGCATGTCATTAGCGAAATTTAGAGAGGTCACATCACTTCAAGCATACCACAACAATAGGCAAGTACGACTTCAAAATGGTGGCACAGACACATAATCACAGTTGGAACACCATGAGGCGCAGGGCAGGTCAAACCATGGATGAAATGGATCCTTTGTCTGCTTGATGTGGGGGGAATTCAAACATCATTCTATAAGTCCTAAATCCTAAATATTTTGGTTTTAAAAGAGAAGACAAGTGTTTTAATTGTGCTGTATCTTAGAAATAAAATGAAGTAACGGCCAAACATAGAGAACGTTCTCTATGTGTTATCCATTGCTATGTTGAAGCTGGAACACAGAACCTGCTACTGTCTATGATAATCAGTAGCAGTGGTGCCCTGCAGGAGGAAGGTTGATGGCACTCCCGCAGTGAGTGCCACACTGAGTGACCACTGACACCATGTGTCACGACGCAGACAGATGTGGCCCTTAAGCCTTGCTGGCAACCACAACTACTCAAAGCACCAGAATAGGGTGGTTAGCAGATGGGGCTTTCGTCCAAGGGATTGCTGTTACTAAGAATCTGTATTGAGGTCAGTTCTCTCTGTCCGGCTTCTGGCAACCCGGCAAGGCATGAAAACAAAGGAAGGGAAAGCAGAGTCCACCTCTACCTTTCCTTTCACCTAAATCAGCAAGTCTTGTCTGAGTATGATCTCAGGTCTTCTACATTAGGTGCCTCACTCACAGACATACTCTCAAAAGACAAATAATCTTTCCTTTCTGGAAATAGGGTAAGGTCATAAATCATGCACGCATGGGGAATATAAAGTCTTAGAAACATGTTCCCCCCAAAATAGTTATAGCTGAAACACCCACTTTATTTTCACTGAAAAAGAAATGATTCCACGGGACTTTTTATAGCGTGGAAAAACTATTCCATTGACGAATGAGCCCACAATGAGCGGCTTACAATGAAAGCCATCAGTTCAGCACTGAGTCGGAGGTATATGCTGTAGCACTGTGTTAGTGTTGGGTCAGGGAGGGGGGCACAGGTAAACAGAAACATCAGTTCACATTGTAAAAAGGTGTGGGTGTAATCTGGGGGGATGTATGAATTCTAGAGCTCCTACCTCTCTTGCTGTTTGCAACATGGACAGAAGGGGCAGTGGACAATGCAACCTGAGGGGCTACTGCATAAATTAAAAGAAGAACAAAAAAAACCCAAACATGATATTGCAAGTAAATATAACACATAATGTTAGAGAATTAAGAATAACAGGCATCATGGCCAGTAAAAAAATATAATAAAAATTAAACATATGCAATAATAATGAATGATGGCATTGAGAAATAAGGAGTGACATTGCCAAGTGAAGCTGGCTGCATGTAGCAGCATCTGCTACAAATGCCGTAAGATAATGAACAACTGAAATATTATGATCCCTCTTTTACGCCTCATTTCATTAACAAGTGCTTTGTATAATTTAGAGGCCTCTATGTATGTTTTCCCAGACAGAAACTAGTCTTCAACAAGGCCCAGTCCATCTTGGGGGAAGCTAGCCAGCAAATGTTCAGCCTTACATATTTGTGCACATTAGCAAGACGTGACGTAACAAAACGTGACTTGTAGTGAGCACATCTATACCTCAGTTAGTTGTTTTTATAAAGGGAACAAACTGGGAATAATTACGACAATAATAATAAAAAGAAGAATCAAGAGCTCTATTTTTGCACTAACTGGCATAAGGTCCTAACAAATACACTTTATGTTCTTGACTGTGGTCATGGAAACACAGAAGTGAGTGGTTGCGAGCTACTCATCTGAAAGGTGGATTCACATCACATCTGCATAATGGATTAAACTGAAATGAGACATATATCTACATAAAACCACTGTGAATCCTCTCTTGCTTTTCTTCCTGATTAGGCAATACTAACTGGAGCATCCCTGGATGCTCTAAACCTAATTAAAATTGCATGTTTATGTATACATGCACATTGCACACATTGGGTGTCAAAGAGCGGCACAGAACCATGTTGCAACATGAGTGCCCTGTGAGTACACAAGCCTACACTGAACATAAGTCTCCTTCATGTGCAGGAGGAGCAGATTGAGAATATCTTTTGCTTCATTTGGAAGCCTGGGAACAAGTAAAGCTCTACCCCAAAACACTTTTGGCTACCAAGGAGCCAGTTTTAGATTATACAAAAACCTTTAATAGATTGATCTGTGGAAAAACAACTGTTGCATAATCTTAGATGCCTACCTTCTTTTCGGTTAGCGACACCTAGAGATGACACATTCGGCCGAACTGCGTGCAATTGAGAGAAACCAGGGGTTATTCATGTGTCCTTGTGGGATGCACTTAACAGATTGTCTAAAGGGGGGAACTATGTGGTTGTTGACACAGACAACTGTAGACAAGAACATGTCCGACATGACTCAAATCAGTCGATCAGGAAACAGCAAATACAATGGGGCAGGGCTGACATTGACGGGTAGAGAGAATGCATCCAGATACCCTTCAAAAAAGACATTAGAGAGACGTTGTATGTAATTTGTGTGACTTCCATGGGGTTGCTATGTAAGTATATGTTTGTGGAAATGGCAATGATGATTGGAAAAACTGAAGAAAAATGAGAAAACCCTGATCAACTTAACATTTCAGTCATGGTTTATGCAAACAAGTCGAAACTATGTATAGCAAATGAAGACGTTAGGGGGCATTTTGTTTAATTCATCACATTGACTATGTAATCAATATCTAATTACAGTGTATTTCTGGTGGAGGAATAACAATGAATAAATAATGGCAGGTGTTGGTACTTGGAATGACGGACTGCTGTGGGTAGCATAACCTCATAATTACATACAAGTCAGTATTTCCGTGTCAGGGAAATACTTTGTGGTTGGAAATGGAGAGGACTCAGGCAAAGAGAGAAAAACTGATAAGTTAAGTCATTGTGGCCCTTCGTCTTTCCACTTGATCCATCCGTCCTTTTGCAACTGACTCCCTGAATCATGCAATCTTGGCCAATTAGCATCCAGGAGTGTCTTAGCTAAGATTCCATTACTCTATATCTGATTTAAGAATATGACTATTGCTCATATGGTGCAACCTTTCAAGGGGTTACCTTTTAATAAAAAAAATAAAATGTTTTGATTTCTCTCATTACTCTAGAATAATATAACATATTCTTTGTAACCTTGGTATAGCAACTCGCTGTGACAGTTTAGTTGCTGCTACTGAAGCTGCTTGAACAGAATATTATCATTGATCAGGACTTACACTTTTTTATAAATGTAAAGTTAAAAATTTTTTTAAATTAATATGCAAATCTTCAAATGAACTTACATTTCATGAGCTTCTCAAATCTCGTAAGGTGACTATTGTAGCTGACATATCTAGATAACAATGTTGTTGGTTTGGTTATTCCACCTTTAGTGAGAAGCTAGCAGATTAGTCAGCAGGTTTGATGCCACTGTTGAGTATAATGGTAGCTTTGTAAAAAGTCATTATTTTTTATCTATTATGTTATTTGAGATTTAAAATATAAAACTTGTATGTTTCGTTGTACTTTTTTCTGGCTAGTTTCATTTGATAGCAGCATAGCATGGAAGTACATGACATTGGCTTATTTTTTTCAAAGTTTTTTAAGATAGTCGTAGCCCTGTCATGCACAATATTCCAGATATTCATTTGCTTCATCTCTTAAAGGAGAACTTCGCTTTTTTTTAACCTGGGGTCTGTTGTCATCTTTCCTTCCATACATGTGAGTGATGTAG
>JBAMHX010000020.1:17891067-17903242 GCA_037177515.1 Pseudomugil tenellus
GGCAAATGTACCTAGGACCGTTTGTTGTTGATTAGCTCATCTAAAATCTACAGTAATACATCGGAGGTTCTTGGCATGCAGTCGTTAGGCCTCGTCCAGACAGGGGAGTGGGATTGGCTAGGGGATCCAGAGTCCATGGGTAGAGATCCTTGATGTGTGGTTGCAAATTTGTTGGGAATTAAATTTACATAAAGGAACACAAAGGAACGATTGGGATTAGTGGGATTTTCAAAATGTTTTGCTTTTTAATGGGGGCAATTAAATGCCATTTTTCTTAAGATGACCTCCTATCAGCAATCCTTGATATACAGAAACCAGTTGACTGGCATTGTCTTTGACAAGCCATGCTATCAGCGTTTAAAAAAAAGGTCTATCAGCCCAATTACCATCACCTGCACCACACTCGTTATCCCCTGTTGTAACCTGTTCCTGATTCCCTCACAGCTTTATATCCCTCAGCTCACAGTCTTTCCTTGGTTGGACATTGAATGTAAGTAAACATATGCTTGTTCCTGCTGCTCCTGCCTTCCCTGTTCTTCTGGATTCCCCACAGCCTGCCTTCCTGCTCCTCGTCCCTGCATCCCTCCTGGACTCCTCCACATTCCATACAGGTTTCGTTCATCACTCCTCATCCTTCCTAATAAATCCTGTTAACTTCCTTTTGGCTCTGGCTCCCTCCATCATAACACTAATTATGGATTCAAACCAACATTTGATAGATAAATAAGAGACCCCATTTGGTCAACTGTCATCAAGACAATAAGCATGGTGACTGTGCTATTTTATTGCCAGCGGATGCACATGGTCTCTGTAAAGGCAGCTGTATTTCTTAATATTTTAATCTTTGAGCTACTGCTGCAATTAGTCTCATCTCAGATCTCAGATCCACATGTACCACTACTTGGGGACATTTTTGCAGCTGGAAATAGCCAATTATTTGGTGGTGACAGCTTCTATATTAACCATTCTCACAAGAACACAGCCACAACATCTGGCTGTAGATGTGTACGTGTGAGTGCATCTCTTTTGGGTAAATGCTCAGCACATGTAGATGAAGAAGAAGGTCACAGTACCATGACTTCCAGTTGAGACTTGTTTAAAACTTTTCAATGACAGATGAGGCTAAAATAAATCAATATATTTGAACGTATTTCGCTGTTTGTCTGCTTGTGTCTGCTCTTCTACAGCTGAAGGTTGTCACTGCAAATTCAGGAAAAAAGAAAAAAGTTCCCATGCTCGGTTGTGTGAACAACAGCCTCGTGAGGCACATCGGATCAAGGCCAGAAAAAAGTTTCAGCCACAACTGATAAAAGATTTCTTTTGAGCTCTTCAACCCAGCAGAGCCAAGCAGGGAGGGTGTCAGCTAGAGATGGACTAAGGGAGGAAGTTCAAAGGTGTGGGGGTGGAGGACGGGTCTGGATAGAAGTCAGCAGTGACAGCCGATATAGCTGTTGAAGAAGCAAGAAAGAGCCACTGCTAACGAAGAGGCAGCCATGGCTGTTTGCTGGTGCATGTCAGGAAATAAAGAAGATCTATAACAGAGAGGGTTGTGAAGATCATTTTATGGAAATGGGATGACCAACGGGGCTGCATGGTGGTGTGGTAGTTAGCACAGCAGACTTAAGAAGGTTGCCGGTTCGAGACTCTGCTCGGACATTAACATTTCTGTGCACAGTTTGCATTATCCGCTGTGTTAGCATGGGTTCTCCCTGGGTGCTCGAGCTTCCTCTCAGCACCTCAAAGACATACACTTTTGGTTTATTGGTTATTCAAAATTGTCCACATGGGTGAATGTGTGTGTCGTTATCTCTGTGTTGCCCTTGATGGTCTGGCGGCCTGTCCAGGGTGTACTCCGCCTCTCGCCCCATTGATTGCTGGGATAGGGCTCCAGCTATCCATGATCCTGGATTGAAATAAGCGGTTTAGATAATGGATGAACGCAAGGATGGATGACCCATTGACAAGCAGTTGTCTGGATAAGTGATCCAGTAAACTAAAACAAAACTAGAAATGATGCCATTATCACATGGTAATAAATAGTAAAAATATCCCAAATCTTTTTTTAAAGGGTCAAATAAAGATTTCTGATTTTAAAAATGCAATTGTTCTGCCTGATTGTTTTTAGACTGGGCTCTAAATGGTTATTAAATGTCGCTAGACATCAGACTTTTTCAGAGATCTTATCAGCATTGTGGAAACAGATTTGTAATCAATCAATTTCAATGGGACAATGAAAACTAATATGTGTTGATATAAAATTTAATTAAATTCATCCCTGATGGTGCCATCACAATTCTGCAACTCCTTCATGATTACAACCATTTTTCTCTCTTGTGCTGACTTGTGGTTCATTTTCCTTCAAGATCCTCTACCACACATTATCCATCCAACATCTTAACCGTTTCATCCAATTCAGGGTTGCGGGTAGCTGGAGCATATCCCAGCAGTCATCAGGCAAAAGGCAGAATACGTCCTGGACAGGTCTCCAGTCCATCACGGAGACAAACAAGCAAGCAACCAGGTACATGCACAGCCACTCCAAGGACAATTTACTATGACCAATTAACCTAACATGCAAGTCTTTGGATGGTGGGAGGGACATGCAGAGAAAGGCCACAGCCCGAGCCGAGGTTTGAACTAGCGACCTGTGAGGCCGTGGCACTAATCCACTGCACCACCGTGGAGCCCTACCTACCCCACATTAATACAATTAGACTCAATCTAAAGTCATTATCTGACTGAATTATCGGCTTTCTTAAAAGCTAAAATAAACCAAGTTTCTGATAATTTAAAAGCAATATTTCTAAAATGTAAATAAAGTACTATTGGGATTTAAAAGTGATTCCAATGGTGTTTGTCAGGGAAGCCATAACTCTCACAGAATTCAGTACCTGCAAAATCTTTTGCATGTGGGAGCAGCTTTTGGGGTTGCTGCTGTCTTCATCAAAAAACAACAAAAGTGATGGTTCAGAGACAAAGTTTGTATGTTTGCGAGAAGACAGGAATTAAGGATTTATGAATTCAGAATGTTTAATGAGCTGTGTGATACTGTATGAACCTTTTGTGGCATCAGATATTTTACACTATTCCTTCCTGGAAGCGAGCAGACATTGTTAAAAATTGCCACCACGTAAATGCAAAAATAAAAAAATAAAATTTTGCATTATAATTACACAGCAAAACATCTGAAAACCCAACTTATGACAGCGTAAAAACTTTTTAGCTATAATACAGTTTTTATTTTAAAATGAGGTGTTTCCTTTACCAGTTTTTAATGTGATATTTACGCAGATCTCTAGGGATAATGGATACGCAGTTATGGATGCTTACAGATGGTCCAAGTTTTCTGGAGCATTCGCTCTGGATGACCCACAAACATGGGACCCACACAATGCAGAGACCTGATACAAAACAAAGAGGAAAAAAGACTGAATTGCACAACACGGTGAAAGGTAAATAGATGCTTATGGTGGCACAAAGATGAGAGAGACAGGAAAAAGAGAGGGAGACTAAGGCAAGTAGAATGACTTATTCAAGAGGGAAGTGGGCAGGAAAAAACCTGAAATTAGCACAAATAGATTATCTGTCCAGTACAGACTGGCCTAAGAGCAAGGCAAGCAGTGTGGAGGGAGAAAAAGAGAGGGGAAAGAAGTGGATCGACTTCTTGTTTGTTCCTCCCTAAGGAGAGTTCAGATGGAGCCATCATTCACCAAACTGCTGATCTGTACTTGGAACAGCTGTATCCAAAGCAGGCTTGCTATGAACTACATGGAAATGAAAAAGCATGGTATATGTTTGCTTTTTTTCATGAAAAGGTTCCATTTACCTTACTTTGTTCATCAACATACTGTGATAATGTGGACGTTTTCCAGGAATTTTACACAATAGTGGCATAAATAACCTTCTTCAGTCATATATATAATGCCGCAGGACACATATAAATGCAAGGTTGCACCATTTTCATTAACAGCAATACTTGCAGGTAATTATATATAATTATATGTCAAAAGAAAAGAAAGTATATTAAAATGATCGGAATAACTTTTAAGGCCATGCACTTTTTTAAGATCAGTGGGCAGTCTGATTTAGATATAAGTTAATACAGCAAACTAAACCTCTAAAGTTTTTTTTTTTTTTTTTTTTTTTTTTTGCTGATTAGTGTAAAATGAAGCGCATTACGTCAAAATCAATCTGTTTTATCAAGCTTTACATAGACATCCAAAACCATGGAAAGTAATTTACTGGAGTAACTTTATTTTGAAAAATTACTACTATTTAATGCTCAGTTTTCCGATCAAATTTCAATAGTTCGTATTGCTTGTTTTGACTAATACGACTACTGCAAAGAATATTGACATTTAATAGCAAATAGTTATATGTAAATAACGCTGCATGTCCAAAAGCATTTGTGATGTGATCACTGCAATGGGAAATGTCTCTGACTGTTGTGGAGTTTGAAATAATATTTATGAGAACTTAATTCTGTTGAGAAATGCAGCAAAGTGACCGAGGAAAAACTGCATTATTAACCCTAAACGGACAGTCCAAGTTCTCTGGATCAATTCATGTGTTTTTTTTATGATTTTTCTTTTAATGAAATTAAATCTAAATAAATGAAACATATTTTAGTAATTCTCAGAGGGAAATGTTGAGTAACATCAGGAATGTGTTTGATTTACTGACATCCTAAAGGAGAAATTATCTGCATGCTTGGCATCTTTTCATATGATGCTACGCGAACATGCTATTTGTACAAACTTAACTTACGTTGGAGATTTTCTTTAAATGATTTGCAACAACTTTTTTCTCTGTAATAACCACATAAACTTTCCAAAAGTTCCAAAAGTAATTCTGTGATATCAAACAAGTTCCTCACACTATTGGTTATCAGCACAAAAGTCTCTAAACAAATGAAGGAGCTTTATTATTGCCTTCTGCCCCTTCTGAGTGAGTTACGGTAGCGTCTCTCCATCAATCGAAGCAAACTAAGCTGTTTCTGAACTACCCTGATGTGCTTTGGAAATTGAATCCCGACTCCCACAGGTGCAAGAGTAAATAGGTGAAATAACTTTGACTATTTGAGGTTTTGTTTCTGCAAACAGAAGAGAGGCAAGCTGGGAAAATAATGCACAGTGTGAGGCTTACATTACACTCCATGCACTGCCTGGCTGAACAGGTTTGCAAGTTGCACAAGTAGAAAATGTGCTTCCACACTGACAACACCTTTGAGGGGTGGGTCACGGAGTGTACAGAGAGCAGGGCTGCTCTCTGGCATTGGGTGGTCACTTCCCCTCAATTTTATTTGCAAACAACACACATCATAAACATCTGTGTGTGCGTGTGTGTGTGAGGGGGTAATGATGAGGTCTTTTTACACCTTTGGGGGCGGGGCTTTGGTCTGGGGGCGTGTGGTCTCATGATCCTAGGGTCTGTGCTGGCTTTGCTGGTGGGGGTTGTTGGGGCCCCGGGGGATGCCAGGTTTGCTGCAAATTTGGTTGAATGGGGGAGGCTCCTGGCCTCCTTGTCCTCTTGCTCACTGGGGGTGTCTGAGGAGGGGGGGTGCAGGTGGGAGGAGTATGTATAAAGCTGAGCACAGACGAGGCGAAGATGGGTGGGGGATAGGTGTTTGTAGGTGTGTGTAGGATTTTGGGTGGGTGGGGGGAAGAGGAGGATGGGGTTGTGTAGATAGGGGAAGGGAGGGGCAAGGTGATATAAAAGGGTTAGATGTGTGGGTGGGTGTGTTTGGAGGGCTGGTTCCCAGGGTGGGCATCTGGTGTACTTGGGGGTGTGCTGGCAGCGGTCTCGAGGGCCCTGGCCCCCCACGGGCACTGGTCGGCTCCTCTGGCTGTGGGGGTGGTAGGGCTGGTCTCGGTCTCTTAGGACCTTGAGCCTGTGCTCTGCCTGCCCTGGGAGCTTTGCGACCCACTGAAGTCTGCCCCCCCTGACTGCAAGGGGCTCTGGCTGGGATCCCCTTCTCCCTCCCTCACCATCTGGACGAATGCTGGGTTGGTTCCAGGTTTTAGTGGTTGGGGTCCTTGCTTGGGGCAGACTGCCAGATGCCCTGGTCTAGGGGTCCTCCTGTCCTACTTCTGAACTTCGGGTAGATGGGGTCACCTGAGCATGTTCACGTTTCTATGAGAACTTTTCACTCTGTACGTTCTGCATGTTAACACAGACACTAAGCTTTAGGTTGATTCCCTAACAGCCATTTTCCTTATTTGTGTTTTGTACATATTTTGACACCTGGCATCTGCTGATTTCATCTTCCTGCAGGGCCCATGAGATATGCTTTATGTTTATGTCCAGGTGTGATGGATGGTATAGTGTGTGTGGTCAGGTTGCGGCGGTTCCTTTTTTTTGTTCTATTTGTTTTCTCTTTTCTTTTCTGTCGTCTTCCTGTTGTTTTTCTGTCCTCTCCGGTCATGTCCAGCATGACATGAATATTCTAATAAACATTTAGCTAAAAAAATAAAGAATTCAAATTATCATGAGGATTTTTGTGTATACATTTATACATAAAGCTTTTGACAAAACAAATTTGCTCAGAAGCAAGCGGTCCATCATTCTGCCTGCTTTAATGCTGGACAAGACAAAAAAATGTGTTGCCAGATTGGGAAGCTACTTTCGGTGTGGAATGATTAAAATACGGCAATGATTGATACAAAAGACTTTCAATGTATTTCACAGGGTTTTTGTGGCGATGTGTGGTCGGTGTTACTGGTTGTATGACGTGGGACAATGTCTGTCTTATACATGTATCAGGTCTGAGAACCAAACCCCTTTAGAGAAAAAGAGAAATGAAGCGAGCCCATGAGGTGGGGAGGGGAGACCTAAAGCCAGAAAGATCCTTCAGTGTCTGAATCTCCTGCAGCTTTAATTACACTATATTGATCACAGGCAGGAGGAGGGAAAAGGAGGGGCAGATCGAGTGAGGAAGGAGAGACAGTTGGGAAAACTGCAGGCTGTAGTTACTGTAAAACATAAAAAAGAAAACCAGAGCAATTATTCCAAAGTCATACAGTAGATAATTAGAAACCAACCCTCCCCAAACCTCAAAGCTTTCTCTCTCAACCATTTAGCAGTGCTGATACAATGAAACAGTGAGGGTGTCAAATTCACTTAAATCACCAACTAGTCTGCATTGTTCACATCCATCTCACAGCTTCATGCATGGTTTAATTTTAAATTCCGAGCATTGATTTCTCCCCCCCTTGTGCCTCTGGTCTGGTCCTCCTTTGTAATCCGCCATAATAGAATAGTCATGCATGACACTTCTGGCTTCCCCGCAACAACTTAAGCTGCAAGTTACCGACGAAAAATAACACTACTTCTGCAAAAAGTGTAGCCTGGCCTACTTTGCTTTAAAGTCGAGGTTATTTCTTTGTTTCGAGGGCAGAATATCTGCACGCTGCCCTACTGTATATCCCTCCATGCCCACTCTCAGTCCTGATCCAGGCGGATGCTAGCTGAGTCCAGCACAGAGAAATCTGCCAGATTCAACCTCGCCGGCCCTGCAAAATCTCTCAGAGAGTCTCACACAACTGTATTCCGGTGTTAAGGAGCTTACGTCTCGTACGCCATGCATGGAGAAAGGAGCTGAGCAGTGACTCTCCATGGGGTAGAGGAAGAAAAGAGAGTGAAGGCTCTCTGTGCAGAACGTATCTCATTATTCGTGAACTGTGTGTTACCTTTGGTAAACAGTGGGAAACATTTCTCATGCGAGCCTCACTCTAAAAGCAGCAGGCTGGTAAACGACTGCGGTCCGATGGTGCTGCTACGCCATTGCTCAAGTCTACAGCCCCACAGGGATGCATGAGTTCGGTCATGATTAGTCAGATAGAATAAATAATCTGTGCTTATGACAGCCCTCTTTGTTTCAGCGTGTGTTGAATGGATGCCCCGTCCGACTCGTTTGTGTTAGTAAATTCCCTCCAGTTATTTTTTGCTGAGCGACCTTCTCAATCACAAGAAAAGTCAAAAATTCAATTTCTGAGTGAGGCATTCATTATCATACCCTCTTGTGCTCAAGGGTACCTGCCCATTTACTGTGCATGAAAGTGACGTGTCTTATGGTTCTGCTCGACTTAATGGCATATTAAGCAAATCAACAAATTAGAGATTCATAAAATACCTTAAAGGCTTTCAGTGACATTAATGTAAATAATGTCACATGAAAGAAGGCAGGATGAGGAAAACAACATTATGCTAACACTAGTTTATTTTTCAAGCGACTACATTTTTGAAGTGATTGCCATTCGGCGTGACTGAATAAGGTGTGTTTGTTTTTAGCTTCCTAAGTTTATCTGAGAAACACTGCTACACGACTGCAGTCTGGCTGTCCAACTTCTACCCATTTCCTCAGGTTACACTGACGCTCCGCACTCTGTGTAGCCAGTCTCATGTGCTAACAGTGAAACAAGAGTAATTAAATCTTCATCCCTTCAACCCGAAAACCACATTTACATCTACTAAAAAACTGTGTAAAGTGGATGCACTTAAGTCTATGCCCCAGTGACTCTTGTAGTAACGTCTGGAAGCAGAAGAAGCTTTTGTCAATCTTTGCGCTAACAGCATTACGCTGTCTTGTTTTCATGTTATATGACCCTCTGTGGATTGTGTAAATCAAACACTAATTACAGCGTGTGGTGACCTGATGGTTGAAATGCTACGTCTGATGTCTGCCACAGGCCGACAGACAGCTGAGCGAATCTGCAATCCCAAATAGAGTGCTTCAGCAAACCGTAAGCAGCTTGGTTAATTAAGACATGCTGACAACTGGTGAACTCTGCACAGCATTATGGATCCGGAGCCTAATTAGAAAGAATAGCTAAAGGTAAACACATTTTTCTTACAAATGGACAGCTGTACTATAGTTGCAATAAAACTCAGAAAACTACTGAGGTATTAGTCTAATAAATCATCTTTAAATGAAGAACTCTAAAAGTATCCGTTCACAGAGTTCATCCACTTAATGCTCTGGATGGTTAGTAACAGGTCATCTACTGCTGCAGCATCACATGGCAAACACATGCACTTCAATCTCACATGTCTAATTTCATTTCCAATGTGGTGGCATACTGAGACCAAATTATGAAAATTATGTTATCCTCCAAACATTTCCAGGTCAAGCTACAGATATATGTATGACTCAGTCCCCTGGTTCATTACATTTGGTTTAACATCTCAGCTTTGAAGAGCTATGCTTACTCTCTTGGGATTAAAAGTAGTCCTCATTTAGCACTTCAGCCTGAAAGTTGGAAGTTATTTGTGGATGATTAGACCACCAAAATTTCTCAGAAATTTACTCAACTTTACTCTTATAGCACCGTTCAGACACAACTGTCTCTGTTCTGTGAGCACAGAGCTCTTTTTCTGTGAACAAGAGCCAACAACAAGGCTTTTCAAATAAGATGGCACACAGCCGTAAAAGAATATAAATTTATATTCTTAAACTAAAAGCGAACTGAAAGAAAAAAGCTAAAACAGGAGCACTCTTACCTCCCTGTAGCCTGTCATAGCTCTATGGCATCAGGGTTTTGAACTCTCTTCGTGACTTTTGGCAAATAGTTCGGGCATCCAGCTATAATGACATTACAGTTGTAAAGCCTGGATGTGATGTATGCATCAACACATTTTCCAGCATTACTTTTGGACTGGATGCTTTTGATCTTGGTGATATTTTACAATAATGATATTTGAAGGAAACAAACAAGGCCTTTGCTGTCGGAAGTGACGGATAGGGGTATATCCCCGAACACCTCAATCCTCCTTTTCACCAATCCTCGAATACACAATACAATAATATAAAGCCAAACATGTAATACCCTGTAACAATAGTAACAAATCATCAAATATATTTATTCAGTGAGCCTCACTAAACTCAATAACGAAGAAAGTAGACTATATACCTTAGTTAATTGGAATTTGAATCCTGAGGTCATGACCTGTCATTTGCACTTGAATTAAGGTGAATCTGACAAATAGTTAAAAATATGGTCAAATTGGTGATTTTTCAGTCACAAAGCTTCCCCTGGTGTTGAAACTTTGAACCAGCCCAGTATGACGTCAGGACAGGATGCATCCAGGGGTCATGACATTTTATTTATTTGAGGTCAAAGAGACAAATAGTTCCAGAGATATAGCCAAAAATATTATCTTTCGTGCATAAAGCGCCACCTTGTGGGAAAACCATAATTCCAAATATCATTAAATTTGACCCAGTTTGTCCCCTTGGAGGTCTAAGCAGGTATACAGAGTATCAAAATGAAATTGCAAAAATTGTTCAAGTTATTGTGTTCACACGGAGGATAACTGGTTGCAGCGGTCTGCGAGAAACCATAATATCTCCAACACTCCATGTTTGAGGATATAAATCCATCCATCTATTATCTACCGCTTATTCCCTGAATAGGGTCCTGGGGGGCTGGAGCCAATCCCAGCTGATACTGGGTGAGAGGCAGAGCACCCTGGACAGTTGGTGGGGATATAAATATGTTTTTAAAACATGTTTAATATTCAAGCTAAAAGACGAGTCATTGTTGAAAATTACCTCATGTTTCCAATAGGACAGCCTTGTGTTTTCATTACAATCTTAGAGATTCAATAAGTGATTAAATTCCTCAGTCTTCATGGAAAATACAACTGGGATGGATCAACAAACCAGCAGGCATAAATGTCATATTTCCCCATCATATTGGCTACTAATGTTTGACGGGAATTAGAGGAAACTAAGTCTAGAATAGTGTGGAACAGCAACTGCATATCAATAACTGATATGTTTATAAGACTATTTATATACCAATAGATATCTATCAGACAGATATGTCTTAACCAGCCGAAAGCAGCTCCCTTTATCCGAATGTGTCAGTTTCCAGTCTCTGTAATTAAATGACTACGGCACTGGGACAAGACTTATCACAGACAATAAGAAGGAAATTTCTAACTTTAAGTAATGCAGATAAAGATTCAAGTTCTTCATACAAAGGCATTAATGTTGGCTCAATGTCTTACCTGCCCTGAACTTTGATGTCAGAAATGGCGTAGAAGTATCTAGACAGGCTGCTCTCGTCCACCATTGTCGCCCCTGTGGCAGGCCGGAGCAGGCGGATTCTCAGATCGGTAATGGTAAAAAAGTCCCTCAGGTTCTTGGTTGTGTCCAGCTGTCCATAAAGCGAAGCCATGTTGTGAAGCCGGGGCCCAGCAAACAGAGCAAATCGGTCCTTGATCTCAAAGCGCACCGTTTTGTCATTCTTCCACACGTAGCCACGAGAGTACTCCTCGGTGCAGATGATGTCCAGCAGGGTGTGCTGAGTTAGGTCCTGCACCGTCTTGGGCTCCATGGTGAAGGCATCCAGGCAGTCGGTGGCGTAGAACTGGTACGGCTGCCAGCTCCGCCCGTAATCCAGCGACTTCTCCAGCACCATCTGCTCGGGTCGTCCAGACTCGAAGGTGATAATGATGTCGTCAGTCAGCTCAATGGTCTTGTTCCAAGACAGCGTGATGTTGACCAAAAGGGGCTTGGGGTACTTCTTCCAGGACGTGGACTGCCAGAAGGTTGTGGGGTTGCGGCCTTCCATGTCAAACATGAGCTCTGGAGGATGTGCAAGCTCCTCAGTAGTGGCATCACATTCATTATTGCACATGTAGGGATTCTCCTACAGAGGAGAGAAAAGAGAAAGCGATTAGTAGGAATAACATGCATAAATTCTTCCTCAGAATTGATTATTTGCACAAGAAATACATTGTTTTCTCTTACACAGTACAATCATGTCATTAGGTAAGTTTTTTTTTCAGCCCGGGGTTTTGCATGTCTGTGTAATGAGCACATGTTCACTTGAGTGCGTTCTAGTATGAATATCTGAAACCATTTTCCTTTGTGTTGCAGATTTCTCTCTGCAATCTCTTCAGTTTCCAGGTGGCAATCTCTGGCTGCCGATGGTGACGCTAATGCGGAAGTAAGATTAATTGCACCCCTCACCGCTAGATGACTGGCATCAATAGCGAGCAATCCTCTTAGACTCCCATGTTAAAATGTCCGATTTCACAGTTGAAATAAACATGTTTACAGAGTGGCTCCAAAAACTTTTTTCAGTTTAATAGGTCCAATTTTTCGTCATGTAAACTCTGGAAGGGGGGGTTGGGTGGGGGGTGGGGTGGGGGGGGTGGGGGGGTTGGG
>JBAMHX010000020.1:17910479-17945978 GCA_037177515.1 Pseudomugil tenellus
GTTGCAGTGTAAAGCTAAAGTGTAGCTGTACATGTGTTTAAATAAACATATAACACTGTAACCAGCGGAGTAAGACAGTTTCACCAACCAAGCACACCCTTTACGGTGAGAGTTATTAGATTATGTGGAGTTAGTCTACTAAAACCGTACACACATGCAGCCTTTATCTCAGACACACACATGCAGCCTTTACCTCAGGCACACATGCAACCTTTACCTCAGACACACACATGCAGCCTTTACCTCAGACACACATGCAGCCTTTACCTCATACACACATGCAGCCTTTACCTCAGACACACATGCAGCCTTTACCTCAGACACACCCATGCAGCCTTTACCTCATACACACATGCAGCCTTTACCTCAGACACAAATACAGCCTTTACCTCAGACACAAATGCAGCCTTTGCCTCAGACACACACATGCAGTCTTTACCTCAGACACACACATGTAGCCTTTACCTCAGACACGCATGCAGCCTTTACCCCAGACACACACTTTATGCCTTTATGTCAGACACACACATGCAGCCTTTACCTCAGACACAAATGTAGCCTTTACCTCAGACACACACCCAACCTTTGTAACTGTGGGCACCACTGATTTACCAAGTTACTTCTTGTTTAATACTATTTACCTCTTCTTTGATGTTTCATTGGTTATATATGCACCAAAGCACTTTGTTAGGCTTGAAAAAAATAATACCTCTTTAAGTTTGGAAGGTAAGATCCTAGTTAGGGTCTTGCAAGAATTAGTGTCATGCACAACATTAAAAACACTCATCAATGTCTTTTCATGGCCAAGACATCTCTCTCTATGTGTTGACAAGGTAAAACAATGATTTTTCCAGAAAAGTGAATCTGCTTCATTCACAGGAACCCTTTTAATGCTTGCATTAAAATACATTTAACCTTCAGATATGCTTAATTAATTTTGTCATTTGAAGTTATCCTGTTCCACTTTTTAAAATAAAAAAATGCTGTTTTGTTGGATTAGTCTATATTTAATATTTTATATCTAAAATGAAAAGTAATTTAAATTAAAGAGCAAACACTACACTTAGATTTTTCCTACTACAAAAGAAGCATTTAAGCTATTTTTTTCTATTGTTTAAAGTTATGGATTCGTAATAAATAGTTGTTCCCTATCATATTGCCAATTTTAATCCATTCATTTGAATTTTGAATTTTCCTTCCTGCATTGTCTATAAATTTTACAGTTACTGGAAATAAGATACCATTTATCTCGACAAATCAGGTGTCATTCACAAGCCATCAGTCATCACTGATCTGACAATAACCTGATGTTATCAGTGAGGAAATACCAGCTACTGGCATGCACATGCATCCTGTAATTCCTGTGCTGAACCCTCAGAAACCCATAAAAGGCATAATCCTTTCCTCATTTCTCCTCTACTTGTTTCATTGCAAAAGTGTGTGTATGTATGTGTAGGCGGGTAGCACAGAGTGTAGGGGGTTAAAGCTATCCCTGCTGCATTAATGAGACCTTGTGTTCCACAATAGATTTCTTTACCCTGATCGGGGAGCATGATTGAGGCGGTGCGCTCTCAATTTCAAACCCGCTGCCTCTCCCTCAGCAATGCCAGCACCTTTACTGGATGGTGATGGGTGGTGGAGACAGAATAGGAAGCTTAACCTGGACCTGGGATGAATACTACATGCCAGTGTGACAGATTACATAGGTAATAGACACCCTGGCAAAATCCTGACAAGGATTACAGACATATTTTCAGATGGCTCAGGGTTGGTCGTAGGTTGCCAAGTCAGCACCGTGTCTACAAAGGGAGACCAGAAACCACAAACCCATACTCCTTAAGAACTCAGGTCCCCTTGCCACCTTTGCAGATCAATAACAGATTTTTTAAAAATAAAAACACGTTTTATATGATTTTCTCTGAAGTCAATACGACTATCACGCCAGCTCAGTTTAGCATAAAGAAACATGCCTAGTTTAGTTTTAGGCACATGTTTTTAGAGACACTAAATTATGTCACATGATGAGAAAGTAAATGAAAAGATGTTTTGCTTTAACAAATGGTTGGCTCTGTGGTGGGGTCCACTCAGGAGACACACTGTACATGATAAGTCTCATAATTTATAGTTAACATGAAGTAGTTCTCAGTTCAGCCCAGCAGATTGAAGTGTTCCTGGCTAACGTGTTTGTGTTTTCTAGAAAACACCGTTTATGTTTTTAACTGTATCAATATCTCTTTATATACGCTGGTAATGGTCCTTTCCTCTCAGCTTCTCCAGTGTTGTGTGTTAAGTAAAAGTTCACAAATAGCTGCTTTGTTTAGCTCATTGAGATTGTGGTTGCTAAATAACAACGTGAGTCGAGCTAATTTGAAATAAGCTAATGTCTTTGTTTAATTTACCAGGTTGTCCTGCCAAATAGTGATGAAGACAACAGATTGGGATCTTATGAAGAATCCAGGTCAAGATATATGAAACAGCAAGTTGCGGTTTATTTATACAAAGTATGTGTCGCAACATCTCTATGAAAACTATACTAAACATATTTACAGGAGGAGAAAATTCAGAAATGTTCATAAAGGCTTTTAATCACATCTGGTTGATTCCAGTTGATGCCATCTCTGTGACTCTAGAGGACATTCTGAGCTAGCTGTGTGTGTGTGTGTGTGTGTGTGTGTGGGGGGGGGGGGCAGTGATGCTGAGAGAGGTGACTGATTTTTTTGCCTCATACACAGCCTACAGAGACACGTGACTGATACGAAAACATGAGAACATAAATTTCGCATAATTTTATGCTACCTGCATTACAATTAAATAGCGGTTATATTAGCATGGTTTTATTTTAGCCCTCATAGCTAACTGAATGTTTTGCAAACATTCTTATAACAGAAGAGCAGATGTCAGTTTTAAATTAATTAATTAAAATTGATTAAATTAATTTTTTAATAATTTATTTAAATACTTCATATTAGCAATATTACACAGATCATTAGTCTTGAATATTAGCTTTGCCAGCCCTAACAGTGAGTATATCGAGACTTCATTAAAAGGGTTAATGAGTTATTATTTAGTTAAATTCATATTTTACCTATAAGTTTAGCCTTGGCTATTGTTACATCCCATTACAGAGATATAAAGAACATCTTCCCCACAACTATTGAAACTAACTGGATTTTAAACCAACAGCTAAAAGAATTAAACCTTTTTATTTTTTATTTTTTATTGCACTACGGAGGGAAATAATATTGTCACCTAAGGCAGTCAGACACACCATTCAAGCATCTTAGGCACCAAAAGTGTGGATCATCCAGTCAGCTGAGGGAAGATTATAAGGTGGGAGGATGTGCAAGTATTTATTTGTCGCAGTATTTGCATCACTGGTATCCATTCAGGTCATTCATGAGCCTTAAGACAATAGTTAGAGCATTCGGCATGTAACCTCTGCACATTAGGCCATATAAATACTATTTTATATTCCATTATCTTTTTATATGCCAATGCATGCCCCAGTGAGCACTACTGCGATATGGTTATAGTGGACAAGACTAAGTCTCCTGCTTAGGAGATGGTATATCTGTGAGACTTCTATAAGTGCACCTAATAAAAAGGCAAATGTCGTCTGATGGCTTTAACATAGATGGTTAAGCTTGAAAGATAAATGTTCCAGTGATGTACACTAAGTCAAGAGGTGATTAATGCAACACAATTCCCTTAATTTCTACTGGAAACATGCACACAGTTGGGGATTTTGGAAAAACGTCACTGTCAAAATATAAAAAAAACCAAACAATTAGTTTTACAAATTTTATTTTGTATTTTCTTAGTTGGATGTAATTTAATCATCATACAACTGATTATGTTGGAAAAGCTTAATGTGACTTGAACTGCTCAGATGTCTCGTAGATTGGTTTAATGTATGTGTGCCATCAGGTATATTTTAGATGCCTGCATTGCTGCCTGAACCACAACAAGAATGGATCGCTGCTGTTTTCAAGTGTCATTCATCTTTTATTAAAATGGCATTTCAACATTGAGCAAATACACCGGGGTACAATCGATCTACTGGCTGCTGCAGAGCTGCAGCTCTCACTCAAAATGTCCTTCCAGACAAACTTTTTCAACACAAATTAAGACTTTAAAACAAGCCAGTGTTCTCAGACATAATTCCTCCTTTCCTTTAAGCTGGGTATTCCTCAATCCCTCCCACTGCTGCCTCATCCTCTATTGCTTCTCCTTTGCTGGCGTTTTTAATGTCATAACAGGTCTACATATCCGACATAGAAACCCTGCAGAGAGAGACATGGATCACTGTCACCTTGACCAAGTTAAGAGCCTAACCTCAGCACAGGAAGCCGCCCTCGGCTTCTTCCCCGTGGATACAAACCTAAACCTGCTTTCAACGTTAGCCTACCTAACACTTCAGGAAAAAAGCTGAAAACCCGAAGGAATAACAGATATATAGCAAAGGGCATGCGTAGCATCCACAGTATGCAGGTATGTGGGATGTACCTACATATGAGACCTGGACACAACAATATAACTGGACATATCCAAAAAAAAAAAAGGAAAAATGACAACAGTTCAAGCAAAAACATTCACTGCAATGCTATCCTCAGAGGCTATTTCTCATTATGTTTGGCCAATTTTGTCTCAGGAATATCTGAACTGGAATTTAAAGGAATTGGAATTGCTCACATTCAATCACCAGCTTTTATTTGAAGAAAATGATTAAATGTTTGTAACAGATTTGGTGGAATGGATAAGCTAAATGTAACCAAGTGAAGTAACGGACAGGAAATGGAGCTATATATATATAAAAAAAAAATAAATAAATAAAATATAAACATTTTAAAAAACTAAAAAAAACATTTTGCGAGTGCAGACCTCCGCCCAGCATGACCGGTCCCCCTTACAATGATACCCACTAAAAGAAACGCCCTATATTCATTTTATCTACTCCAGTAGTTCTCAAACTTTTTACAGTGTGTACCATCTGAGGAAACAGTGAGCTCTCAAAGTACCACCACAATGACTGACCTGAAAACAGAGTAGTAAATATATATAGTTCAGAAAGGATGCATGTTAACTTCTTATGAGGATTAATTACTGGGCGGGCTCATATGCATGAACCTGGCGAGGATGCAGGCTGATAATTAAAGTAAAAACAAAGGGAAGACAACACTTTAAATATGAATTTAATATTTTTTGTGTATTGTAAACATTTTGTACTATTTTAATTATATTTGAAAATTAATACTCATAAAGAGAAAGAAAACATAAATAGAGAAAGGTAGGCTGTAGCTCAGGGGGTAAGAGCAGTTGTCTGCCAACCTAAGGTTGGCGGTTCGATTCCAGGGTTCCACTGACTACATGCTGAAGTGTCCTTGGGTAAGACACTGAACCCTATGACCCAAAAGATGTAAGTCGCTTTGGATAAAAGCGTCTGCTAAATAACTGTAATGTAATGTAATGTAATGAGAAAATAAATTTCACATCTATGTATTGAAAAAACACAGCAAACAACATTTCCGACATTTTGAAAATGTTTACAAATGTCTTTGGGATAATAGGGTTAAATATAAAAGGGTCTAACTATTATATATATATGTATAAAAACTGCACAAATAGCAACTCGTGTTACTGCAGCTGAGGACTCCTACAGACCGTTTCTATTGACTTTGGCAAAGATGTGACTGATTTCTCCCAACCAAAATAAGCCCAAACGCATTTGTAGTCCTTTCCGAGACACAAAATAGTGAGGAGTGGGACATCTTCTTCCATTTAGATCTTTGATACACCACATGATGATATAAAGCAGTCCAATTGGACGTGTAATAACATGTGACAGAGCAAGAAAATCCGATAGGACATTTACTTGACCGATCAGATAACGCTCTTCCATCAGTAAGCTAGCTTTGAAATAACGAAATCCACACAAAAAAGGTAGTAATAATTTAAAACCGTTCCAGAGATATCGCTGTTTAAAGAGATATAAGATTTTCCCTCAAGTACCTCAAGAGTGAGTTCAAGTACCTCCAGTGGTACGCGAACCACAGTTAGAGAATCGAGGATCTACTCTATTAGATTTTTTGTACATGAAAACATCGTCTTAGGCTTTGGAATGAAGGTGTTATCATTATTATTAGATGAAAAGTTATCAGGCGTAAACCATTTTCCTCTGATGCCTCTATTGAAGACACGTGAAATCCGTCAATATACTTCCGATTTGCCATGAACTCCATAATTTGGTGCTCATTACATGTCTTTAGATCATCTCATGTCTATTATATGTCCAGCGTGGAAAAAAACATAACCTCCTTGGTGGAGGTAAGAAACCAAGAAATGCCAACCATAGACTGTTGGTGACATTTAAGGACCAGTTCTGTGTAACCCCACGTGAATATGATTTGTACGGGTTCAGATCCAGATGGTGATCTGGATCACCACCTAAATTGAATAATTTGCTGTTTTGCCCATTTTCAACCAGAAAATGTAATCAAAATCCATCCATGACTTTTAGAGTTATTTTGTACACAAACAAACAAACCAATAAATCGTTTGTGGAGATAAAGTTACTAAAAAAAACATGAAAGCAGAACTAAACATGACAGAAAACTTCAAACTATGACAAAAATCATTTAAGTCTGCAGTAAATGAATGGAGGCATTCTGCATTAGTATCAACTCTGATGCCTATTTATAAATAAAATATAAACTCTTCACATATTCCATGATAAAAGTACATGATCAAGATAAAACTCTTAGTGATGAATAATAATGCGTTTCTCGGGACACCCTGACTTGCATGTCTCAGGCGTGTTCCTACGTCAACACACCTGACTTAGACTCATGAAGCAACTAATCACATTTTTTGCATCTTATTAACAAGCTATTAATTTAATGCAAGGGGTGATAAAGAAGGACTGTCTCTAAGACATGCAGGGCAGGGACTCCTGAGGACCGGATTTAGAAACACTGCTTTGAAGTAATTATAATTGTGCACATTTTAAAATCTAACCAGTTCAATTAAATAAACTATTTGCCATCAATTACAATATTTAGTAAAAAAATACTAATTAACCTTGGTTCTGGTTTGCATTTAGACCAAAGTGAAATGACGTGCTAAAGTAACTAATGATGGGAAGTTAAGTTCTTTTCAAAGATTCAGCTCTTTTAGCTCCCAAATGGCTCTTCACTGAACATCATTTAGAGCTTTTATTTTAGTCTAACTTAGTAATCACGAGTGTTTTGTATGTTGTTAGAGCACTTTTTATTTAAAATTTAAATAGTAAACACCCATTTTTTTATTAGTATGCATACTTATGTTTAATATTTCAATCAAACCTTTAAACACACAACTGAACTCTCCAGTTCTCTATGTGTATCTGGACTGTCCCACCACACTTCCTGTCTTCTAACAGCCCTTCCTTCTGAAACTGGTCGCATGGTGGGTCAATAAAATGAGCTGCACCACCTGAAGATTCATCTCAAACAGGAATGAATGACTCTTGTTCATTACAAAGAGTCGACTTGTTCAAGACATTGCTAGAATAGTCATAACACTTTTGCTAGCATTAGCATACTGTAGCTAACAAGAATGAGAGATATTTAGCTGATTCAACTTTCTCCCATTCCCAGTGTCATTTACTGGTGCGGCAATTAGAGCAAAATAATGCCAACTGGAAAAATAGCAAATGCAATATTTTGTTTAAATGTACTACTTACATGATTGAAGCATTATTTACGTTCAGCTCCCTAAATATGCACCAACAATAGAAAAGGCTAATGTAAAAGCATCACTGGACATTTTACAAGCTTAATTCTACTGTATTTAAGAAGCTGCAGTATAATAATTCCTGCTAAGCTGCTGTGAGACAGGGGGAATGTTTCAGGTCGGCTGTTTTACTCAAGAGTTTTAGAAAACATGAGGAGTTCTAAATCCTGTCACGTTGTTGAAGGAAGTGTTTTTTTTTTGTTTTTTTTTTACAGCTTTTGTCTCAACTGAATTGTTTTGTTGTTCCAGTTACTGTTTCTACTGAGCTGTTTTTAGACATCCGTGCTTTTATTAATTGGATTGTTTATATTTTAATTCTGCTTGACACTTAATTCCATCTCAAGTTGTTAATGAATGTTCTATGATCTGTAGCAACTGTTTGTGTTGTTTTCAGTTAGGAAGAAATCTCTTGTTCTGCGTGCTCTGTACTTGCCTTGTGTATTTTTAGTTACTGCAGGACTTTGTATTTTTGTGAGGAATTCAAAGGCCACTTTTGTAAGAGCATTTCCTCTTCAATCAAATGCAGATGACAGTACTTCCGTCATAATATATTTACTTTCTGTACTTTTTCTGTTATTTACTGTAATTACATCTGTGTTCTAAGGTTTTCTGACATTCCTGGCTCAGGAATGTCAGAAAACAGAACATTAAATTGTCTGGTGGAAAATAAGCTCAATCAGATCAATCTAAATGTTTCTGTATGAGAATAGCACCAACAACCATCTCTGCTTTTCCAGAGATGTGGATTAAAGGCTAATTTAAGTAACAGGTACGTCCATTTCAAACGTCACTGGCATTGTAGGTTTATGCATCCGCTGGTCACTAAACAGCAGTAAAGAATTCAATACAGAGTTCAACTTCAAGTTCTTTAGACAATCTTTAGACAAAGTCAAACATGGCGACAACAGATGAGATCAGGATTGTGTTTATTCTTGGTAAATTATATAAAGAAGCATGAAATAGACAGCGATGGTCTGTGAGACCATTAAAACATCAGTTTCTTTGTTGTTCCTTGCACTAGTTGCGTGCCAGTTTTACTTCTCCAAAACAGACCCATGTGCCTACGGAAAGGATGCAGAAGTTGGCTGAAAATATTCCATATCCAGCTTTAGTGCAGAGCATAAATGGACCTGAAGTAAACAGTGTGTCCATAGAGACAATGCAAGATGGGTGTTGAAAATGTAGTGACAGTGACATTTCTGTGGAATTTTGCGGTAGAAATTTAAATCATGGAGGTTACCTGGACTTCTTTTAGCTTATGACGGTCTCTGCACTACATAGCACACTATATATTTCCCTCAATTTCATTGTGATTCCGAAATGAAACTTGAAGGTGATGTTTCTAATCCAATCTAATTTCGAGTGAAAATGTCTTATTTACTTATATTGCATTTTATTCTTGCTTTGTATAATAATTATTCAGTAGAAAAGGGATAAAAGTAATGCTTTATAGTTGTTTTGTTCAACTTTTTTTATGGTCGTATCATTTCCGCCAATGTAAGCTCCGGCCTGCAGTGCATTGTGGTCTATATTGACCCACCTAGTGACCATCGATGCTCACTACTTTTCAAGATGCATTGTGGGTAATTTTGAGTGCACTACTTTTTTCCCAAATTACATTCGGACACCCCTACAAAATGGAGTGGCTATGTAGGGCGTAGGGTGCACATTTGGACACAGCCTAAAGGATTTTGGTCAAATCAAAAGTGCTTCATGTAAACACAGCTAATGTGTTCAGGCAGCTGGTATAACTGGTATTGCTTTATTGGTATACCTCTGGGATCAATCATAGAGCCACTTCATTTTCATACACCTCATCAATTTGCTTTAAAAGAAAATGACCTCTTTACATTGATAATTTGTCATCTGTGAAAGATCTTTTAACTCACATTTTAAACACTGTTAAACAACCACTATTGACCAGAAGGTTGTAAGCGGTACAGAGGTCCAGTTTGATGGAAAATTGAAGCAGCAGTAAAACAACATTAGCTTAGTATTATTTTTTTCTTAATATTAGTGTTTAAATATTGCTAGTTCTGTTTATGAACACTGCAACTGAATACTTAATGTAAAAATGTTGGTAGCTTTATTTATAAACCAAATATAAATAACTACAATTATAAATGTCTTTAAGTGTTTACTGTGAATTTATAACACAGACAGACTTATAAAAATAACATCCCATTCACAGCACTGCTCAAAATCACATCCAGTGTTTAGTAATACTGGTGAGATATTATAGTTTCACCACGACTGCTGTCGGATATCCTTCGAATAACTCGAACAATTTACATAATTGGATTTCGATACTCCATTTGGATACGATGCATCGTTTAGGTTCCCAAGATGATGACCTGGTTCAAATTTCACCATATTGGGATTTATGTTTTCCCCACCAGGTGGCGCTTTATGAACAAAAAATCTAATTTTGGGGTATATCTCTGGAACTATTAGTCTCATTAACCTGAAATCAAGTGCAAATTAAAGGTCATGACCTCATGATGCATCCTGGCCTGACGTCATATCGGGTTGGTTCAAAGTTTCAACACCAGGTGGAGCTTTGAGACTGAACATGTGCGGCTTTAAATTATTGTATTATGTCTATTCAATAATTGGGGAATTGGAGGATTGGGAGTATTCAGGAATATACCCCTAGCCATTGAATAGGCCATGTTTGTAACAAGTTTAAATAAATGAGTAAATTGATAAACTAATTTCTTAACCACATTTCTAAACTAGACTGCTGGTATTAGGACATCCGTTTACATTGACAGTTAGGCAAACAGTTTAAACTGTGTCTCTGCATTGTGGTACTTTGCAGAAACTTATGAATATGCATTAAAATATTGCAAGCCAAGTAACTGGCTGTCTCCAACACCCAGTCTGACTGTAAAAAGTCAGACCAATTCTAGTCAAATTGGGTGAAATTGGCAGCACTGGAGCATACTCAGAAGCAGTCCCGAGTAAAATCAACAAACAAAAAGAATAGTACCATTAATTAGGATTGGAGGGAAGGTTTAATCGTGGCAATGACTGCTTTTCCAAGCAGTCCAAGGGACTCTGGATGAGACAGTTTGGAAAACATGCACTCGCAGTTATATTGCTCAAAGTTGAACTTTTAATCGGAATAAAGCTGTAGCCACAGTGTTTAGTCAAACAAATGATGAAGTGAGCATAAAAAGCCATTTATTTCTTTGTTTCCCCAAAGGATCAGCTTAAAAATGTTCTCATCAAGGTAGGGACTACAATAGCTGAACAGACAGGAAGGGAAACACCAAAATAATTCTGTTGATTTGAGTTGCTCTTGCAATGACGTTGAAACCAGATGACACACAGTATAAGGACAGTCAGACAGTTTAACAGCAGCAATTATGTTTTTTGATTCCTTTTTTCACTTATATTTGAAAAAGAAACATTGAGGAAAACTTTTCCAATGAAACAAATACAAAAATCTAAAACTGAGCACTAATCAAGAGAAAAATGTTATTAGGACAAAAGGACACATCCCATCTGGCCTGCTGCTACTGAGGAATAAGGAAAGCTGCATTAACCATAACATGAATTTTGCTCTGAGAGCTCTTACAGTTGTATAAGTGCCCTTAAATTTCTTTCCCAGAGAAACCTTTTCAATCAAGCTCCTGTCATCAGCTTCACCGCTCATTAGTGGCTCTGCACACCGACCACCACGAGAACGTCAGGACTATTCCTGTTAATGAGCGCTTCTGTGACTCGGTCAGCGGTGGCCAGGGCTAGGATTAAATTTAGAAGCTGGTAATTATCTCAAAACTCAGTCTGAGAATGGTCAGGATGTCACAAAAAATTCAATCAGTTCTCTCATCTTTCAAGTCCACAAGATTATTATTTATTGCTATTTTTGTTACTGATCTGCACGGTCTCTTATTTCAATAATTTCTTAAAAGTCTGGGCTTTTAAAAGGATAATTAAAATCAATATTGTGGCAAAGTTTAGCATTCCCAGTGTGGATAGGCATGCATAGTTGAAATGCAGCTCCAGGCCTTTCTGTTAGATCACTGAAGGTCTATTTAGTCATTCTGCAGGGAGGCTTTCTTCTTCTTTGTCTTTTTTTTCTTTTATTCTTTTTTCCTATCTGTCCCTCTTCTCCCATTTTTTCTTTTTTTTTTTAGCACCGAATTGGAGAAATGATTGGCAGATGACTCCTGGGAGAAAGAGCTTGGGCCTTTTCCTCCTCACAGCTCACAGGATCACGACACTCAAACACACTGACACACACTGACACACACACACATAATCATTGTGAAAGCAAGTCACATAAAGTTCTAAAGGAAAAAGATACACAAACATTAGGGAAGAGCCAGGAACATCAGCTCGATATATGTTTAAAAGATAAAAGAAAGTATTTTATGTTTTTTTTTGTCAAAGTTAAATTTAACAGACTGTGACCCTTTTTTTAAAAAAATATTAAATATAAAAAATACTAAATCTTTTTTCCAGGAAAATCGTTTGACTCCAACCAAGAGGAATGAAAAGAAAAATAACATAACTAATTTGTCCACTTTGAACCAGAGTATCTGGTAGATCTGAGTGGATCAAGTCTGTTGACTACTTTTAACCTTGTTGGTGTACCTCAGGGATCGATCATAGAGCCTTTTAATTCTCTCTCTATGTATAGATCTTAACTTCTTTCAAATACAAATCCCTCTTTCCCAGGAAGATACTTAGGCTTCATCAAAAAATACATTTCAAACCATCCAAAAAGTTCTTAGAATAAAGAACAGCAAAAACAAAACAGAACAGACAGAAAACTAACAAAAACTAACAACAATTAACTAATTCTCAGCTAATAACGTGTGTTGTTGTGAGGTGAATTTCTTCAGACAAATTTCTTGTTTCTGTTATGTAGTGACTACAATAATTCTACCATGGAGATGTGCTATAATTAAATGTTTTGACCTACTGCATTGAATTAAAAGTATAAGATTATTTTGACCTATAATTTTACCATTTTTCTGATGAAACCCTGTTATGTTTTATGAAAGTAATCAATCATCTATCACAAACCGCTCTGTTGTCCCTCTCCTGGAAAATGTAGCTATATGAGTGACCAGCCTCATAACATGTCAGCATGCGTAAAGCAAAATTCTTCTGCAACCTCCAATGCATCAACATGCATCAACAACCTCTTCTCCCCCTGAGAAGCTGGTGGACGGTGACAGATGTCGTCGTGTCAACAAACAAGTTCAGAAACTGACGTCATATGTTTTTGTTGTACATGCAGGGCATACGCAGCTGTGAATAGCAGTGGCCATCAATGTTTAAAACCTTTTCTGACATAAACACATTTTTGTCTGTAAGTAGCTCGTGTACACGTATAATATGTTCTTTTTAAGGCATTATCTAAAACGGTGCTCCGGTATTTATCATACAAGGCTGGTACTGCAGTTTCAAAGCTCACACAGTTATTTGCCAATTCAGAGACAGCGTAGTAAACAAGGCCTACGCCATTGGAAGCGTTGCCTAGGGCTATATCCCTGAACGCCCCCAATCCTCGAATACACGCAATACAATAATATAAAGCTGCACATGTTCAGTCACAAAGCTCCACCTGATGTCAAAACTTTGAACCAGCCTGTTATGATGCCAGGATCCATCCTGAGGTCATGACCTTTAATTTGCACTTGATTTAAGGTCAATTAGACAAATAGTTGTAGAGATATAGCCAAAAAAAAAAAAAATCGGACTTTTTGTGCACATCAGGACAGGATGCATCCTGAAGTCATGACCTTTTATTTGGTGAAATCGGGTGGCACAAATATACCAGCTGCTATATATCTGAAGCCACAGCAAGGAGATAGAAAAGCCTCATTCTAAGAGAATAGAAACAATTGATGTGGTAGATATTGGAAACAATTTTTAGTGATTTAACATTTTTCTGTCCTTTTCATTTTGTTAAATGCTGTAACTGTGATGCTGTGTCAAAGACAAAAGAATATCTGATTAGATAAACTAAAGACTAAATATCTCCTTCAAATAGATTACAATGAAGTTGAAAGAACTCTTCAAGTCTGCAAAACAACAATGCTTGAAAATCCAGTTAATGAAAACTTGTCTCACTTCTCCTCCTCATCACCTGTGGTGCTAAAAGACAAAAAGAACCCATTGGTCTATAAAATAAAAAGTCTTGCAGCCAGAAACAATGAAACACAAGTGGAGCCACTTGATTCCACGACAATAACATCAAGCATCTGCTGCTATAGTAATCACGACTCTCTGAAGGAAGTCAAGGGTCCTCCGCCAGCTGAGCTCCTGATGAGACGTTATTAGACAAGATGAGAGCGAAGAATCAAAGTGGCTGAAGGCTTTAGGAATAAAGAATTATATTAATAAAAAGGAAATCAAAAACTTTAACAGGGCCAGAGGGAAATGCTACACTAATCAACTCCACTCTGGTGAAATTAGAGGAATTAAGCTCTTCTAGTGATTAATTAAACCAAGAGATTTTAACTAATGAGGCCACACAGAGGACTGTGTGTGTACACATGCATGTCTCTGTGCATGTGTTTGGAACATGCAAACATGGAGAAGCATGTTAGTTTTAGGCTGCAGCCCACTTTAAAGACACAGTGGTTGAACTTATTTTTATGCAAGCCAGGCTTTTTAATTGATTAAAAAAGACTTAAAATACCTGCAAGAAAAAATACCTGCATACTTTTTTACCTGCAAGAGGAGAAAATGGTTAAACGCTGAAGCATAAAACTGCTTTATTTCAGTGTGAAAATTCTTATAAATGCAAATAATAATAACTGTATTGTACTGAAAGAGAGCAGCAGCTTTCCCTCAGGATGTTACTCGTGCATGTAGCAGCAGGTGTTCATGTGGTTTGGGGATGAAAGGGAAATGATGGTGTGCTGTCTGCTGAAGGGGCACGAGAACCACAAGACACATTCATTTTATTTCCTTTTATCTGGAGGCTTTCAATTTGATTTATTCATATTCCATATTCTAAATCTGCATATGCATATTAGAGCTGTAATGCAATGCTAGTACCTGTCAAACTATTTTGTTCTGCATTAAATATCCAACTGCCTTTACAGAAGAAATACCAGTGAAAACAGACTTTTCACCTGAACAACACTTATTCTACTTACTTAACATGCACTACGATGCTTCATCTCCCACTAACGCAAAACTAGGGTGCTAATACGCATTTCAGCACATGCTAGTAATAATTCTAGCATAATACTTTACATGTTGATGGTGGTTTTTGGCTGTCACAGAGGAAAAAACCTTGTTTCACACTGGTCAATGTCCAGATACTTGAGATACTTACATTATGTCTGCAAAAGCCCACTTAGGGTTTGAAAACTAAACTGTTATGGAAAAGACACGTAAATGCTCATTTGTTGTACTTTTTGTTTTGCTGTGTTGATTTCAACATTTTTTATTTCAGAATTTCTAGCAAGGATTATGAAACAATTACATCTTTTGTGTGCAAAAGGCTTTTATTTCACAAATTGTAATGGGCTGAAATGGTGTTCCTACTTCACAAGGTGCCAGACAGGCTGGAGCTGTAAATGCCTTGCAACCACATAGCAAAGAAATGCTGTCTTATTTTCCCTTAATTGTTTAGTAGATATTTGATTATGTATTTTGTATTATGTTGAATAGTGGTTTTCTGTTCTGTGCTTTTTTTAACAGTTTGACACACATGCTATTTGTTACAGTGCCCCATGTTGTGTACTCTATGTTTTATCATCTGTAGATATAATTGATTACTTTTTTAATATAACTTTACTAAACTGTGCGTGATCATGTTGTAGATGACCGTTATCCCTGTCAAGGACGAGGACACTGGTTTCTTTAGATTGAGAAGAATATAAATTTAATAATGAAGAATAATAGAAGTTGTGCATACATTAAACATTAAAACATGAAGGGACAACATATTGAGACATAAAGACATGGTACAAGGTTATAACCCGGGGAGAATCCCTCCAGAGATCTGTCGTCACACTGAAGTCTGGAACTATTCTGCTCCAGTCAGATAGGGGAGCAGTCTTATTTAAAGACTTTGGTCACGTGCGTCAATCTGGGGTCTTTTCTCCTGCTAGGACAACAAAACCGAAGTCTCAGCCAAAACATTTCCCTGATGGAAGAACGCCGGCCATGCAGATGGTTTGATTAAGCTAATACATGAAATTCCTCTACAATGTGTTTTATAAAATTTCATTGCCCCCTTTCAAATAAACTAAACCTAAATTAATGACAGCATTAAAAGATCAGAATAATCTTCCTTTGTTCCATGAAAACACGGATTTAGATCAGCATCAATAGTATCAAGCCTGTGCCGTTTATGTGATGATGATGCTATTGAGCCAGTTGTTTACGGCTTGGAAAATTGATTGAGCCTTCAATGACAAAGTATTGACCGCAATCAAACTCAAATCCAAAGCAGCAGAGAAGAAGATAATACATAAACAAGGCAGGAATGAGAGAAGCCTGAGCATTTAGTTGAGCTTGAAGCTGATTAAGGCAGAGTGGGGACACTGCGATCCGATATTTAGAATGCAATATTTTGGTTTGTGTCTCTGTCCAGCTGTAAGACAGTATTGTTGTGTAGAGTAAGCAAACAGAACTGTAATAGTGCATAGAAATATGTCACTAAGAAGCCAAACTGCATCCTATACATGTAGAGGTGAAAAGCAGTTAAATTCATTTTCTGCACCACTTAGTCCAATTTAGGGTTGCAGGGAAGCTGAAGCCCACCCAGCATGTTGCAGGTGAGAGGCAGGATGCGCAACATGTCCTCCAAAGTCAGATGTACTATATGTTTTTTGCACGCCACAAATTACAACCTATCTAACCTACAATTTACAAAAAAAAAAACAAAAACCCTGATACCCCTATCGGCGACAGGAGAAATATACCACCAATCTACCAGCTGTGTCAGTATTGGACGCAACTCATACAATCCACAAACATCCAACATGACGTCATAGCCAAGTTAATAAGGTGATTTTCACACAATGGGGTCTACGGCATGGTTCTAATTGTATTTCACTCAGTCCTAGGTTTGCAATGTATCCTTCCAACAAACTGAGAAGTGATTGTGCAGAACTTCACAGGCTGTTGGATCAGGCGTGTTGGAGCAGGGATGCATTTAAACATACAGTCCTGGAAACTTCAGAGCTCTGACAACATTGTGAAGTTCCACATTTCCGATCATTGTTGGAATATTACCACCAGCAGCCACGCTTCTTCTCCAGCTCCTAATGTACCAACAGCATCAGCTGGTATGGTCCAATCTGGGACACAGAAGACAGTCATACCACCTGGATCTAGCTCTTCTTTTAGTGGGAGTGGTGTCAGAAGTAGTTTTTATTTATTTATTCCTTAATTTGTAGACTGGGTTTGCAAAATAAAAGAAGAGTGCTGACTGCAGGTTCTGTGTCCTATTTCGGTGTTCAGCTTTATGAACTTCTACAGAGTTACATGCAAACCAAAGTCATTCGGTGGGAGAAACTTCACTTTATGTTTTAGAATCTGAGGAAGGTTTGCTCATTAAAGAGCATGCTGGGAAGCCTTTAAACCACAAGAGTCTTCTCTTCCAGGCAGGCGCGTTTGTTGGTGGTTCATATGTGTACAACTTTGTATCAAAAGATGTGTACGTATTCGCAGCTGGTACAAGCAGAAATACAGACATTAATTAATGGAATTAAATGCAACTAAATGAAAGTTTTACATGAATTCATGTGTTTAATCATTTCTAAGTGCACCAACAAAACGCCAGTTGCAAGACATGTAAACAGCAGTCCTCAGTTCCGCTGCCAGCCACGAAAAACACACAAAACCATGTATTTAGGATGAATTCAGGACAATAACTTGGGTCTCTTTATTCTTGTATGACTTTAAATTTAACCTGAGAGATTCAGAAGTTTGGTTTCTGAGTATTAAATGCAAGAACATCAGTGTACTAACGCATTAAAACTACAACCCACTGCCCCACTTTTTTCCTCTGACCATCAAGTGACATGAAATGAATAATTTCATTATGTTTTGCAGTATTTCAGAGGTAAAATAAGTAAGCTTTGGATGTAAGGAGTGTTTGCTTTTTTTTGCATCTTAGATTTTAAATTATCATTTTGATTGTTTGTTTATGTAAAAGGGGAAATAACCTTATTACGAAAGAGCAGTTTCCCTCTGGGATAAATAACGTATCAATCGTATTCCTGCTGAATTTCCAATCCCAGCTGACAGCGGGCGAGAGGCGGGGTACACCCTGGACATGTCGCCAGCCTATCACAGAGCCACACACATAGAAAAACAACCACACACACACATACACACTCACTTCTATGGGCAATTTGGAGTCCCCAATCAGCCTATCCCCAAGGTGCATGTTTTTGGACTGTGGGAGGAAGCCGGAGAACC
This sequence comes from Pseudomugil tenellus, assembly GCA_037177515.1. Taxonomy (NCBI): domain Eukaryota; kingdom Metazoa; phylum Chordata; class Actinopteri; order Atheriniformes; family Pseudomugilidae; genus Pseudomugil; species Pseudomugil tenellus. Next base: position 17,928,660 of record JBAMHX010000020.1, read on the forward strand.
CGGTGAGAACCCACGCTAACACGGGAAGAACATGCAAACTCCACACAGATAGGCCACCACACGAGCCGGGGATCGAACCGGCAACCTGCCTGCTGTGAGGCTATACTTCTAACCACCTGTGCCTGGAAAATGTCATAAAGGTGGAACAACCTTTGAACAAAGACAAGTTTTAACACAGCTGGATGTTCGTTGATAAGAGATTTGACCAGGTTGCGTATAAGACTCATAATTCGATAAAATCATTTGTTTATTACTTCTGCTTTTCATCTGAGGAGGTACCATGTTGGTGTAGGTTAAGTTTCTCCTACTTTTCCAGGTTGGAAATACAAATCTATTCACAAATCTCAGTTTATTTTCCCTTTTAAAAATCCCAAATTGAACTTCTAAGTTTTAATGTATAATATATAAACTAATCCGAGGAGCAGCTTAGGAAACAGCAGATTATCGTCCATTTTGGCTGATTAAAAAGATTCTCTTTTAAGAGACACGAGCACCAGGACAGCACTTTCTCTTTGTTTTACTCAGTACTAAGTGACTTTACCAAATAAACTCACTTTGATTTGGCAGTTTTTCCTTTAGGGTGATGTCTGTAGGCAGCTGTGTTGTTTAATTCCCAAACACACAATTGAAGGTAATACTTTCAGCACTTAAGGTGCCTTTTCTGCTTATTTTTACCCCTGGCTTCATGTTCACACATTCTGCACTCCCCTGGCAGCCCCATACTGAGGCGATCCGAGGCTACACAGCTTCACCTGTGACTGACAGCAATAACAATACATCATGAAACCAGGATGCAGGGCCCGTGTTTCCAACCCTGGCAACATCTAAAAGCCTCCTTGCCAAGTAGAAAAAAGATTTAGCTCTTATTCCTGTGTGAGCCTCCCTCCTGTCTCCCCTTCTATTACCTTTTCCTTGCCTTCTCCTCTGTAGAATCTGATTTCATCTGACATGATAGAGCTGTGGAAGCCATGGGCGGAGGTGTTGCAAATGCTCTGTCACAACGCAGAACATGGCAGGAAGCAAACGCGTCAACAGCTCTCAGAAGCAGCTTGGGAAACCGGTGACGACGCTCTGCCTTGCCTCCCTCCTCCTGTTTGACTTCAGCCTTTATCTTTCATTTCAACAGTAACAAACTGTTCTGTGCCTCCTCTGCTCAGCTAGCCTACTTTTAACACCGGCAAGGAAGCAGGAGCTGGTGGTGAGGAGAGGCGGGGCGATGGATGCTGAGGGGAAAAGTTCTCGGTTCAAATGATGCTTGCAAAAAGTAAAAGTAGTTCACTGCTTTTATAGTCTGAACAGATCATTTGTCTGTGTGTAATAATACCCAAAACACCGTCGCTAAGGAGGAAATAGGAGCTTTTTTTTTCACATGATGTCAATACTATTCAGACTGACATTTTATTTCATTACCTCCATCATGCAGAGGAGGTAAACAGCCTTTGTTAAACTTTCTTCTTTCCTGGGCTGGTTGAAACTCACATTTTCTTTCAGATGTAGTGTGATGGACACACTGAGTTTTCTTTCTGACAAAACTTTACGATGCAGATATGAAGCCAAAAAATGAACCATTACGTATACACACAATTATGACTATTTTTTTTATCCAGGTAGAGATCAATTCTGGATTTCCGGATCTTAATTAATATAAATGTTTCAACCGTATGTGGAAACGTTTACAAACTCATGGGAAAGCCAAAATAAACCTCCTGCAGGTCATTATCTACACATTTCAAGACTATTATATCTTATAATATTTCCCATAGTATACACCGTCACATCACTAGACAGACCAAATGGAAATGTTCAGCTATGAAGAAGCTGTTTTGCACAGGCCGCCCATCCTCCCTGAAAACATGTACCAGTAAACTGAGTTTTAAAAATAAACTTAAACCAACTATGGTCAAGAGCTGTGGCTGAAAGAGAGATACGGCGAATACAGGTAGCTGAAATTCCACCGCAGGGTGGTCGGGTTCTCCCGTAGAGATAGGGTGAGAAGCTCAGAGAGACTCAGAGTAGAGCCGCTGCTCCTCCACATCCAGGGGAGCCACATGAGGTGGATCAGGCATCTAGTTAGGACGCCTGGATGGTGAGGTGCTTCGGGCTCGTTCCTGCGGAACAAAATCCAGGGGGAGACATGCTGGAGGAATTATATCTCTCGGTTGGATTTGTTGGAGAGAGGGAAGTCTGGGTTTCTGCCCCATGACCCGACACGGATAGGCATCAGAAAATGGATGGATGGACTTTCAGCCTTTTTATATTTATATCAATAACTATTGTATTGTGCAATAGAAAATCAAAAGCGACTAATCAGAATAATGTCACACACTGATGCATCAGATTAACTTTATAACAACGTGGAGAAAAAGAGGAAATCCAGCTAACTTCTGTACATAAACATTGTACATTTAAAAGAAAAAAAATCACAAAGTTAAAAGTAAAAAGCTTATTTACCTGGAAAAACAGGATGATTATGGAATATAATGTTATAACATGTATGCATAACAGAAACCTTTTAGGTTTCTAAAACCTGGAATGTTGTTTTACCTTCTTCTAGTTACTGACAAGTAAATATAAAGAACCTACAACTTATGTAAAATGATTCTGATCTGTAAGAATCATGTTAGCACATGATGCTACTTCCAGTGACACGATGAAAGCTGCCTTGTTGCACAGGCTGTGCACTGTGAGAGCATGGGCCTGCCTGCAGCTCCTGGCTACAACCCTGAGAGAGAATGCGTTGGCAGAAAGACTAAACGGTCTTGCCAAACTTGCTTGCAGTTTAAACTTCTTAATGGGAGCATGGCAGCCGATCTACCTGAATTAATAAACCTCTAGCTATAAAAGAGCCCACAGAAACAAGCAGCTGGATACACATGAAAATGGAACAGAAGTCATTATTATTCCTTTTACAAAGCCATACATTTTAGTTCAGCCTTGATTTGCTGAAGTGGATGAGACGAGAAGTAAAACATCCAACCTGGCATTCACTGACAAGTGTATGAAATAGCTTGTTTGACATGAAACCCCTGAGGCAGAGTAGGCGAGCAGTAAACCATTAAGAAGGCTAAAACACTGCAAACTAAGCAGCTGTTGATATTTACATATGTGATACAATAACATATTGATTCAATAAAATGTTAAACAGTAGGAGTGGGAATTTACAGTCACCTCGCTGTTTGATTATGATTCAGATGCTATCATAAAGCTATTATAAGCTGCGTTTCCATTACAGGTTTTCACTAAATAAACGTGATATTTAGAAAGTTTTGACAAACAACCATTTTGATTTGCAGATGTTTGGATTGAACAGTGCGTAGCGTATAAGCCATTTATTTCCAACTAAGGAGATTTTATGAGAATTATGCCGTTATTTTGCAGTTTTCTACTAGCTGTGAAAATTTTGCCCGTTTCCCTTTTGTTAGCTCCATACTCCGTCATCTTAACTGGTCACATGACCTCGGTTTCAGAGGTTATGGAACCGAGCAGCTGAGGAGAAGAAGAAAAATAGACGAGACCTCAACTTTATTGCACTAAAAAACAGAAAGCGGGGAGGCAGAAGACTGCGCATGTGCGTCATTGCAGCGGGAGGAGTCAGCGTGCGCAGAACGGCAGAGTTAAATGCAAAAAAAAAAGGTTCCATTACACTTTTTCAATTGACTTCTATGTTGAAACATCTGAAAAACTTCTTGTAAGACCATAAAAACGTTTCAGCAATAATTAAGTGTTTTTCCATTGCCCTGCAAAACCTAAATATTGCAATAGAAATCCGGTAAGAAACAACGACATTTTGAAAAAACTCAAATATTGCTAAAAAGTATTTCTGCTTTCATGAGTATTTTTCCAGATGTTTAATCGCGTCCACGTAAATGGGGTAGCAGTGTGTGGAGTAAACAAACAGGAAATTAAAAGTTTTACAATGAATTAGAAAGGGAAATGAAAGGGGATGGCTTCCAAAAAGCTGTAGTATATTTCCTGCTGCAAGCAGAAAACCCTAAAATAATACTTTGTGTAAACACACAAAGTGCGTTGCAATTCTCATAAAATCACGTCCAGCTGACGCGATTTTACAAAATCTGGAGCTTATGCGCCAACCACAGTTCAATGACCAGCACTCAAAACTGTGGTTTTTCTAACTGTACAAATATCCTTTTATTTTGCACTTAGTGATTTTTTTTTCTAAATGTGTTTTCATAACTGGATTTCAGAACACATTTTATGTAAGGTGAATATATGTCAAATATGGATTTTGTCGCAGTCTCACATACAGTAAAGTAAGCATGTCATAACATATTTACATTGTACTGTTTGATGAAGTAGACTAGATGAACCCTGGTCTATTTCCACATTTATGACGGTGCAAACGGGCCTTTGGACCCTGATTGGTACCAAAGAAGCAAACTCAGGTCTGCTTGAAAATGATTGGTCGCACTGTGAAGTGAATTCTGGTTCAATTCGCTTGCAGTGAAGCCAAACAGACCAAAGAGAGGGAGTTATGTGGCTGTATCATAGGAACATCATAGCTAGCTGGCTGTCTTGCCTAACGCTTGTCCTTGAAGACCAAGTAAAAGTAAAAACAGATATCCTAAGACTGCATGAAAAATTGTTTTACTTCAAGTGAACACTTTTCAATCCTGGCCCTTCCAAGAGCAGTTTTTCTTCCTCAGTTCTTTTTCATTAGTGGTCCTTACTGGGAATATTGTTCCTAACAAGTAACACCTCTCCCCACTCCCTCTCACACACACACCCACACACCACACACACTCCTTAGATGATCCTGGTGTGAATGTGCCCTCAACTGTTTTAGAGCCTTGTGTTATGACTGCTGCGGTGTGGGTTGATCAGCTATGCAAATTTAAGCGTGCAGGTGCCCGGCTGGGATTGGTTCGCCCTTCAGCAGCTCCTGAAGGACACAGACGTAGACTGCAGGCATTACAGTCTCGTCTCTCTCTCTCGCCTCCGAACTAGTCGAAACCCGTCTGCATGTCTGGTTTCCGGGGCTTTGTGGGGGTGGGCTGCCATATATTTTCATTCTTGTTTTAGTGAGTCTAGGAAAACAAATTGTGCTGTTTTTTTTTTCCTTTTTATTTGTTTCGATAGAGGTTATCACTTCCAGGTTTGTAATGTTTGTTGTTCTGACCTTGACTACTTTGAAATGAACTCCTTTGAGCTCTCTTGGCTTTCTCTGTGCATCACTCTTAACCGTTTATATCTTCGCTATGTGTTTGTGGCTGTTTTAAGTAATTTTCATGTTGCTTCTCGCCCTCCCTTGGACATAGCATAACATCAAATTATAGTCATTTTGCAATCTTTAGGGGGTTTCTGTTAACCTGCTTTGATTTGTGCTGTGCAGCAACGTAGCTATTACACACTATTACACATGAAATTGCAGTGACTGTTGATTAGAGACCAAATCCTACCTTATGATTTCTTCTCAAATCCTCCAAACAAACAAAAATAAATACATAAACTACACCAGAGGTCTAAATGAACTAAATATGTTTATAACAGGTAATCTTAGTGCCCAGTTATTTATCCTGGCAGAGCAATAACTACATTCCCCATGAGCACTATTCCACAACATATCAGTCATAATTGGATGCTTATTAGCTTTAGCATACATGATGTTTTTACATGCTAATGCCATAAAAAGGAGCAACCACGGATCTTTCCGACCTATTCCAGACTGCACTGTCACACATATTGTGATGGTTCCTGGAGCCGTCACGAGGGTTTAGAAATCACACTATACAACTGGATTTCAAAGCCTCGGTTCCTCTGCAAAGAATAGTGTGGTGTTCAGCTGGATAACACAAAGGTTGTGCTCCAGCTCAGGAAGAATCCTGATGTGATCTTAAAAAGAACTAAAGAGACAAAAAGTTAAATTAAAAAGGAGAGGAAGATGCATTTGTGCGCATGCTGGTACTGTGTAACTGAGAAGCAAAATTTAACATCTCTGCTCTGAAAACAGTTCAGTTATGTTTCTAACTTGCATGAGAGGATTTAAAAAAAGAGCTTGAGTTTTGTTATTTACATCGCCAAGCAATTAAAGAACAAATTACTTATAGAAGGAAGAGAGGGGAAAGCTTGGTGTTTTTAACTTCATCATCGCAGCAGGATCTCTCCACCAGGGGAGGAGGAAGGATGAGATCAGCAGCCGGGCTGGTTTTCAATAATTCAGGATGGTCTGTTCTTCACCCCTGCCTGCTTCACAAAAAATAACCAACTCACTTCCAAAATCCAGCTTTGGCTCATGTACCACCAATCAGAGACGCGATGACACTGTGAAGCCTTTTAGCTTTCGTTCACACCACAGAATCATGGGTCACGGATGCAGTTTCAGCTGCAGCTTTACCCTGCGGCTTCAGGGTGGCTGATCGCAGAGGTGAGCGACTTTGGATTGACGCACCTCTGCCCTCCAGCTCTGTCAGCCGATTTAGAATTATGGTTTGTTGGTTTCAGAACATTAGCTGATTACTTCACAAGCTCCACTTAAGCTGTGTTTTATGGGCTGCAATAAGCCTAAATCACTGCCGTAATGCTAGTCTAATTTTACATAATGATTGTTTTTGCTTTTCTACATGCAGCTGATGTCTCCAGGCATTTTCAGATGACAAAACAGAGATAGTTTGACAACTTAGCTTAGATTGAACACTAAACAGCTGTTTTATTTTAATTATTTAACTGGAAATGACCAGTTTTTTTGTTTTGTTTTTTTTTTTTTAGCTTAAATCAAACCAGATGTCAGTTTGAATTTAGGAAATAGACATTACAGTTTTCTGCTTATCTAATAGAAGTTTTGTTGTCTATGCTCACAATCTTGTCAACAACTAACTTGGTTGTGTTTCTGAATAATACTGAGAGCTTTGTTTCTATAATGAACCAGATTAATTCACATGCAACAGAAGGGAGTTTATAGGACGTACAATGCAAAACAAAGGGGATTAAATACCACGAGTGTCTACCAGACAAATCCAAAGTGAAAAAACACTCAACACTTGCATAATTGTTGGAGCAAACATCAAATCAAACTGTCAGTTTCCAGCAACACGAACACAACTGGCTGCCTGGTTTCATTCCCTGCAGGCTTTTTTCCTTCTCAGATGAGGAAAAAAAAAAAAAAAAACAGACCACTGTGAGAATATCCACTCGCTAATTTGAAAAGCAAACTAAACAGCAAACACAACTGACTTGATGACAGCTGTCAGTGTGACAAGAGGCATTATCAGGTGGGATTTTATTGTTATGCTGGAGGCAGCCAGGCGGTGTCCGGAAGGGATTTGAGTGTGATGGTGTTGGTGGGGGTGGGGGATCAGTTTGTTTGGTAGATGTCACTCAAATATATGCTTCTACCTCAAATTTATGCTTTCAATGCGAAATATTCATATCGTTAAAAACATATAACAAGAAATAAAAATGCCAAAAGCAATTACATATCAACAATGGAGTGTGGCAGCGAGCTAATTCCCGTATTTTGCTTCAGGGACTAAACATGGTGGTCAAAGAAGAAAAGAACAAGAAAAAAACGGACAAATCTCCAAAATCTCTTGGCTCAGACATACAACACAGCTGCACCCAGGCTAGTCAGACTCTGGCAGACAAAGTACGAGTTGAATCATACACAGCGCTTCTCTGCTACAAGTCTGCAACATGCTGCTTGAGCTAACGGTAGCACGTGAGCAAAAAGTAGCACGTGAGCTAAAAGTAGCATGTGAGCTAACACAGCTATGAAGATAAATAAATTCACAGTTTTCATTTTAAAAAAAAATCAGCAACCACTCTGCAGCACGAAAGATAAGTTGTGGATTTTAGCTAAAACTTTGATCCAGCCTGGTGTGACATCAGAACGGGATGCATCCTGAGGTCATAACCTTTTATTTGCATTTTATTTGAGGTCATTGAAACGAATAGGTCCAGAGATACAGTCAAAAATGTGATTTTTCATGCATAATGCATCACCTGATGGGGAAATCATAAATCCGATAATCGTGAAATTTGAGGGACATATACAAGTACATTGAATATCAAAATCCAATTGTAAATAGTTCCAGAGATATAGGCAAAAATCAGATTTTTCATGCGCAAAGCCCCACCGGGTGGGGAAACCATAAATGCTGAAATTCAAGTCAAACTCTTGGGAACCTCAACAGGTACACAGAGTATCAGAATCATAGTATCAAAATTGTTCGAGTTATCACGCTCACATGTAGGATATCTGGCGGCAGTGGTCATAGTGAAATCATAATATACCCGACACTATGTGTTTGGGGATATAATTACAAAAAGGGTCTATTCCTCAATGGAGGACTGGCACTTTCAGATTTAGAGCTATGTAATATTGCATTTGAAGTAAATAAACTATCTAGATACTGGAGAAGCCCAGATTCTGATCTAGGATGGGTTAAACTGGAGAAGGCTCTGGCAGCCTTTAATATCGTTCAGATCTCACAAAAGTCCACTAGTACAAAACAGCAAAACACAGCCTTGGGCTTGGACCAGGGCACATTAGATACTAGGAATTTGTCCTTATAAACAGATGTTCCTCAGTCTAGAATAACCCAGTGATACATGTAGGAAAATCAACCTTTTCTCTGGCATTAAAGGGTTAAAATACACCATAGGTAAACATGGTTATCACTCCACAGCAATAGTGGATTTATCTGCATGTTGAAAAAAATTACAAAAATACAGCTATAGAGCCAGTTGGGTTAGTTTAGAAGATGTTAAGCTAGGTTACAATCAAACTAGTGCAAAGTGGAGCCAACACTTCCAACAGTAATGCAAAAGAGGTGAGGAACAAAAGTAAATTAAAAGTCCACATGCAGCGTGGGTGCACAGCACTTTCTTATATTGAGGTTGGCAGTGCGTTTCATACAATCCTGAGTAATGTCTGCATGTATTACCTCCAGGGTTTATACAGTTCATAGTAAGTTAGGAAGGCAGTTAAGCAGTAAAAAAAGGGATAAATATTTTTTTTAGTTTTGAAGATGAGGAGTAAATGTCCATTTCTTGCAACCCCAATGGAAATTACACACCTAAAAACAAATGAGGAAGTAAAGTCCAAAAACTGGACAAGGTTAGAAAACAACCTTAACAGTCTGATCCTGTTGCTAAGGCAACAACACAACAGAAGACACTAATAAAATTACTAAAGTCATTTCTAGGAAAGTTAGAAAGTTTTATAACATACAACTAAAGCTCAAATCCATTATTTCTTCAAGTGTCTTGAACCTTCAAAGCCAACAGAAACTATTTTTTCAGCCACGTCGCAGCTTCAACAGCCCCCCCGTTACCAGACGGTGGAATTAATTTGACCATATAGGAGTCAACTGTCTTCTTGTCCATCTGAAATGAGTCTGTGTCCAGAAAATCCTTATTCGGTGGATTATTATTTCTTTGCTTAAATGGTCACATTTACAATGAAATGCATTGTGGGATGAGCAGGAGAGTTGAGTTTGTGTGTTGTGCTCATGAACAAAACAGTTTCATCTGCTTTCACTCTTGTTTTTGAGGGGGATGGTTGGGATCATGGGGTCAGTGCGGAGAAGACACAGCTGAACCAATAGGGTAACAGCTATCAGTGGCGGGGCTGTAATGGTGTGGGGTGGCATTAACTTCACTAGAAAAACAAAACTAATCATCACTGGAGGCAATCTGAAAGCAGAGATATTAAGATGGGATTCAGAAACCAGCAGCAATCCCATATATCCACAGTCTGGGATTGAACTATATCCTCTATGAGAGCAATGTAAGCCCCCGCAGAACAGGCTTTCTCAGAAAGCACCTCCTGAATTTTGAAGTGAGATGAAACCATATAAAGCACTTGCAGGAGAAGCTTTGGTTGGTTATTCATGCCAGAGTCATCATCAAAACTACATTGGCTGACTTGCAACACATCCTTGTTGAAGAACGGGATGCCATCCCAGAGCAGTGCGTGACCATGCTGGTGACCAGTATGAGAAGGAGGTTCCAGGCTGTTGTGGCTGCGTGCCATTTTTCCTCATACTACTGAGGCCCCCGCTTGTTAAATAAATATATTTCTTAATTTTCCCTTCAGAGTTCAAATAACCAATTCAAACAAAACTCCACACAGGATTTCTAGCGAAGACGTAATCCACCAAACACTAATTTCCTTCATTGATACCGTATGTTTCCTGTGTGATCCACATTCAGGTTCTATAGATGCTGCAACAGACTGAGGTGAGTGAAAAAAATTTTCACAGATCCTCCCCAGCCCTTGTGGCTTTATTAATAATGGTGGCACAGATGTTTTTAGTTTTAGTTCTGCCTGACAGTCCTGTAGGTCATGACCATGCTAAAAAGTTACATTTTTTACTTTTACCAGTCCTGGCACCCTTACCTGCCAGTTCAATGACTCAATGAACAAACTTTTTGAAAATTTTAGGATGCATTAACTGAAGTTTGTAAATTTATGAGGGAATTTGTACACCCCACCCCCCCCCCCCTTCATCTTAAATTAAGATGCATTCATCCAAGTGCTTCTTACCAGTAAATCTGACAAATATATTTTTTTCTACCACAGGGACTTATCTAATTATATTTTAATTTATCTGAGGCTTTGTTGCTGGAAATCGGGTAATCAGCTAGAATGACACAGTGAGCTTACTGACCCTTTTGCTTTGCAACACAAGAACCCAAATTACCACAACGGGATGGAATTATCTCAGTTATGCACACTAGAGTCAAGCTAAGAAGGTGGCCTAACAAGGGTAAGCGCTGGTGAGGCAAAGCCTGTGCGCACCATCGGCCATATGCCAGCCTCCACCTACACTTCCCAGCAAGGGCTGTCCTATTGTTGCAGACCTGTTTGCTGACTGCTGCCAATGTTTCATTGGCAACAATCTTCTACAAGGAATACATCCAGTTAGCTCAACAGTCTAACACGTTTACCTCAGGAGCCAGTCTCCCTTCACTTCATGACACTGCTAACTGATCCAAAGCAGGAGGTGAGATGCAAGAGCTTTTATAATTGTGCAAAAACAGTTTTAAGCGCTTAATATGAAGAACAATACAATTATACTCTCAGATTACATGCAATATATTTAATGTAAAACTTTGACTTATGAAAGTACTTACTCTCTTTCCCTTTTGGCTCTAATATTTTTAAGACTTTTGTCACTGATCATGTATTTTTTTGTAATCATGGGTGGTATAAACGGTCACACCTACAACTTCCAGCATAAAAGATTCAGGGGTGGAATCCAGTAAGCTGGCACAGCGAGCAGCTTCCCCTGTGTTCTTACCTCTTGGCAGAGCAAGACCGAGTTGCTCAGTGCCACATGGCACCCGGATACACGGCGAAATACACTCCCACACACACACCAGCATACATCCATTTGCTTTTGTGATCTATTCCCCAAAGCACTTGCACAGGTTCTAAAGTGTCATTTGCAATGAATCAGGGGCTCGTGGCCAGGCTCTGCTTGCTCAATCATTAACATGAGGATGAAAGCTGGAAATGTTTACGTTATTTTTAACAAAACAGATCTTATAAAAGGATTTAACTGCTTTGTGAAAAATATGTACATTTTTTTAAAAAGAATAAACAGTTAATACATCGTGTATGAATTAACTTAAATGCTCCTCTACATGAGCAGCTGATTATATTGTGTCATTAATTCTAACAAGTAGATAAAAAAACTGTCTTAAAAATTTGTTAGCTATTTTGAAATAACTGTAAAGCTAAACAAAGAATGTGAGACATCATTTACAAAGAGAAGCTTTTATTACATGGAAGGAATCATTGATCCACTATTTCTTAGAGCATTTTGTGTAAATTCAGAGACATCTATAAGGAAACACAAAGCTTCAGCTTCTATGAAGACCTTGTACTGGTGGATGCACTTTTATTTCCTGGCCAGCAGCACAGATGGAGCATGTTTAGACTTGTTTTGGCTCCACTTCTAGATGACTCTCATGAACGAAGCCCAGTACAATGATGTTTCTACTGGGAGACTGCAGCTTCAATTCAAGCATGTATTTATTCAAATATCTGCTGCTCGCTTCCTGCATCACACCTGTTCCTGAAACCACATCAACCAGTCTCCTCTAAAACCCCTACTGGCACCCTATCCCTATACCACATTACATTAAAAATCCTCCTATCCAGAACTGGTGCCTTCACACCTAAAAGACACGCTCCACCCCTACACACCCAGCTACGTTCAAATCTGAACTATAAACTCATCTGCTTTGGTTTAAAGACTTAACTTCCCATATTACTTTATAATCATGTTCTTTTAGTCTATGTACTTGATGTATTTTTGCCTTATTTTAGCTGATCTTTTTTCATTATTCAAAATTATTATTAATAATAATATTAATAATAATATTGATATTAATAATAATATGTAATATTAATATTAAAACCATGATTCAATTTTAATATTATTCCATATTATTTTTCTTATTATCCTTATTCTTCTAACTCTCAGGTACACGAGTCTGAAGCTCAGATCTGCTGTGTTTACATATAAACATTTTCCCGATACGGTTGTTCACTTAGCAACCAAATATTTCCATTTCTTGCCTCTACAAATGAGAAACTTAAAATGACTAAAAGCTAAATATGAAGGATTTTTTCCATTAAGCATTAGAAATATTTAGACTTTTTCACAAGTATTCGTGCTTAAAATAAAATATCTGCTCAGTGGCCGAAAATGGGAGTTGTTTTAAGTTTGGTCTTTAAGAGTTTGTATTTCTTCATTCAACTCAGTGCAACATTAACTTAAAGCTATATTTAAGTTAGCTTCAATACTAAAATAAGGCACAAAACTTAACCCGGAGTGTTTTTGGATGTGTGAAGTGAATAAAATAAAGTGAAGGTACTTTCTGTTGATATGATTGTTCACTTTGCCATTGAAATGATCCATTTTGTTACTGCTCAGAAATGCAAAGTTAATCACAAGATTGTATGAATTTACTGATTCCAGCTCACATCACATTACACTGACACAACCAGAAGATTAATACAAATATTTTCCACCAAATATTAGAAATATTTACTCACTTGTTGTCTGAACTCTTTATACAGCTTGTCTAAACACTTCCATCAACAAAAGGTGAGGATACTTATGGAATTATTCTTAGCCATAAAGGATTGCCTGATTCTGCTTCTTCTCTTAGTATTATAAGATTTTTCTTTGGTCTGGATGCCAGAAAATGAAATTTAATATTGAATATTGTGTTAACTACAGTGTTTAATATTAACAACGCTGCTTTCATTTCCAATTAAAGTAAAAAGTATTCAGTCATACGCAAATAATCATTGAAGTGGTTCCAGCATCATCTGCAGACCACGGGGTGGGGGGGGGGGGGGGTAATAATAGAGGAGCTAATTAGGATTATTTGCAGGATGTATCCTGTTCAACTGGGATGTAAACTGACCTGTCGTTAAGGAGGGAAATTGCAAATGAGAGCAGAATTAGAGTGAGTGGGCTGAAACTTTTTAAAAGCTGCTCTGTGTGTTGTGAGAAGCAGTGCTGCTAAATGTCTGACAGGGTGGTTTCCAGCGATGCATGTGTGATGCAACATAATGAAGCCCAGTCAGCAACTCAAGTGATGAAGACAGTGATGATGAGCATTTTATACAGCTACAGTAAAACAACATAAATAAGGAATATTACGCATGTTTTATTTTATTTTGAAGGAAAATTTGCAGGACTGTTTGTAGCCGGCCAGTTCAATCCACTGAGAACATGAGAGATCACCCTTTACCTTTAACCGTCTTCTTAAAGCAACAACGTTTTGATGGCACACTGATGCACATTATGCACATTGTCATTGGATTTTACTCCTTTATTTATTTATGATACAACCAGCACAGTATTGTGGACCAGTTTGTACTGCGGGGTAAGTAATCTTTCTCATATTAGTCTAATATTGTGAAAATGTGAGATTACTGTAAGGTTAGTAAACTAGCCAAACCTACCAGTGCCAGAGGCTAATAAGCTAACGTTAGCTACTAAGGTTCAGGTGGCCAGAACCGCATCATGAAGCCCTGTGAGAATGAAGCTGTCCTCCACCTCTACAACATGATAGACATGAGCTATAATGCAGTCTAATCAAAGTATTGTTTATTGTGTGCGCTTTTCATGTCGTCAAGGTTTTGTGTCAGGGGCAGGCAGAGGTTCGGTCTGACCAGTTAGGGAGGAGGATGTAGTGCAGTCGCGACGCATGACGCCACAGCATTTGTGCACTTTGCTCACTCCCCCAGATAAACTCTCGGGGTGAGCCAGTCCTCCCTCGTACATCTCCAGTTGGTGCAAAATGCCGCCGCACACATTCTCACTGGAGTACGTAAGAGGGAGCACATAACCCCCATTCTGGCTTCCCTCCATTGGCTGCCAGTGAACTACAGAGTTAATATTAAAATTCTTTTATTTGTTTTTAAATCTTTAAATGGTCTGGCCTCTCCTTACCTCTCTGAGCTTCTCCACTCCTACACTCCTGCTCGTTGCCTCAGGTCAGCCGACCTGCTGCTCCTGGACGTACCGAGGTCCAAACGGTAACTCAGAGGGGATCGGGCCTTCTTAGTTGCGGGTCCAAAATTGTGGAACGAGCTCCTTCTCTACATCAGACAAGCCTCCTCACTGTCCATCTTTAAAACGCACCTTAAAACCTATTTTTATTCTTTGGCTTTTAACCCAGTATGAGACTGTCTTCTGTTTTAGTGTGCTGCAGGTTTTATTATTGGTTTTAATAAGTATTTCATTAATTTATTTGATCTTGTTTTTGTTTGCTTTTATTCTTGGAGTTGTTTGTATAGTTTTTAGTCTGTCGCTTTTTGTACAGCACTTTGTTCAACGAAAGTTGTTTTAAAAGGGCTTTATAAATAAAGTTAGTTGAGTTGAGTACCTAGTGTCTGATTTACATACTCTATACTCACATCGCTTCACAATGTCGGAGGTCTGCAGTTGTTGATACTTCTTCCTCTCCTTCCATAAAGTTTTATGGTGGTTAAATCAGTTACATTATTGATGGACTATTTTCATAGCAACTTTAGTAGGATATATCATTGGTCAAAGGCCGTTTCGAGGACAGAATTTGCATGAGGTCAATGGTTTGAGCGAAAATAAAGTAAAAAGAACAAAACCAACTATCGGTTGGTTCTCATTTATATTCTTTGACATTCTTTGCAGATCTTATATTGCTGCTATCGAATGATACAAGCCCTGGTATTAATACTCAGCCCCACTATACACCAGGGAGAAAGGGGAGGGAAGGGAGGAGAGACAGAGAGAAAGAGACATAGAGAGAGAGAAATTCAACTTTGGACTGACTTTTACAAACAACAGAAGGCTCAGAGAAGAGAAAAGATGCAGAAATCATAATATGGCTTTAATGGCTTTCTTTGAATGTGTTGTTAAGTTCTTGTTTAAAGATGCAAGAGCTTAACCATTTACTTGCTCTTTAAAAGGTTTTAATAATGTAACACTCGACACCAACGTCACAATAAAGCCACTAAAATGTTTGAATAGTTTGTGTTCAAATGACAAAATAAGCTCATTAACAATGTACTAATAACCCAAAGGACCACCCCCCACCACCACTTTGGTTAATTTGCATAAAAACTCAAAAAGGCTGGATAATATATGGCATTTTTATTTCTAGACAACGTATAACAGCTGAAACAATCACTTTGGGGGCTTGCTCATACGAGGATATTACAGCTTGTAGTAAACGCAGGAGGGAGTTAATGATGTATGTGAACATTTCCATATCAAAGTAGACACCAGTCTTGGATAAAATAAAGCCACTGATGTATTTGTAGTGGGATGCAGGCGAGAAGAGGACAACAGGCTCGTATCAAAAACTCTTCCTGGCACTGCGTTTCCAACCTGGCACATTGCCATTATGTTTACAATAGGGGGAAAACTCTGAAGCCACGCTTAACATCGCAGAGGGGGAGCCCTCAACCTGACAGCAATGTGTTTCCCAGAGTATCAGCCATTGCTTGGCACCTCAAACAAAATCATTTCATTCCGATCCTCTGATGGGCAGACAGATGCATTTCCATGCCAAGCCTCTCAATCACTCCCCGTCCTAGCTCAAATAATGAAAAGATTACTCACTCCACCCTTTTCATATCATGCTTCCATGGAAAGTGCCAGGCGTTTTGTGGGAAATACTTGGAATGGAGGTCTTTGCAACCCAGACAGCCAGACCAAATATAAAAAGAGTGAAAACCAGTTTAGCAGCTTCAGGAAATAAAACAACTTACTAATTAGAGGAGAAGTGGACGGAGACAGACAGCAATGCCTGAGTGGAGGGGATAGGTTGAAGTCTGCATCCTTGCACCCTGAGGCCAAAGTCAATCAGACACCACAAGCTTACAACCGATTTCCCAATTGTTCCTGCTCCACTGTCTCTGGATGATAAAATGCTAACCATCTCAATAACCATGATGGCATTTTGCTAACTACCTTCCCTCCAGTTAAAGTCAGCGTCTCATGTCTTCTCCCTCCCCTACAGAAAGAGACTCTTGCTTCAGCTTAATCAGAGAGACTGCTTATTAGGGAAAAGCTCTCGGGTTCCTCCTAAATTGGGGAGAAGACAGTCTCAGCAGTGCGATAACTGCAGATTTATGTCAGAGTTAGGTGTAAATAGCTGCACTGGTTATTCCCTTTCTTTAATTAAGCAAGCACTTTCTCCAGGTCTTTGTCTTTTGCACTGACCACTCGGGTTGTCCCTGCGGCACGGATGCCAGCTTACGAAGCAACTCAGCCATGTGTAGGAAGCGCACAGGGGAGACATTTCAATGTGGAACTTTTTTGGGGGAACATATGTCCTTATATGGGTTTGATAGAAATGTTACTCAACAGAAATGTTACCTCATTTTGCTTGTTTTGCCGTCTGTTCATTCTGGACAAGCCTGTTTGCAACCATCAATGAGTTCTCATCCCAGATGATGCATGGCAGCAAATGTCAAATTACTTCTCGGTGTCAGATGAAGCTGAGTGCACAGGAAGATAAAAATGTTCTGAGTGTAATAACATTTTAAAGGACTGCAGACTCTGTACTTTAAAGACAATTCCTTCTGTGGCGCCTCATCTCCCCGCATCTCATCTCACTGCCTGTTTTTAGGCTTTTTTTTCCCTGTGTGTCCCAACAAACTTCACTTTCTCTCTTGGATGCAGTTCTTTTCATATATACCAGTGTAGATATGCAGTCAAACAAGCCTCTCCCCAGTTCATCGTCCTGCATTCAGTTTCCATCACTTAGAGCGGCTGTAGCTCAGGTGGAAGAGCAGTCGTCTTTCAACCAGAAAGTTGTGAGATCGATTCCAGGCTTCGCCTGACT
>JBAMHX010000020.1:17948134-17960039 GCA_037177515.1 Pseudomugil tenellus
TATCTAAATAATTGTCAACAGTGTACGTGGTACAACAATGGTATCCGGCCATCAGTTTACAGCAATAACCCCCATGAAGTCTTCCACCTCTGCTGGGGTTCACATCCGAACAAAATGTACATTTTTATTGTCTCTCAAAACTACAACTTAAGTGTCCACGTAGTTTAGAAAGTATAGTCAAAAAGTATGTTTCCAGGGGGAAGGACACAATGGTATCAAGAGATGGGTTCTGGTTTCCATGTGAACACAAAGATGCTGCTTTCGAGCAGCCCAGCATTTCTTTTTCTTTTTGTGGAAGTTGTAGACTCACCAGACACACTGGACTAATGAGCCGAATTAGGCTGAGTAAAATATCTCCGGTTTATGCTGTAGATGCATGGCAACGGCCAAAAGCAGTTTGTGCTCGTGTTTTGCCAGTTTTGGTAAAAAATTTGAAACAATATTGCACCAGAGTTTTGTGTCCAGTTAAGATGGTTAATCAACACCTACATCTGCACCCATCACCTGCATTTCATTTACACACACTTTTCTTGCTTTATTTTTGTACAAAGAAATAAAAGTGTATTTTCAAACAGTGCAGTCTGTGTCAGTGTGTGAATTAGCTTAATCTCAGTAAGCCATCGGTGTGTATTTGTTGCATTGTCGCTCGGCTGACAGACCAAATGGTGGTGAAAATAAAATTCAGCCCTGACATGTTGCAGACATGCAGCAGACTGTACTATGCATCTTTTTTTAAACACAGCATGAATACAGCCTATGCAGCATCTCAGATCCTAAAATAGATGTGACGAGTCATCAGAAACGCTAAGATCTAAAACGCCAGTTCAGATATCATGAAAGTGTTTTGGTTGTGGCTTTGCAAACAGACACAAACAGCCCCAGACGTGCAGCACATTCACCAGTCCCTACAGAACAGGTACAATATTTGTTATGCTGACAAGGGATGAGAGGCCCTGCTACTTTGAAATGCTAAGTAGAAGAAAGAAAGCATCTGACCCCCCCACTACGGATGAAAATGAGGGACAGGATCACCAAGATTCCTCTATTCAGCGCACACCGCTTATCTGCTGCAATTAACGTTAAACGCCCCTAACACAAATAAATGAAAACACGAGTGCCTCTAAATATGAATGACTCCATATGCAGCGCTTTGGGCTCTCTAAGCTTGTCTGTGTCAGCTTGAATGTGAGCGGTTGTCATTTGTTATCCATGTCCCAAAGAGGTATGAGAGTGGAAAGGGAGGGGGGGTTGTGTGATAATCAGTGTTCAACCATGTGAGCTCTGAGGGGGGGAAATCCACCTCAGAGGTTTTTAAAGAGCAATTAAAAGTCAGCCAGTCCTTTCCAGTAGCCTCACAACGGGACCTCCATCAATTGAGCAGCAGTAGAGGAAGGAGTGTGTGATGGAGAGCGAGAGATGGGGGGTACCCAGACCATAATTTTCCACGAGTGATGAACTGTGAAATGCAACAAAAGCTCCCATTACTGCATGAGGGATTTAGAACCCACTGAGCAATTGATGAGAAAAGGAGTACAAAAAGAAAAAAGAGAAGAAGTCTTCGTCAAATGAAATACAAGAGAGATGGAATGAAGAAATAAAAATCCCCGTGTCAGAGAAGTCACAGTGTAAAGACCCACAAGGTTGGCTCGTATTATGCGTGAGTCTTCAGACACTATGAGCACAGTATGCATTAAACAATGAGACAATGTGATATTTCTGGGTGACTTATAGTCAATAAGAGAGGTCTTCGAGATGCTCCGAGTCTGAAACTTAGCTGCAAGAGATCGTTCCTACTGTGACTTATGTTCAATAATAATTTTCTAGGAATTCTTCATATCAGTATCTGGACACCGAAAGTGAATGAAACTGAAATATAATGAAAGATTATCTCCTCATCTGCTGACCAAGTGCATTCACCTCAGATTACTCATGCTTTCCTCTCCAGTTTCATCCAAACTTAAGAAAAGCAAAACAGTTAACAGAAAAAGTCTGTGGGGAGCCAAGAGTCACAGAGCCCCTTCTTATCTTGTTACGACAGCGTAAATGATGAGTCAGCATAAAATGAGCCAAATTCATAGAGCCAAAACAGAGAAATCACACATCCACACAGCATCATCGTCATGCCCCTGATGATGTCGTCATACCAACTTTTCAAATATTTCCTCTTGTTACCTAAGAAGAAAACAATTTACACTCTTCTTAACTAAACTTCTTACCTGATAATAAAGGGGATGACAATGGAGATGCTGGAATGATCAAGTAAAATATAAAAATAAACTGCACAAAAGTGGTTGTTTATGGGTCAACACCATTGAGAAATTGTTTCTAAAGGGGCCTTTCCACCAAAGAATAGCAGGTGCCGGTTCAGTGCTGGTGCTAGAACCAGTGCTTAGCTCGTTCAACTCCGATGCTTCCAAAGAATCGGTTTTGTTTTCCACCAAAAGAGCAAACTCGGTTCTGCGTCATTACGTAATGTAAAAAACATGTTTGTGTGTGTAATATCTAATATTACAGACTCCCTCATCGCATATGAGTAACACTATGAGATAGAACATATAGTGATAAGATTATAGTAATTAAGTTAAATTACTGCAACCAAGCTAAGTTTGTGGAAGGTTGTGAAATTGAAATACTAGCAGCTAAGCTAATATTGGCTTAGCAAGTTTAATTGTAGGACTTTAAAGATGTAGAGCTAAAATACTACAGCTAAGCTAAGTTTGGCTTAGCTAGTTTAAAGGTGAAAATTAAAGTACTAATAGCTAAACTAATGTTGGTTTAGCAAGTTTAGTTGTAGGACTTTAAGTTTTAGTACTAAAAGTACTACCTAAAAGCTAATATAAGACTGTTTAGTTTAGCCGTAGAACTTAGACCTTTTACTGCTGAACTGACAACAACAGAGACAAATAATTCACAAGGTTGTATGTGACATAATCCATGGAATTAGTCATGTCTACAGCGGTGAAATTGGCATTTATTCCAAATACTAAAAGTTTATTTAATTTGCTCCCACAACTCCCAGTATCCTGAGGCTACAGGATATATAAGACATGAGACATGATATATATATGTCTGTATAAGACATGAGAAACCAGGGCATGTGGGAAATATTGTCATAGAGGGAAGATATGTAGCAGCTTATTGTGGACAACTTGTAATTCATCTGGTTAAACTCGATGATAGTTTTCTGCCAGATATAATGACTATTCAAATTCAGTTTAATTTAAGGAAAAAAAGACCAAGTCTGATTAAGTTATGACAAGATCTTAAATTGAATGTTTCTGCCTCTTGATGGATCACAGCACCATGTTGTATATTAACTGGTTCCATCAGTAATGTGACTACAGCTTTGAGCTTGTTGAAATACTACAGTGCTTTTTATGGTTCTAAGAAGATAAAAAGTACTCTACCAGTAAAACAAAGTACATTATCCATCAACTGAACTACAATCATGAATGTACATGAATGACATACGTGCAATTTCTACTTCACACTGTTGCTGAGAGTTTATTGGGCTAATTAAATAACATAAAATAGATTTAATTCCCTTTAGCAAAGATTAGAAACATGAAAAAAGTCAAGTCTCAGATGCTACATCTTGATTTATGGAAAAATAATAATTGCACCTTTGTTTCGGACTACAGATTGCCATAATTAATTAAACAAAAACATTAAATAGACGTTTGAACTCGTCACATTTTTTCTGTCTTGTAGATTGTTTTGGTTCAAGTCTTTCACTACAGTCATGAATCTCAAACCTCTGATTTTGTTTGGTCTGGCAAAGATAAAAGCGATGCATGAAAAGAATCGTGCTGAAAACAATCCTCTTAAATTTAACAGTTCCACTGAAAGAGTGATTAGTTTAGCTTGTGCAGTTTGATTGCTGCAACACTCCTTGAATGTGGCCTTGAACGGCATATCGGAATAGTCAAGCTTCTGCTGATATTTTGATATGTTGAAAGAACCAGAATAAAAATGGTTCTGAAACAGAATGTGAGAATAAAACAGCACTGTAGCCCTACAAAAATAACCCTCCCATCTCTTCTGCATCTCTCATCCTCGTCAAGCCTTCACACAGACTGAGTGTTGCAGTATGAAATGAGACATATTGCTGCTGACAGCGCACTCATTTCTCAAGGAAATGTCAGCGAGGGGCTTGTTGAGAGGTGGCACATTGTGTAAGGGTGGTAATAGGGGAGGTACGGAGGAGTTAAAGCGCTTTGTCTGACTGAAACTGCTAATCAGGATCTGCTTTAGGGAAAGGTCAGATTTGTATACTACGGTGTAAATCTATAATAGGTGACAGGAACCCTGACTTGCAACTTAACAATTCATTTCTGTTAAATGATTACTGACAACTCAGGTATTGAATCTTAACCTAAGAACTAATATTAAAATCACTTGTTTATATCTGAGTTAGCAAGACTTATGTTGCTTATAAAAACTTCAAATGCATCTGGATCTAACTGGAGAAATAACATTGGAAAAAAACAATGGCTGCAGGAAAACTATTTTCAGATAAAAGTCATTGATTGATGGTAAAATAGCAAAGAGCTAAAAGGAATCCACATGAACAAACTATTTCACATTACAGTATTGCCTCAGTGCTTATTTTGTGGAAGAATATAAAAAGCGGGAAAAAAAAGTAGACAATCAGTATTAAATATAATCAACCACCTTAATGAATTACTGACAAATAATTGAAAACCAGCCACCTTTGAAAAGACATCGGCGATTATCTGATGTGAAATATTTAATTAAAAGTATATTTATGTGATCAAATTTGATAATCAGATTTTGTCCCTGCAACAAGATAAATATGAGGTAGATGGCAGTGACGTGAAGAACTGCTGCTTCTAATTAGTTTAGTGTAATCCACATAAAAGAAAAGGAAAAGCAATCTGGAACACAGGAGACTTGCCATAATCCAAGCCAGGCAGGCAACTTACATCTTGTCCACCTCCAGTCCAGATAGAAACCAGTGCTGTCACTGAACCATAAATGCCCAAAGCTGCCTTGATTCAGCCAAAACATGTCTGCTTTCTGTGCTGTTAAACCTGCTTCCACTAAATTTTAAAATGGAAATAATTTCCTGGAGTTGTTTGGATTTTGGTCCAAGTTCATTTATTTATTTTTTTAGTCTAAAACAATTCTACCTCACGATTTCTGTTGAGCTGCATTAAAATTCTATTTAAATCCAGAACAAGCCTGAATCTGTCTCTGTGGATATGCTGCAACTACAGAGTAATACCCTGGACTAAATAAAATACATGTTAAGTCATATTTTAAGTCTTATAAGAAGTCGAAATGCTCAGTTTAACTAAGATAACGTTAAAAATTATTGAGAAAGAATGAAGAAAAGAATGCTGTGTAGAATAAATTAATGTTTATGCTAACACATTAGCATGCTAAGCTATAGCTAGCTTAGCTAATTTAGCTGTGGAGGTTTAGTGCTAAAATAAACAATACGATATTTCAAACGATTGACTATGTGATTTAATTCATACGGGAAATGTTCTCATAACAACAAGTTTGTCTACATAACTAGCAATACTCTGAACAAGATCTTGGCATGCATGGGATGAATTAAGGTAACCACCAAGACATTTTCAAAATACACCTTCTATTAAAATGTATGCACCAGTCGAACATGTGGACTTGGGTCAATGATGTACAAACAATAAAAAAAAAGTTAGCAATAACCTGGGAACTAAGACGAGCCTTGTGAGCTGGCAAAAATCCTGTGCACGTTTCACCAGCGGGGTTGCAGGTTCCCAGTTGCAACCAATGAAGACAATTAGCACAAACAAGCTCATGCATAGCTTTAGAAGATGAAGGTGATTTGTCAAGGTGTGCCTCATTGATACATCCTAATCAGAAAAATTAGTGGGTCATTGTTGTGAAGCATTTTCCTCCACTTTTCCAGTACATTGGATAAAGTCATATTTATAAGTCAGATTTCTAACAACTGTCTCGGTTAATATAGTTTCACGTGTTTCCAATTTAACCTATGACACAAAAAGACCTAAAGGCATCCATATATCTACCTTCTATTCTTTTCTTGTTTGTGAACTGTTGTGTACTACGATCATATGAGCTGTAACGTTGCCAGATATTCTATACATTTACTATTTATTTGTTAAAGAACATCATTAAGTTTCCCATGGCTTATATGTCATAGGGCAGCAGAAAAATAACAATAATGATCATTAAAAAAAGCTTACAAGGAAAAAAAAGCTCGCATGCCGACGTCACATTAACACAAGGGGGAAAATGTGTTTGTGTAATGAAAGGCTCAGCGAAATTTCTACTAGAATGCACCATCTGCTCAGGGGAGCACAGGGGTACACAATTAAAAAACAAAAAGGAATGAAATATGCCATAATTTGAATTTAAATATACAATCGGAACCCATGCACCTATAAATACCTCACTTGAATACAATATGCAATCACTGCAAAAGTTTTTTACTTCCCTTTCTCACTAAAATCCTGTCAATGCTGTGGGATGCTAATGATGCACACCAGTTTTCACTTAATGAGCAGGTCAGCAGAAGCTACACAGAGCAAAACAGGGAAAATAGCCTTTATTACAGCAGGTATTTATCATGTAACACTTAAGTATAGGTGATAAAGGCGATATTTATTTATTCTCAAGGGAAATAGTTAAAGAATTGTTAATTTCATTTAATGCATTTAAACCTGACGGTGAACCAAAAAGCCCTTTCACAGTCCTGCTGAACTATGTGATGCATTTTATTTAGCACACAGATGCACTGCAGCATATACCATTGAACATTTCGGCATGAAAACATTCCCATCATTGAGACTAAATGATGAAAACTGTATCTGAACAATGAGAAGATGCTTCCACGTGTGCCCCTTCTACACATTCCTCTTTATTTCCTCATTAAGATTTGATTGGCTATGAAATGCACTGACCTACCAGGACTCAAGTTTTAGCATTCATAATCACTTCCTGGTTGCAAACCGATGGCACAGATACGGACACACAGAACTACTTCGGTCATGTGTGGAGACAAAACAACGCACACACCAGCATAGATAGCAAATTATTTTAGTAATATTTCCTTTCTGTTTAACGTAATCAGGGTAATTGTGTAATGTGTAGAATGTGTAATTTCATCGTCATGGTTTCTTTATCAAAGCTGCATCACAGGGTGAGAGATAGCATCCATGAAGTAGGCTTTGCATGCATCCAAGCTGTGTTTACTTTGGTTTTCCCTCATAAAATCTATTTTGCTGATGATGGGGTATTTCTAAAAGCAAGAATAAAGGAAATGTTAAACTTTATAACTGTTTCTTGCCAATATGACAAAATACAGATGAGTAATAAGAACTACAATAATGTTCCACATAAGGTTACATAGCTTGTAATCTATCTGGAGAGAAGCAGAGCTATTCGTTTAAACTGTACACTGTACACTTCTCACAACTTTATTTTGGCATACAATGCGTAAACATAATCATGTGTAGGAAGTATTTTAGCTTAGCTGATGCACCAACAAGATGCATCAAATCTTCAATCTCATGGCATCAAGTACAAGAACAAAGGTCTTGCTTATCATGTTACAGATTTAACGATTACATGTGTGATGTATGGATGGGCCCATCTTGCAGCCATCCCATAAATGTGAGGCTAGAAAACAATCAGAATCTTCAAAAATGAGGACAATAAAGTGATTTTTAATGGATTTGTTTTTTTGTCTCATCGCTTTTTCTATACCACTTAATCCAATTCAGGGTCACAGGGGAATGGAGCCCATCTATCAATCCATGATCTGTACTGCTTATTTTAATGAAGGATTGCGGGTAGCCAGAGCCTATCACAGCAACTGGCAGGCGATAGGCGGGGTACATCTGGAGAGGTCGCCAGTCTTTCGCAGAGCCTACTTTGTTAAAATCAGATGCTAATTTCACAGATTCATCTCTGAATTAATGGTTTAATTCTAATAGCTCTGATAAAATCCCAAATTTATTTGACAGATGTGCACTATATATCTTTTACAATTACAGTGTTTTTCAAACTATAAGTCGCTCCAGAGTACAAGTCGCATCAGTAAAAAAATGAGTTATGAACAGAACCAAACCATATATAAATCACACTGCACTGCCGTGACCAGAAAGTTGAGACATAACTGTGCCGTTGACAAACTTCTTCAGCATGTTGTTCTGGTTAATGATGCTCAAGTCGAGTTTTTACCAACCAGCATGTTTATGAAATAACCCAACCTGCCTCTAATAAATACATGCTAAATATACAAGAAAAGATTGATTTTATTTAGCTTGAAAAAGTATGCTACAGAACATTGGCTAGCTAATTAGCTAGCATTGGCTACAAGATCTCAGGTTATGCGCTTTGCACCACGCATGACATGTTCAGGCCATCTGGCCGTCAGCCTGAGATATTTTGGGAGTGTATAAGTTCCCCCATACTATAAGTTACAGGAACAGTCAAGCTATTAAAAAAGTGTGACTTATAGTCCAGAAAATATGGTAACTGGCCACCCCATGAAAATATCTTGTGATCCTCAGTTTGACAAGCACTGCTCTAAATGACCCTGACGACTCATTGTCCTGTATGTTTTTACATGTTTCTCTGCTTTAAAGCACCTTATTCAGACTAGAAGGTCCTGACAAGGCTTCTTTTAGGGGTTGAATCTTCACATGAATGAGGTACGTTGCAGCAAGGATATAAAAACCATGCAGGGGAGCTCATTAGCTGGGGTTGCTAATACAAGATAAACATAATTTATCTGGTTAGATTCTTAAAACTGCAGGGAATTCAAAGTACTATGTATCTATCTTTCTACCTGTTCAACACTTTAATCACCTTATATATTTATGGATAGATGTTTATTTGCACACACATCTTATGTGACAGCTACTTTCCTCCATACATGGACCTCTACCAGCATGTCTACATTTTTCCACACAGTGAACAAACAGATGCTTTGCCAGTAGCACATTAATTCTGTGTTCCTGCATCTCACACAAGCTCAGTTGTCAGCTGGTTGTGGCTGTGAGAGCTGTCCAGGTTTTTAAAGGCCAGTCTAACTGGAGGGAACATTGAAGTCTCATACGATGGCAGATTCATGTGCCAGAGTTCAGAGAATGCCAGCTTATTGCTATTGAAAAGGTCACTGGGCTAGAAGGCGAATAAAAAGCCTTTACTAGGGAGAGAGGTGCGTGCGCTCCATGTGTGATGTGGTTTTCTTTGCTTGTGACCCTGGGATGAAGGCCGCAACCTGAGATAGCCGTGCTCATATAAGCGCTACGCCCTGGAGCTGCTGCCTCCCGCTCTGCCTCCCTCTGCTCTCTGGTGTCTGTTACCTTCGGCGCTCCAGGACGCAGACGCTCGGCTTTAAAACACACCAGCTCCTGTGAGCACAACAATCAATCAGCAGAAAGATGAATTTCTCCGATATCGCGGAGTAATGCTAATTGCTCCGAATCTGCAACAATCTGTCTGGTGATAGAAACCACTATTGGCACGGTAGTAGCTCATTGGCAGGCAGAGTGGCTGAAATATCAATGATAA
Organism: Pseudomugil tenellus; assembly: GCA_037177515.1. Classification (NCBI taxonomy): domain Eukaryota; kingdom Metazoa; phylum Chordata; class Actinopteri; order Atheriniformes; family Pseudomugilidae; genus Pseudomugil; species Pseudomugil tenellus. The sequence goes on from JBAMHX010000020.1 coordinate 17,957,693, forward strand.
TTGTTTCGATGTTGATTTGGAGCCATGTTACTGCCTGGGGTAAAAATAACCCGATTGCAGAGAGTTGGACTCTATGGTAAGTGGCAGGGGTCATGTTTCCCTGGTGTTTGTGTGATTTGTGATCAGCGCAGCACAATACAGAGAGGAAATGGTTATTTGAAGTCGAACTGCTGCCTGTTTAATTGAGGCACTCCTATCACATTGACTGCCGGAGACGTGAAGGGCAGCAGTGCGCTGCAAACTCCTACTAATTCAATAAGCGATCATCAGACTGTTAAAAGGCTGACAATAATAATTATAACCCCAGTTTCAACTGTGTTTCCTAAAATAGGATTCTTCCACTGGAGAATCAGTCACGGATGGCCGCTGTTCATCCAGGATTCAGACAGTTTGTCCACAACACAGCTGCTACAAGGCAAATATGACACATTTTTGCACTGAATTTTCATAATTTGGCTCTTTTTAAGTGGCGCAGAGTGAAAATGGAAGGTGCCTGCATTTTCACAGTGACCTCCCAAACTGCTCACTTCCCTTTCAACCACCCTTGGAGTCAACGGATCACAGGAGTCAGCATATTGCTGAAGTGCCTTGGAGATGTCGTGCTGAATAATGTGTCCTATGAATAAAACACATTAGCTACAAAACATGTTGAATTATTCACATTTCAGAGCTTCCATCCCTCCCTACACAGGAGATATTAGTTCTTCAGTCATCATATGCTTTGCACCAAGTCCTCTGAGTCTCCGTCTCCCTCATGTGTGCTCCTTCTCGCTTCTCTGATCATTTTCTCGCTGTTTTTTGTCATGTGTGTTTTGTTAATCCCTCTCTGTTCCCCCATCTCCCCTCTCAGCTGACTTTCTGCTGATGGCGGCGGTCTATTTATACTCCTGAAGTTGCAACTTTTCCTGAAACATTTCACTATTTATCTAAAGAGCTCTTGAAGATGTTGAGGAGTGCATTTGTTCTGAGAGAATCTTTGATGACTTGGTAACACACAGCGGCCCAAAATGGATTAATCATTTAGCATTAATCGGAGGCGACCAGCTGTGAGATTCAAGGAGAAGTAGACCTGATATAAAGAAGATGACAGTTTGCAAATTAAATACTTGACCTAATATGAATTTATTGCTCATTTTATTTTCAGCTCCTCCAGGATTCTTTTTCGTGATTGTTATACAATTAGCAGATAAAAGTAGACAAATTGACTCTTTAATTCAAGATTATAATCACAAAATATTGCTTTTTAGACATCATAAAACTTGACAGCAAGTTAACTGTTATATGTTAAGTGTCTGGTTATATATAAAAATAACTATATTTAAATCATGTTTATATCAGGTTAAACATTTTAATAACATTGAAATAAACTATTTTACAAGGATGGATGACACTAAAAAATGTACAACCTGAATAAGTCAGCTTACATCATATTGTATTTTGTGATTTCTTCTTAATGCATTAATTCTGTTAATGTACTATTTCTAAATGTGTAGTCTCAGGAAGTGAAGCCAACATCAGGCGGTTTCCTGGACAAGTCTAAGGTATTTTATATCTCTTGGATGTGTACTGTTGTATGTAGCATCTGAAGTACGGCCTGCTGTGCAGGCAGACGGCTGATTTAGAGTTCTCTCTTTAACACCTAAAGACAGTATGAGATGGACCGCGTCCTGCTGGGACGTCTTGATAATTCTAGCAGCAAACTTTAACCAGCTGATCTGGATAAACTGAGGAAACTGGAAACTTAGCTGGAAATCTGTTTATACCATGTTTCTAGATAAAGCTTTTAGAAGTACTATGAGATGTGTGTGTGTGTAAAGGGGAACATATGCATGTGTGTATGTGTAAACAGTTCTCATCAACTGAGTACATAACCATGTAACCAAAGTGCCAGCTTATAAACATGATACATATACTGCTGTACCACATTTAGAAACAGATCAAGTTTACATGAGATTAATTGTGATAAAATAGTTTGAATGACTGAGAAAAATGGAAACGTCTTTATCATCAGATATGATTGGTTATGTTGAAAAAGAAATAAAATACTATTATTTATATGTAAAATGCTATTAAATGCAAATTCTGTCTATGTATCTATGTCTATGTAGACATATTTCAGACCAGTTTTATAACTCATGTATTTGACCATATTTCCCTAAACAGAGCCAAATAGTTTTGCTACCTAAACTTGCACATTTCTAATGCAGCTAAAGCTGGTGTCTCTGAAAAGGCATCAACAATAACTCATAAACCATACATCATCGTAATTCCTGTTCAGACTGGTAAAGTTAAAGGGCTATTTTAGCATTTCTGAAGTTATGTGAAGTTATATACTGTAATATATATA
>JBAMHX010000020.1:17970051-17980813 GCA_037177515.1 Pseudomugil tenellus
AGGAACAGTTTGGGGGAAAAGGGGCTTGTTTTTCACTTTTGACAGGAGGGGCTGTGAAGCGGGGGTTCAAAGTTTAAAAAACCAAATGGAGACTCAGGGTTCGGCCCCTACAGCCCCCCCCCCCCCCCCCCAGCAGCAAACAGGGCACCCTCTGCTCGCCACTAAGCATGCTTCTCTTTATGCATTATTAAAAACACTTTTCCTAAAAGGCTGCTGGGATATTATTCTGCAGCTTCAGTGACAAATCCGCAAGCTCCAAAACATCCACTCTGTCCCCAAGAGAAAGAAACAATGCAGGTGGCGCTCTAAAATTCCCTACATGGTGAGAAGACTGGAAAACATGGTGTTGTTTCAGACTGCAGGGGCGAAAAAAAATCAAACAGAATCCCAGTAAATGGACATCATTCCACTTCCCAAACGTCGCCTTTCCGGCGCTGCGTATGATCAGCTGCAATCTGGTTTTTCACACATGAACACTTAGTATTTGGCTGAACCCTGAGCTCTGGGCTCACCTGTTTTTTGATACCATGTGAAAGCATTGTAGGTTCAAGGCCGAGGTAAAAGCGTGCAGATTTTACACACGACCTGAGGTCAGGCTCATTGCAACCAAGCAGATAAAGCATGCGCCAAAGCAGATGTAAGTGCATCCCGCCGCTTGTATGATGACGCATCAGATGCAGGCCAATCAGCTAATGCATTTCACATGTAGTTAGGCATCATGGGTGTAGAAGGAGGAGATGTAGAGGTGGTTCCCACAAGGGGGCGCCTCTTAAAACTGACCCCAGGAAGGCATTATGGAAGACGTTACCTCATTTCTTCGTGTTGATGAGTCTGAATATGTTATTTTAAAAGTGCAGAAGGAGATTTTACAAAACCGACTCGCTGTTTATCTGCAGCCCAGAAACTTCTACTTTATCGTGAGAGTGGAAGCACAAACTTTACCAAGAATGGGTCAACTTACATGTCTTGGATGCGCCTGTCGGACCGGATACACCCCCCCAACCCTGTCCCAGCAGCTTTTTCCCAAAGCTGCTCAACAAGTTCACAGCAGAGGAATGGAAATGAATTGAGGAATGAAGCTTTTTAAGACGCGCTCCTGGCTGGAAATGTGATGAGCACGCACGTCGGTCTCTGTGGAATAGCTGCGCGCACCATCCCCTGCGCGGCCGTTTCAATCAAAAAGCAGGATTTTCCTGCCTCTTCAATACCAATGACTGGTCGCCGTCCTGAGCAGCTCGCTCAGCACCGCGCCTGCTGGAACGGGGGGGTTTTTGGACAAGAGCTGCGGTGCCAAAGTGTCCATCATCCTCTCTCCCCGAAGTGCCATCCCATCACGCCAAAATAGAAAAGAAAAAAAAACACACACCAGCAAAAGAAACTTGGACTTTTCCTGCAATCCTTTTTTTGGTTCCGTTCAGAAGTCCTTCATTCCCAAATATTCCTGTGTGCGGATCTCTTCCCCTTACTCTCCCATTCCTCTCCTTCTCCGCGGCTATGAATAGGTCTCAGCCACTCAGCGGGGACATGAATCACGCCAATTAGTCTCGGCTGCTGTGGATATTCACTCGCATCAACGCATCTTCTCTTAGCGTCTCCCTGGCACGCGCAGCACCAACCGCCCAGACGGAGATGACGGGGAAGATAATGCGCTCCGAGCCTCTATTAGATGAGACGCACACTCAGCTCGTTTCCCCCCCACCTCTCACACTCAAACACACACACACATACACACATGTACACCTATGCTCCATTTCCACTCCACCCCTTCAGCTTAGTTCCAGCTTTGCCTGAAACCCACCCACCGAACCCGCTGCAGACACGCGCAATCCACTTTCGGGACAAACTCTAAAAGGAGGAGTTGGAGCTTTTTTGCGTAATAATGTGGCATCAAAGGAAAATAAACACAAGAAACATGATAAATATAAAAGGAAAATGTTAAATGGAATCCAGATCTTCTAAACTTCCTTTTGTTTTATTAAAATAAATGTATTGAATGTTGTTTCTGCTTAGAGAGAAGCGTAAAAGGGAGAATCTGTGCAAAGTTTCTGCACTTCCTCTAGTTAAAATGGGTGAATGTCCTCTGACAGAGTTTTATTCTCTCTCCACACCTCTAAAGGAGCTTCAACGCGCCCAAATGTTTACTGAATATCAAAGTGAGAAGAAAAGTGTTGTAAAAGAGTGGGGTCATGACACCGCACCCCCACCTCAACACACACACTCCCCTTCCTCTGCAATAAATCTTTAAATCAAGTGGCTTTATTATCTGAAAAGCACTAAATGGAAGCAGTTTTCTTGGACATTGTTCCTTTGACAAACATCACAGAGGAGACACTCGTTTCCATGTAGTTATGGAAATGAAGCCCCAAAACGCGTCCACGTGTCTTTCCCACGCGGTGTTCAGCTGAATTATGCGCGAATTTACTCAGGCTTTCATTTACAATCTACAGACAAGAGCTTCCAGTTGATTTCTTCCGCGTTTGTGCACCAAAGGTTTGTTAGTAGCTACTTATCCGCGCGCAGGAAAGGTGGAAACATTGCCCTGCAGGATGATAGCTCACATATAAACTTCAGAGGAAGAAAATGGCTTTTTTCTTCTTTTCTTTTTAAATTCCACACACTATCCGGCCGCTCAGCCGGCGCGTCACAGGAAGCGTCCAAAGTTTGCGCGCTAAATCAGCCACTTGGGCACGAATTAAAGAAAAACAAATACCACCCACCCTCCTCACCTCGGTTTTCAGTGCTTCATTCTGTCGAAAAACAGCCAGTCGTGAAGGCTGCTGCAGATGAATAAATCCGTTTTAAATCGGGACATCTTAGCGCGGAGTTGGCGCGGGAGACTCGCTGTGCAGCAACCGGCTTGTCTGCGTTGCACCGGGGGGATGGAGGAGAACTGCCGGTGCCAGTCGCCGCCAGAACAGGTGGAGAGGGAATGGAAAAATCCTCCAATAAGGCCGAACGTTGAGTTTTTTTCGGGAAAAGTTGGTAAAAATGAAGCGGAAGGGTCCGCGTGCTCATGTGAGACGCAGCAGTGACCAGACTCGCTGCTCTCAGACACAATGAGCCGGTGAGTCTCTGTCAATCCACTTTCACTTGGACTTTCATTCTTTGCTGGAGCCCAACAGCAGTGAAGAAAAGCCAGATTTAAACATTTTTAAAGGACTTTACTTGATCTTTGACAACAGATTTGCCTTTAATTGGAAACATGATTAGATTTTTAAAAACTGAGCTGCTGCATCTTAGAGGCTGAATGTGAAGCTAGAAGAGTTTCACTGCATTTAATCTGTTTCCTTCCAAATCATGCAAAACAGTTTCTTCTGGTCATAACTCAGATGGAAGGAGGTAAATTTAATGATAATCTTATTAAAAGTGAAAGAAATTTGCATATTTTATCACTATTTTAGGAGAATTTGGCTGATTTCTGGCCTGACCACATTTTTAATCCCATTTAGGTTTTAATTCTTTAATGTTTAAACAAAAAAACATAATTTTGTCTCATTTTTGCATTTTTCTTTAGACAATGACAATGAGTTGTTTTAAACAAGGATTTTATTACAGTATGATGGTAAAATTGTCAAAATATAAATTAGAAACACTTAATTTAAGCAAAACAGACCCAAATAAAGATGACGGCATATTCTCACAAATTGTGAATAAAATCCATCATTATCAATAAAAACTTTACAAAATGATTGCTTTAAGAGAAGAAATGATCTCAGTATGAGCTGTCCTGCAGAACTTCCCTACAAGCCGGAGGGAAACATTTCAAACCTCCAGGAGCCATGTTGTGGAAGCAGTATATTTTAAGTTGTTCAGCATTTACAGATAAATAAATGGACTTTGAATGCATCATATGAATCGGAAACAGAGCCGAGTCCGTCTAACCCCAACAAAGTCTGCTTGCTTCAGGAAGAGCTTAAATCTCACTTATCTTTAACATCACCTGCGTGCTAGAATTGAGTGGAACCTACTTCAGCTGTCAAGACACCTCCTTTCCCCCCCATTCCTCCTCTGTGAGCCCAAGGGCAACTCCTAGTGCGAGTCTCTTCTTCTAATTCACTCAGCGACAAGAAAGAGGAGAGCACAGTGAGAGCTCCGAAAGAGCACATTTAATTCTCCTTTATTGACCGGATACAGAGAAGGAGCATAAAATGTTCACTCACAATACATTTCTGAAGCTCATCCTCAGACTGCTAAGCCCTTTTCCTTCCTTCAAGGCCCAAAAACACTGAGCTGTCTGCATTTGCACGGTGAAATTCAACTGGAACCAATGACAAGTACTTGACCGGGAATAGAAAACCTGTATATTAACATGTGAAGGAAGGATTGTGTAGAGCGACGAGACCAGAATAAAAGAATGTCTGAATGCGTGGAGGGTTTTTATTCAGCCGCTCCACATGTAGCCCAGCCAGCGTTCAGACGCGCTCAATGGCTCTTTACATGAGGAGCCCATGATCACGTCCTCCAGTGATGTGTGTTAACTTACTTTCCTGTTTTCCTGTCATATGAGGTTGTTATTGGAAAATTGATGGATAAAGCTGCTTTCGCACATCCCTGTCTGGCCCACAACGAATGCTTGGTGGAGGGAAGACAGGGTTGTAGAGACGCAGTGAAAATAGGTTTTATGTAAAATGCAACTGTTTCATTAGGGTTGTTTAAAGTTAAAGCCCCCACACTGCATGATGGGAAACCTAACAGCTAACTTTAACCTGGACATGTATGTGAAACATTGAAGTTGAGCGACGCTCTACAGGATCACTCATCGACAACTCGCTACTCTTCCATCTTCCCTAAAAGCACGTCGGCCAAACAAACAGCTGATAAACATGGACGTAGCCTATCTGTGATCACCTAATGAGACATAAGAAGCGAGTCTTAGGGGAAACGAGTCAGGCAACACGAGACATTCTAGTAGCAGGTCACCTTCAGAAAGGTCTTTATTTTTGGTGGCATGGATTCAGAGAGGTGTTGCAAACGTTCCTCAGACTTTTGGCTCAGTACTGACATGACTTCATGCAGCTGCTGCAGATTAGTGTCTCCACCACCTCATCATCATCCATCAGAAGATGCTGCTTTAAGTTCAGCTTCCACTGACGTGCTCTTTTCTCCTTTAACAAATCTGAATTTAAATCTTAGGCGAATGTTGTTTTTACTTGGTTTTAATTAGTTTCACTGCTTTAATTTCTGAATAGTAGTTTATTAAAACATATATTTTACTGCTTTACTTTAATATTTCTTCTACAGCCTCCTTTTATTTCTTTATTTTGAATATTTAAATAAATGTAGAGATCTGTAAATCCGATCCTCGATGGCTGGTGTCCTGCAGGTATTGAATGTTTTGCTACTAAAACACACCTGATCCAAGTCAGTGTGATTCCCAACAGCTTGTTATCAATTTCTCCACAAGTCTGTTAATGACTCATTCATTTGAATCAGGTGTGTTGCTGCAGGAAAGCATGGAATAGCTGCAGGACCTGATCTGGAGATCCCTGCATTAAGGAATAGACATGGTGGACATCCAGAGATCCATGCAGTGAAGATGTTTCCACCTAATTCTGATCCTACCATCTAAATGTGGAGCTGAAATGGAGACTCGTCAGACCAGTTTTTACATCTTCTGTTGTCCAGTTCTGGTGAATCTGTGTGAATTGGAGCCTCAGTTTCCTTCTTAGCTGTAGGAGTGGAACCCGGTGTGTTCTCCTGCTGCTGGAGAACATCTGGTGCTGCAGAACATCTGCTGCAAGATGCAAATTTTTGGTCCAGGGAACTGCTGCTCACTGCATATTTTCTATTTTATTGTACCATTTTCTCCAAACACTGGAGATGGTTGTGTGTAAACATCTCAGAAGATCTTATACAAGCTTGTCACATTCAAACTCAACAAAAATTCTTTTCTTCTTTATCTGATGCTTGATCTGAACTTCATCATTTCATACTGCTCATGTCTACATGACTGAATGCACTGAGTGAGTTTACAAGCTGTTGTTGATGGAACTCAATTAATTCTGATTAATCAGAAGGTGCTGAACATTTAATTGTTCTAAAGATTGCTTTCTGGAGAGGAGGCCTGATGCGCACCGTGCAGGCAGATGGAAGAGACGGATGATTTCCAGTAGACAGGCAACAAGGCTCGATGTTGCTCAAGATGAAGTTTTATTAACAGAAGTGTGTATACCTATACAGAGTTGGAAATCTATGGACCGACTGACTTCCCCAGCCCGAGTGTCTCCTTATCATCCCAGCCTCTCACCCTGACGTCAGAAACATTCTTTTATCTCACACACACTCACTTAAACTCCAGCCAACAGAGAGAGAACATCCTGTTGTGAGTTAAGCAAACTCTGTTCCAGTACTAGTGAAGAAATTTCTCTCAGCCTATTTCCTAATAAGGAAATATTTTTGACCCTCAGCCTGATTTCCCTCCACACTGTCAAACAAGTGTACCTAATAAATTGGCCAGTAAATGACATTCTTAGACATCTTTCAGTTTTGGCTGTAAAAACTGACATTTGGAAGTGTAGACTAGACATTATGCATTCTAAGATCATCATGCTAAAAAAACAAAAAAAAATCAATGTACAAAGTAAGTAAATATATACTTCATTGATTTCAAAGTGTTGTTTCTGAGGGATATGATACTATGTTGATTATAAAATGCAGTTGTCATGGCAACAAGGGAAAGTTTCATGAAGCAGAAAAAAAGATATCTTCATTTTTGTGACATCCAGCATGACTTTTGAATTCATGTATTTTAATGAAAGGTGTCTGTTGTCAGGGGGAAATTCAGTTTTTGCAGAAGGTGGAGCCGTCACCTAAAAAGTCAGCTCCTTTTGTTTTCTAGCTGTAGGTGTATGTAGCGAAAACAACTCCATACACTAATTACTTGCAGGCTGTTGTTGCCCATTTCTATTGTTAAAGCGCTAAACTGAAAAACTCCCAAAGTCTGTGAGAGCGTAGCTAGGAACCAGCGGGCTTTGCATGCACCTAAAATGTATGACACAATCCTGCAAAAGTAGCTAGTAGTAAATATTATTGTAAGAAGACTGGCTGGTAAACTTTGTACATTTGTTTTGTAAAAGTATTTTTGTACCGCTGACAAGCTGGGATCCAGCATTTTACTGGAAGATCTTGGCTAGAGAACCCCAGACTGTTAGAGCCATGTGACTGTTTCTTTCCAGATGTTGGCTGTGCGTGGAAGAGAGAATGTGCTTAAGCTCACAGGAAGGAGAGACGGGCGGAGCTGGTTTGAGTATAAGGGAAGCAGGAAAAAGTCTGAGCGCTTCATTCTGTCTGCGCTCTATTCCTTAAAATGTCACTTCTCAGATTATGTTAATAAACCTATTCTATAAAGTATGGAATCAGGCTCCAGTTTGTCCTTGCCCGGGAACTCCTTGGACGGTGAGTTTTTTACAAACCAGAGGATTAATCTACTTCACAACAACCCAGGTCTTTTAAGACTATAGCACAACCCTTCTGATAAGTTATTAGTGACCCTTAACCCACCTCAGTTTAAAGGAAAGTGATTGTGTTTTCCTCAACTTAGGTGTGTCGTTTGAATGCCTAAACCCAATCACATAGTTCTAAATGCCTAAACTTAAACAAAAAGTTTGAAATGTCTAAAACTAGCTATAAAGTTCTGAATGCTTCAACCTAATAATTACTTTTTAAATACCCAGTATAGCCACATAACATTAAATGCCTAAAATAACCAAATAGTTGTAAATGCCCAAACATAACTTAAAGGCTACTGATAGTATAAAGCTGTACTTTATACATATAAATTAAGTATAACCTAAATGGTTAGACGGTAGAATTTGGAATATTTGGTGAAAATAAAACCTTATTTTGTTTATTTTCCACAAATAAAAGTCTTTCCTTGTCACGATTTACATGGAATTTGTGGAGTGTGGACCCAAATGCAATCCGAGGAGGCAGGAATGTGCAGTAATCCAAGGTTTAGATCAAATAAAAGCGAAAGCAGGACTTGGAAAACTTAGAAACATGGACTTAAAAATAGGGCAAGAAAACCAAACTAAACTGATAAAACTGCAAAAATCTAAGCTAAAATCCAGACACTGCATTTCCCTTCCCACTAAAAATGTCCAAAACCTAAATATCACAACAGAAATGATAATGGAAACACCTACTTCTTAAATATTTCTAAAATGCTTTTACAACCTCATAAGAGGTTTTACAGATGTTTTTAGATTTATATATAAAAAATGCAATGGAAACGTTTTACATTGAGACATCACATGGTGTAGGAGGTCATGTGACCATTTTATTTTAAGAAAAGATGACAGTACGGCCCGACAAGGAGAGTTTTACGCAGAAAGGTAAGAGCTTTGAGAAACTGTTGCAAATCCACCTGAAAAAACGCTGAAGATCTGCAAACTTTGCTTCTGAACTGCAATGTGCTGCTTTTGTTTGCTGATGAAACAGCAGTACTGGCAACGGAAACGTATCTCCATCCTCCATGTGAGGTCTCACGGGGGACGGTTTTACCAGAATTACAGCTTGCTCTTTGTAGAAACTTTACAAATATTACTTTCATTTAGCAAAAAAAAAAAAAATGGAACGCAGCTGATGACATTCTTGGATGATTCCCTGAAGAAGTGTTCCAAGCAGGACCTACTGGGAGGAATGTCTCTGCAGACCAGGACACACCATAGAGACGATGTCTCTCAGCTGGCCTGGTAATGCTTTGGTGGCCGGGGAGGAGGACGTTAGGAAGTCCTCTGCAGATGCTGCTGAATTTCAACCCAACCTGGCAAAAACAGTATGGATGGATGCATGAAAACATCTACTTTTAAAGATGTGGGGAGAGAAATGGACTGATGCAGTTATGCAAAAAATAAATCAACTGATCTCAGTGTTTAACAAAGCAAAGCATTCTAACTTCTCCCAGAAGGTGAGTCAAACAAACAGCGGGTTGATATTTCAGTGTAGGATGCCTCAGAAAGACTGAATCAGGTCAGTCACCCCCCCTCATGCACCTGCTCTATTTGCACTTTGAGTCAAAGGTTTATCACGCTTCTTTCAGCCTGCCACTAACACTCAGCTCCAATCTGCTCCTGCAGACCTCTGCCGCTTATCCAATCCTGCACCGTGTCCTAAACCCATAACCCAGCTCGCCTAAATTGAAATATAATATTAAGTTATGAAACAATACCTGAGAAGAATTACATAGAGGTATAATCCAAAAAGTGCATGATTGAAAAGGGATTAGTGGGAGGAGGAGGTGGAGGAGGTGGATGCGGCCGTGCAGTTGGGTGGATTTGGACTTTGCTCGCAGGCTGAGAGTTGTCTGCCTCTGGCTGATTGGGAATCGGGGCCATCCCGTTCCGATTTACGTGTTCCTGCGAGTGATTTGGGATTTACTTTCTTAACAGGCGGCGTCCAGATCTATCCTTGCTGAGCTGTGTGTGTGTGTCCGTCCGTGGAGTCACGCCTCAGTGCTTTCAGCTGGATGCATTTGTGATAGGCAGTGGCTTTCTCTGCTGAGATTTTCAGCTCAGGGGCAAAATAAATACTGTTTCTCATTTAAATAAGTGTAGGCTTTTATTACTGTCGAGGAAAGAATATATGAGGACAAACAGTAAAGTGAGATGTTGTTATTTTGGGCTTCAGCGGCCTGTGCATGGGTCAATCCTCACTGTTAATGATAATGATGACAAACCATCTCGTCCTGCTGTTTCGCCAAATTAGCTTTTGTCGATAACATGTTTCCAGTTTGTCCTCCCAGGATATGCTGACAGAAATATTGGTTACTGTAACCTATTGTGGGAATTGAATCCTGCAGGCTCATTTGTGGTGTGATTATCATGAAAGGATGAATGAGAGGCTACGATTAGATGCTGCCTGCAACCAGAGTCCAATCAGATTTAACAGCAGCTGAGAAAAAACCTCAGCAGAAACACTTTAACATATTTTTTTAGCCCTTTGCTCGAAAATGGTGTATATCCTATAAAATGAGTGTATCCCTAAAATTATTAAGTGTATTTTGTCACGTTTAGAGTCACAGGAAACAATGGTGAGATTGGAAGATGTGTAAATATTAGCATTTGTGTTACTGGTGAAGAATAATTTCAAATGGCACATTGGATAAATGAGAAAAGTTTTAGGCTTGCCTTAAGAACTTTTCAGAAAGTTGTGCTTTCAGGATGAATATCTCCAGTATGGTGCAGTTGTAGCTTTAAAGCTTTATCGAAACACACCAATATTAACATAAAATAATAAAAGAGCCCATTTGATGCAAAATGGACTTTTATGAGCGTTTAACCTTTTGTTGGTGTTAATTGTACCTGAAAACGATCCTAGTTTTATTTTTCATCATTTGTTTTGGAAATTTATAGCTTTGAAAAGAAGCGTGCAGCTTAGGCAGAGCAAACGCCTGACCCTCCCGCTGCAACGTGGCACGTTGGAGACTCCCCGGACCCTACCTGAAAACCTTAGTGCTCCACCTTGGCCAGGAAGTGTGCATGTGGCTGCTGTTACACTCTTGTCAACAGACACGTCGCCTGCAGGCCAACTACAGACTGCTCAGTGCGGCCGGGGTGGATGAGCGAGAGGAGCTGGGAGGAAGCCAGTTCCAGGTAGACACCTCGCAGCAAGAAAACGAGTGGTATGGCATATTGTAAAATTTATAATAATGCATATAATGTATAGGACTCTTACATTACATGTATACATTTATTATTATTATTATTATTATTATTATTATTATTATTATTATTATTATTATTATTATTATTATTATTATTAT
>JBAMHX010000020.1:17985623-17997963 GCA_037177515.1 Pseudomugil tenellus
GATCTGTCATGCTTTGTGTTGTTCGGAAGTGGAATGTTTGGGAGCATCTTTGTTAAAGAGTGATGAGGAAATCAGCTGCAGCTGCTGGTGATCTTCTTTTAAATCACCAGGCGTTTCTGTCCAATCCCAAACAGAAATGTAAAAATGAAAGGCTGTGTTTTGGAAGATTTCATTTGGTTTCTTTTTTCCTTTCATGTTCTTTACCTGAGGGCCACCGTACCATCAGGTTTGATACCGACTGCGTCAGAGGGATTAACGAGTTTTAAATCTCCAAACTGGACCCTGATAGCAGGAGCTGATACGCGGGATATAAGATGCGGGGAGTTGGGTATCATCTCTGTGGCTTTCTGGCAAAGATAGACTGCAGAAAAGATACAATCTCCCCTTTTTCTCTGCAGCCTGCAACGGACAGTGGCCTCAGCTTCTAACCAGCCAACTGTGAACCTCTGACACCATGAAGCCGTGTATACATGTCACAGGAGATAACATCTGACACCACAAGCCGATATGACACGCTAGAGGTTCTACACCATCCTCCAGGATGGTATGAAACAACACAGCAGCTACAGTTTACCTTTCATGATCCAACACTGCAATATAATATGATAACAAGGAGGAAGGTGCATCACACATGCAGATACAGGAGCCAATACGACACATGGTGCTCCATTTAATGTCCAGTGACCTGTGTCTTCATCTCCCGATGTCCTGGTAACAACAGCATGTTCCTCAAGAAAAATGTTGTAGTACAATTCCAGTTATCATACCGTCCTAAATCATGTCTACGGATGAAATGAAGGAGAAGCCTGTGATGCTGAGCTGACAGCAGGTGATTAATGAGGAGTAAAATGAGGCATTTAACCCTCATACAGAGGAGAAAATACAGTTTCATGATGCTCTGCATCGCTCTTCCAAACCCTCCACATGTCAGCTTGTAGTTTGTAGCTGGAGTTTATTCCTCATGTCACCAAACAGGCAGAATCCAATCAGAGAGGCGCTGATCATGTAAAGTGTTGACTTTGTGGAAGTATTTTATACAAAACAACAAAAAAGTTTGGATAAATAACTGATTCAAATCCGGTTGTGTGTGCAAGAATATTGGAAAAGTGGGAAATCCGGCAACTTACAGGATATGTTGGCCAGAGAAGAACTCCTAATGTCACAACAACCAGATGTTCCAGATGTGGGCTGTGTAGATGTGTGCATACTGATGGTTGTACAACAGGAAAAATGAGGTTTTTTTATAATAGTATGAAACCGAAGAAGTCAGCCTGTCAAGGATCCGATTGACATGGTCTCACTGTGATATCTACATTGTGCTAATTGTAAATAAATGATAATCCTTTAACATATCTAGTCCCGTTTTACTGACTTTGGACCTCTGAGTGAGGGTGAATCCACAGTGCTGAGCCTGAATGGAACAATAGGGCACCGAGCCTTTTCATGTATGAATATGCAATCTTCATAGATTAGAAATCAAATGCCTCTGAGAGCTTCTTATGATGAGAAACAGGTGATTTATTTAGTGTCCATTACTTTTAAATATGATGTACATAAAAAAAGAGTCCGACCAGACGCAAAGCAGCCTGTTCACTGTGGTTAGAATGAGATGAGAATAATAAAGTTATTATGGAAAAATATTTTTAAAAAATCTCTTATTTTAATACAAAAATTTGACATAGGAATAAAATTTGTCTTTTAGTAAAAGGAAAAAATACAATAATTATCCATTATTGTCTTTTCTGTTGTGGCTTTTTCTAATTAAATAAGTGTTAGAAAAAACATTTTTTTTAAAATACAATCATCTGTTAACTTTTCCGGGGAGTTTATCTTTTTTGCTTTTGTTTTCTATTAAATCTTCTTAAATTTAATTTAAAAACACACATTTAACCTAATTTAAATTGGAAAAAAAGTAATAAAGTCAGTACTCTTTCACAGACTTGGTCATTGTTTTTTAAAGACATACACTTATAAATGGAAATATTTGCAAAAAGCAAAACTAAAAACGGATTTAATGGCTTCATTTCGACGCACCAAGCAGCATCGTGCACTGTATTCTGTTACACAAAGGTTTATTCGACATGTTGTCCTTGCTTTGACCTGTAACAAAATATCCCAGAGGAAAAAACACACCTAGAGAAATACATGAACACCATTTTTCTATATTACACTAAATTATGACCCCAGCTTGCAGTAAGAACATGTTGATTTTTACTGTAAATATTCAGAGCTGAAAAAAATGCTTTTCATTTTCTTCAAATTTGGTATTATTGTAAATTATCTGCTTTTAGGGAGAAATGATACCACGTATATATGTAATATACTACCGAGACAATACTTTTTATTTTCATTCATAATAAACCAGTTAAATGCGGGAAAGTCCTCCAGGGGAGAAAGATTATTTAAATGTGGCAGGATAGCTTTCACACAACTCTTTTCCTCCTCAGCTGACTTTATAATAATTGTTATTAAATAATCCATTATTTGCCCAGTAAGGAAGGGAACTGGTAAAACTGATGCTCTAATTATTCCCCAAGAAAGGTTTTACTTAAATAACTTGTCACATAAAGATGATTCTCTACTGATGGATTCATACAGGACCATACATGTCTAAACCATCAATCTACAAGCTCAGTTTTTTACTACGGATGGTTTATCAATACTCTGGAGACAATACTCGGATATTTGTTGGTCAAACTAACGGATTTATACGGTTGAATATAGCGATACCTCTCTGCCGACAGAAAACATGCCGTTTAATTTAACTTCTGAGAGTTTTAGGCAATCAAATTTGCACATGAAGTCCAGCTCTAGTGCACTCCTTTTGTGTCACATGATTACAGCAGCCAATCAGATGTGATGATGATGATGTTGCTACCGTTAGTGACAATGAGCTTTTGTTTTAATATTTTACAGTTTAAATTTATTTTTATATAACTGGTCATTTTCATTGTAATAAATGTGAATTTTTTTAATGGTTTCATTCTCGAGTTACTTTGGATAATTATCTTCAGCACTTTGGTCCAACTATAGTCGCTTCAAAGAGCTTTAAAATGAAGTTGAGTTTTAAAATGATCTTAAAGTATAGATGATCATAGTTCAATATTATAATTTTATATAATATATTGTTGTTATAAAACCATTGTTACAGTAATGATATTCTTTATATTCCATTTTACCTTCAATAAAGATATTAGCACATTATACAGATGTTATTATTCTTACAGGGGCAGGAAGTACGGATAGCAGCAATGGAATAAATACCATAAAATATTGGTATCATGGCCCAGGGGACTGCAATATGTCCAAAAACACTGCAAAATGTGCTATTTAAATATAGTTAACATAAAAAACAGTGAAACATTGTGTGTTTGGTAATGTCTATAAGAAGCTACAACAGGTGCACCTTCCACGTTTATTATGCACAATAAAAAGCATAAAAACAAAAACTTTTTGTACACCAAACTGGAGTAATATGATTCTTTTGTTGAAAATAAAACATGAGTCCAGACTACAAAGTCCTAGCATAGATCTTTGAAGCTTAATGTCATCTTGTACCTTTTAAATATGGTGATAAACAAACATTAGTCGAGGTTCATTTTAATGTGATGCTGAAACGTTTGGGTCACATTAAACTTTAGCATCAGAACTCCAGTCTGGGATGGAAAACGTCTTGGTTTGTCTCTTCTGCTCTCCTACAGTGAAGTCTACATGGATGCATACATGTCTGGCGCTTTCTGCGGAGGGGTACATGCTAACCTCTCCGGTAACCGGGGTGTCCTGCACCACCTCCACCGGAGAGTCCAGGTACAGCACCGCCTGTTTCCAGTGAGTCTCTGGTTTAAATGGGGACGTGGACAGAACCAAGGCGGGTGGTTTGTCCGGGCAGGGGAAAGTGACCGTGAAGTAAACACAGAAGGCGTTCACGGCCGCGGAACCGAACGACTCGCACTTGAAATGACCCTTCACATCCCGAAGTTCCTCCGCAGTGACAGAATATAGGTCCAGCTCCGCGAAGCGAGCCGGGTGGGACAGCACGTCCTCCACGGTCACCGTGTTTACCGTGATGTCAGAGTTCATGATGCATTTCCGGGCAAAGTCACACATGCACGACATATCCACGCCGTACTGGTCCTTAACGGTGTACCAGAAATGCAAGCGGTCCTCCGCCACCGGGTCGCAGATCGGTGTGATGTAGAGTTCGGCTTTGCTCGGCAGAATCATGCCGCCGGGCTTCAGCCACTTGTCACGCGCGTATAACACCGAATTGAGCATGGACTCGTGGAGAAGAGCGTAACCCATCCACTCGCTGACTATCACCTCCACCTTCTCCGGGAGGTCCACGGTCTCCACAGTTCCTCGTATAACCTCGATTCTGTCCTCCATCTTGTTGTGTTTGACTATTTTGACAGCCTGTTCGGCTATCGAGCATGCCTCCACGGCGTACACTTTCCTAGCACCGGCTTGGGCACAGAAGATGCTCAAAACACCGGTACCGGCCCCTACGTCCAGCACAACTTTCCCCCGGATCGAGTCACTGTTCCTAAGTATCGCCATCCGGTAGGTGTTAGTTCGGACGTGGTCTGCTATCATCTCCTCGTGGATAGTCACGTCGGAATAACTATCAAAATACAGGCTGTCCTGTCGAATTTTATCCAGTTTTCTCTTTTTCCCTGCATGAGACATATTTCCTCCACGACTTCTTGTAACCTCGCAGTGTTTTGCTATTACTTCCGGGTTATCAGCTCTGGGACTTGTAGTTTTATTCAAGGACATCTAAAGAGACCAATCATACTGTCACCGAGACCAATGTGATATTGAAACTACAACTCCCACAATCCAAAGCTGAAGCGAAGTAGTGCGTTCAGGGTCAGATGAAAGGTGGTAAATTTGAATTTCGACATGATATATTGCACAGAAAGTACACCACTCTTGTTTCGTTGAGCTAGTTATTCACTTAAGCTTGTCACATTATATTTGTGAGGTATCAGTCCTCCTCATGATGTGCAGGGAAACTATGTTGTCCGTCTGCTTGAGTAGATTAATATTAAAGACTATTTGGCTCATGTACATTTAATCAGAGGTGTCAAACTCCAGTCTTTGAGTATGGAGACCCGTTTTATTAATAATTAAATACATTTTGAAATAAATATAATTAAGTTAAAAACAGAAATCTATAATATGACCATGAAATTGTGAAATAACGAAACATTATTGTGTTGTGAAAGATAGTTTATTATTCTTTAACTTGTTTTTATTTCATAATGCTCTTTTCCACAATGATTTATTTATTTCATAATGTTTTTCAGCAGAATGACGATCTGTCAATCAAAGCTGATGTTGCGGAACCAGTAATGTGATTGGCTACTCCTTTACTTCCTCAGTGTTCCACGCATTTCAAGACGTAGACCCCGAGCACCCCGTAGCGTTCAGTTGTCCTCAAGCTGTTGAAAATGCCATCATAGATGTTTGCATCCTGAACAGTAATCCCAAGCAGTAAAGATATATTAAGAGCATCTTTTGACAAATTGTCATGCTCTATTTGATCCCCTAAAGTAAACAAAGCTGCATAATCTCCCTGTCATCTGCTGACTTCCTGCTCTGCTTGCTGTAGTTAACTGGTGTGTCGAGGAAAACTAATCGAACAGAGCCATTTTGTAAGTTATGACATTTCTTGAATTCACCGACACGCTGTCACCTGAAAAGTTCCGAACAACTCAGCGCTGCTTTCAAAGCACAGAGAATGAATGGCGGTCAACGGTGGAAATATTTGTGTTTGGAACATTGACTATATATAAAAGATTTGTAACTAACGGCAGCTCCATAAACCACGTCTATGGGAGTGCTGTAATTCTCTGGTTACATGGCACTTGAATCGACAAGTCACTAGTCCAACCCACAATCTTTGATTGACAGATCGTCATTCTGCTGAAAAACATTATGAAATAAATAAACCATTGTGGAAAAGAGCATTATGAAATAAAAACATGCTTAGAAAAAAACCCCCTATATTTCACAATAATGTTTCCTTATTTCATAATTTCATGATCATACTATATATTGATCTATTTTTAATTGTAAATACATATTTCTTTTAAAAATGTTGTATTTATTTATTTAATTATGAATAAAATGTGTCTGCATACTCGAGGTATCCGTCAGGTTTTTGTTTGGTATGGTTTTCCTGCACTACCACACGTGATTCAAATCAACTGGATCCAACAGCTTCCTGTCAACATATTAATTTATTCTGGTCAGGTGTGTAAGGAGCATGGAGACAACAAAAACCTGCTGGATAATTATATCCCCGAATGGGGAGTGTTCGGGATGGTTTCATTACAACCGCCGCCGCGTCTGCCACGTACGCTACTTAATATCCTTCGTGTGAGCGCGATTACTCGAACAGTTTTCACAACTGGATTTTGATACTCAGTATACCTGTTTAGGTCCCCAAGAGGATGAACTGTATCAAATTTCATGATTATTGGATTTACGGTTTCCACACCAGGTGGCGCTTAATGCAGGAAAAATCGGATTTTTGACCATATCTCTGGAACTATTTGTCTCATTGACTTGTGTGTCTTTTTATTATTATATTGTGTTGCATTCATGTCTTTGTTCAATGCAACATAAGTGCCAAACAACAATTCGTCATTTTGCTGAGCTCAAACCTCAGCTAACTTGTTCTTTACCAACCAACAAGCCACCTTTTTACCTTGAACTGCAAAGTGAAACATAAACTTATGTTTGTTCTGCTTTGAATATTTCATGTGCAAACTGGCTGCTTTCTGCTGAGATGCTGTGTCATATAATTTCAATTTGACAAGGAGCAATACTTTTTTTCTATTGATTGAAATGTTTCCAAACTTTACACAGTATTCATTGACTCTGAACATGAGTAAACTGCAAAAACAAAGAGACACGTGAACACCTTGCTGACAGTAGCCGTGTTTCCATAAAAAGTGTTTTTTGTAAAATAATAACAATATTTTTAAATTTTAAAGAACATTTATGGCTTGGAGATGTTTCCATTGAATGATGTTTAACTTAATTCTCGTAAAACAATATTAAATTATAGTGATGAATAAATTAAACAACATTAAGACAAAGAAATTTTTGTAAAATGCAACAATAATTTAAGCTACAGATCAATGTCATATTCACATCAATGGAAGGGAAAATAAAACATGTAAAAGTAATTTTATACATATAATCCACCTTAATGCACCATCACCAGCAAAGCCAGTAAAATATAAAAACAAAAGCTTGTCATCACTAACCACGGTAGTACCATGATGTCTGATAGGCCGTCATGATCATGTGACACAAATGGAATATACTGTTACAGGGCTTCACCCACATTTTATTGCCTTAAAGATCTTAAAGTGAAAACAAATAATGTTCTGTATCAGCAGAAGGGCATCTCAATAATAAAAAATGGATTAATCTGATATTGTAACTGGCCTGTGGTGGACTGTTGACTTGTTCAGCGTTTACCCTCACTCTCACCTGCTAATTACATTAGCACCAACTTCCTCACAACCCTGAACTGCAAATAGACTTCTAAAATAGACTGATATGTATGGTAGTTCACAAAGACCGGAATTGAAAAATTGACTTTCCGCGGGGACCGGGTGTCATGGTAACGTCCACTGTTTGGCCAGAAAGTAGATATTCCTTCCTTCCCACTGTCGCCTCATGCTTGCTCAGGATGGGAGATCAGATTGAATCTTGATCGAAGCCAAGATTCGATGCAATCTTGCTGGTTCCCTATATAAGGCTATTTTTTTTAATTGGCCGATCTCTGTGAAGCGCCTTGAGACAACATTGTCGTGAAATGGCACTATACAAATAAAGTTGAATTGATTGAATAGATATATAACAGTGATCTCAATGATGTGGGGCCTGTGCCCCAGCAGAGCTCTATGTCTAGCAACGCCCCTGGATCACATCCCCATCTCTAGAAAGAAAGCCATCATTACCTGAAGAGAGCTGCTCGCTGTAACTTTTGCAATATACTTCTATATCAACATGTCTAAAAACATGTAATGAGGACATAACTTGTTTTAGCAATATTTTTTAGTTTTTTCAATATTTTAGAGTTTCCATTTCCATTATTTTTATTGTGATACTTAGGAATGAAAACACAGCTTGGGATTCCATGCACATGGACGCCACTGATAAACCTCAGCAACAAAATTCTTTCTACACATTAATGTTTGCATTAAATGATACTTTTGGCTTTGTTTTGTGACCATAAGGGTCTAAACTCTGAGCATCAGCTAAAAAATAAACATTGCTATCCTGTTTTATTGGATTTTTCAAATTTTCAATCTAATGGGGCTGAAAGGGTTAATAAATGCATGCAAGAAAATCTGTGGATCATTATGTTACTTGACAAATCCGTTCAAACCAATACCAATACTTCAATACGTTTAGTTTTTAGAGACAATTTAAGCACATTTTGTGTGACTTTCCTCATCCAGGATTTAATATGTTGGGTTAAAGCAATGAAAAATAATCAGGAGCATTTCACTCCCTCTTTAAAACAATCATTTAAAGCTAGTTTGTGTCAACTGTATCCATGTTAAAACTGCATAACAGCAAACCAAACGTGGTCATTACCATCGTGGAGCTTCACCAAACATTGCAGCAGGCGGAGCACAGCTGCTTGCGACTCAGCTCCCGTGGGAGTCTCTCCCCTCTGTTTCAGAGATCTTTGGCAAAAGATGCTGGACAAATGAGGGGGAAGTGTATCCCATTTCCCGAAGCCGAGAGGAGGAAGCAGTGGTGTCGAGAAGAGAAGTAGGATGCTGGGTAGTATCTTGTTTTCAAGCTAACGTGGCTTGCAGCAGCACTTTTAGATTTTGTGATGAGCATTGAGTTTATATGCAAAGTTTTTTTTTTCCTTTCTTTTCTTTTTTAAATGTCCAATCAAACATAATGGTAAACCTGATCCGTGCATGTCATCTGTAACTGAACCAAATGTCAAAGTTGCCCTTAAAGACTTGGACCAAGTGGAAAGAAGCCAAATAAGCATGAGGTTGTGATTCTGCAGGGTTTTACAGGTGTTGGAGCTGGTAGGTAGGACACACAGACAAACAGCTGTTGCTTGTCCGCTCCTCCTCTCAAGCTTCAGGTAGAATCGTTGCAGCCAAGAGCAAACGCTGCCAATAAGCACCTCCCAAGGAGGTGGCTGTTGTGGATCCCCTCCATTCTCCTTGTTAGATGATGCATTCATGGCCAGATCAATCTGTTGTTGCTTATCTGCAGGCACCAAACATGCTAGAATTATATTTTGAATGCCAGACGCGTCAAAAGTATTCAGTTTATTATTCAGGTAGAATTACTTCTGTATGAAGTCCAGTATTTTACTCAAGTCAAAGTGCTGAAGTATTAGTTTCAGGACTACTTAGTTTGCTTTCACATCAGGATAGTCAGAAAGACTTGGTACAATCGGGGAGTTGGTTCAGTTTGGGGGTGGTGGTGGTGGGGGGTTATTGTGCCCTTAAAGTATAAAATAAAAAGTAATATCAGGAAGTTCACCCTCCACCTCCCTATAAAACGTTCTAAAGATCATATTGATGATAATTTTATATTACTGGTAATTTGGGATGCGATGTAACAGCACATGTTAGTGTTCATGATGCCCATCCCCGCTTAACGGCCACAAAAAGTGATTAATTATGTGATATTTCATATGGGTCATCCACACGTTACACTGAAAAGCTGATTGGCTCCTCCACGGTGACAAGGCACCAACATGCCTGCAGTCATGGAGATAAGACCAAACTCAGATTTTTAATACCAACGTTGCTGTCTATGCATTGATCTGTTAAAACAATCAAGATGCTAATTTCAATGATTTATTGTTGCATTAATGATTTCTTTTGTTTTGACAGAGATAAAAATCATACATATATTTAAAAAATATATAGACTTCATATTTTTACAGTTATCTGGCGACTCCCATGCAGGTCCCATAAGCTACCTGTTCTCCTTAGTTTCTGCGGTGGACATCTTTGCAAAAGGCTCTGATCATCGGCTCTGTACTTTCTGGATTGTGATGTGATTTCATTCACAGACCGGAGTGATCGCTTACAAATTAATAGGAAGGCCGAATGGTACGTGTGCTTTCTTTTTATCCAACCACAACCAAAGCGATTCCTCTGGAAAGTACTTTGTGTGTGTTTTTAACAATAAGAAACAGCAATGAAAACAAGGGTGATTTTAAAAAGTAAGGAGTGGAATGTGCAGTAAATTGTGTCAAAATTGTGTCAAAATTTAAAGAGAAGTGAAAAGTTAGTAATAATAAAGTATACATTTCCAAAATTTCTACTTAAGTAATGAAGTACCTGATAACTGGTCTAGCAAGAGAAACAACAACTGATTTAGCATTAATAGGAAATGTAACACTTGCACTTCAAAAACTAAAATGTAAGTAAGATCAAACATCTCAAATCAAGGACATGTGCCTTTTTTTTAAAAAAAAAAAAAGTAAGATATTTATTCTTACTTAGTAAGTTTTTTAAAATATTTGTTTTAGGAATTCTTGACAAGGTTATGTTACTTGAAATAAGATAAATTATCTGCCAATAGAGCAATAAAATTAATCTTACCTAATTTTGTATTTTAAGTTTTTTTTCTTGTTTTTTAAAGCCAGTTTTTGTAGTGAAGCTTTTTAGTACACACTGATGAATAAATGCACCACCATATTCCTATCCCTGTTCTTTTTATAATAACACTTAATATATTTCAAACAAATTTTAATTAAGAGGATTTTCAGGTGCATTGACACAGTCTTTTTGTTTTTGTCTCTTTTTAACCAATAAAACGTTTATACTGGCTTTTTTTTTACCATCCAATCACTGCCATTTTCTTATTTTGTAGTTGGCTTCATGTATTCATGTATTTGTTGAAAATGAAAAGAAAATTTTTCTGGGTTTCTGGGTGTGATACCAAACGAAACTGAGGTGGAAATCAGAGACGAAACAAAATAACAGAAAAAATTTCAACACAGGTCAAATAAAAGATTCTTTGTTGCTCATTAGTTCTTCCATATTCCCCACAGATTGTAGACCTCTGCTGTCCACACTGTCAGTATTACTATAAAAAACAGTTTCCATCATTCACAATGTCGATCAATCTTGAAAATACAAATTCTTGATTTTTACCATAAAAATTAAACTTCATTACCATGCAGCACAGATCATGCTAAAAGTGAGCATTTCCTACCACTCAGCATCTGAAACGGTTTCAGCCAGAGAGCTGGGACATGATTTAACATGCACCAGGAAACATTTGTGCATTTCTTTGTGGGGTTACATGGTGGACACACACAAGCAAAGTGATTAGATGATTAGGTGATTAGAAGAACATGGTCATTATTATTTTCATTACTTTTTGTCTTCTTAGTATTATTATCATCATATGTTCATTATCATTAGTAGAAAATATATTATTATATTATGGAACACACAAAGTTAGTTGATGGTTTGTGCAAATGGTCAGATTGAATAAGTTTGAGTAAATCCAGAAAATACTAGAGGCTAGAAAACTGTAAAAATCTATTGAATTATTAGCGTCAAGCATGGTGGGACAAATAGAAAGAAAGTCACTGAGAGTCCTAAGTTCAGCCCTAAGAGTAAATGTTTCTTTATCATTTGTGAAAAACTGGAAAAAAAAGCTGATATAAACTGCAAAAAAGTGAACATGTATGTAAATGGAGGTGGAGAGATAAAGGCGAAGCGGCGTGAGTTCGTTGTACTGGAAGGCCATCAGCAGCTGTTCTTTTTTCTTGGCCAGCTGCTGTCAGCATGCACGGCCTCATGGGAGCTACCTGCATCCTGTCACCATTATGGGACCTGTCAGCCACTTCTGCAGCAAACACACACACAATAACACACTTCAATTGCTCATACACACACACACACACACATATATAAAAAAAACACCTACCTCACCCACCCTTTCCCATCCCTGGGTAGAGCGGGTGGTTGTTCATCACAAGCTCGGGTACTCTACCAGAGTCCTGGGAGCTTGAGGGCTACGCAGTATCTAAGCTGTTCCTACGACTGCACTTTTCTGGACGGAGATGTCTGATGTTTCCCCAGGTATCTTTTTCTCCAGACTGTTATGCATGGTAGTTAGCTAAGACTGTAAGTGTAAAACCGAGGTTCCGGGGGGACCAGGTGTCAGGGCGATGTCCAGTGTTTTGCCAGGAAAGTGGCGGATACTGAAATGTTCGAGTGATGTAATTAATCTTTATAGCATGTCAAAGTGTGCTGTAATTAACTAATCTAACTAGGAATGTGCTGTTCTTCCAGAACAGCAATGTGAA
>JBAMHX010000020.1:18016151-18033445 GCA_037177515.1 Pseudomugil tenellus
TCGCTGCCATTGCTGTGAAAAACTATACCATTGCAGTGAACGGAGTTGACGCCACTCTCTCTCTCAAGGCACTCTAGTTAAGACTAAACAGGATGTAGACATAAGAGAGCACAAAAGGACTCTAAAGTATAAGACAGAAGGCCAAAACACAAGACTCCAACAGCATAATTAACAGAAACCGAGGAGCAGACAAGCAAAAATGAAATACCCGGATCATGCCATTAGCATGATAACGTAAGCTCTCATCATGCAAAACCGGCAAATACCTGAAGGCATGACATTAGCATGCTCACGTAAGCGCTCATCATGCAAACCAACATTTATTGTGTTTTGTGTTGTTCTTTTCCCATCATCTGATAATAATTTCAGTTGATTTTCTATGCATCAAATATAGCTTTCATGGGAAATGTTGGAAATGAAGTAAACATAACGAAGACTCAGGCTGATATTAGTTCAACACTTTTTTAAACAAATTTAAATGTATTTATGAGAACAAGCTGAATTTGTTGTTGCTCATTTATTAGGAAATATACAATAAAGAACGACTGCCTCATCCCTGTTACAATCCTTCCCCTTTAAATCTCCTCCTAATAAGATTGCACTATTTATGCTTAATTTTGGAACTTTCCATTATAAATTCATGCTGGAAAACAGATTTACAAATACAGCCTTATTATGAAAGGGAAATGACACTTTACAGTTCTTTTTATTCCTCTGTTCTTTGCATTCAGTGAGACTCCTGTGAGCCATGCATAGCACACCACCCCTGGGAAGAGGGTCTTCAACAAAAGACCCTTCTCTGACAATGACCTGCATGGCAAGCGTGCCTTTTTTTCATTTTTGCATTTGAAAAGCTCTGGGAGATTTATGTCTGGCAGTCTTCACTCCAAACACTGAACCGCATCCAAAGTGTCTTTTAAACAGCCTGTTTTCCTGGTCAAAGCCCCACACAGATCACGTTCTTTGTCTCACTGATGTATAATTTCTGTTACAAAACAAAAACCTGCTGTACTTTGACCCACTGGGGTCATTTAACTTCAGTCTTTTGCAACGTCTGGTCCAGTATCAGTGTAGTATGCAGAATTTTAACTATGTTGCTGGCAATATTGAGTCACTGCACCTTCGGAAGTGGAAGCACATACATTTACCTCAGTGTGATGTAATTTTAGGAAAATAAATGCTGAAAAGCATCACTTAAAATCTCAATTTCTTTTACAAAGTCAACAAGCCTCATGCAAGGATGTTTGTTTTTTGTGAATACATTTTTTTGATAGTATGTCAAACTAGAAAATGCTGCACTAACTAAATTACACTAACTAGTGAAATTTTTCTAGCTCTTTGTGAAGTTCAGTACTAATGACATTGGGAACAAAAATCATCTGTGCCCCTAACACTGCAGGCAACACCTGCGTCCAACTAGACTTACAGCTGTCTGACTGCACTTATCTGTGATGTCCTCTACTGTTTGACTTTCTGCTTGTTTTGTTTTTATTCTCAGATGTAAGTCGCTTTGTAAAAAAGTGTTTTCTAAATGTAATGTAAAAGCACTCGAAGAGCACAAACCAAAATTTCTGCCAAAATGTAATCACTTCTTCATCTTCCCATTCTGGATAGATCCTGGAAATGTCATGAAAATCCATCCATCACTTTCCAAGTTATCTTGTTCACAAACAAACAAACAGACAGACAAACTCTCCTGATAACATTACCTCCTTGGCAGAAGAAACTAATGGGTCATTTTTTAAATCTTTAGCCATATTTGTAAGCAAAATAGATCACAATTTAGACACGATGTCCCACTGTTATTAATCCATTTGTGTTATTAAACAATATTATCCACAAGCAGCCCAGCAGCCCTTGACTTTTTTTTTAAAGTCAATATACCAGTGACCCTCTCCCTTCAACAAGCTTTTTGAGCTTCTTTTATACCATCAAATGCTCACCTCCCGTCGGGTTCCACTGCGGCTTCACAGGTGGTCCAGACACAAATTCAAACCAACCACAGCTGCTGGTCCCCATGAAGAATGAAGCTTTTTACAGCAACACTTTATGCCTGTAAAGGTGAACATTTAATGTTAGAAAAGACTCCTTGCAGAATTTTCTGCACCCATACCATTTTGTTTATTTTTATTGCAAGAAATGATTTTGTTGGCAATAATGGATTAACTGTTTGGTTAATTGGAAGTATTTCTCTTGCATGTCTCTGAGATTGTTCTTCTCCCCAAAAAACGACTCCATAACTTTTTTGTTTATAGAAGCAAAGAAAACTGGAAATGACATTAAATTTAAAGACAAAGTGATAAAATCTTTTTTAAGTTTTCAAGTGGAACCTATTAAGGAGAAAGCGGCAGAAAAAATAACATATCTTAGCTTAGAATTGTGTTTTTTTAACTTTATATTGTTTTTATCTTCTCAAATCAAATTAACTGAGGCTGAAACCCAATTAGGAAGTGACAAACTGTTGCAGTAACATTTGTTAACCAAAGTAACCATCATAATTTATGCTTATCACATGACCCTGCATAAACAGTGGTGGTATAAAACAGCTTACTGTATGTTTTACACAGATGTAAGACATCCGAGTATTTTCAAGGTTGAGATGCAAGTTGACACGCTAGATAGTCTTAAAAAAGCTACAAAATGGTGTTTATTATTTTATAAAATTAAAAAAGATTTAAACTTTGAATTGGAGAAAAATCTATAGATGTCTGAAACTATATGGTGAGTTAGACAGTTTTTACATGATCAAGGAGATAAAAAAACATGGAAAAACCTGATATTTCATAACTTTACATGTGAGTATGGTTGCAAACAGTTTGGAGCAAGACCCTTGATGACACCCCCTGCCTTGCTTCTGCTCCTGTTGGAACATATTTTTTGTATTTTTATAGCACCATTTCTACATTTGTGTGGTGTAAATAAACTCCAACCATCTAATGGTTGGATTCTTCCTAAGAGTCCAGACTATGTTGTCTTCATCATACAACTTGGTATAACTTGTTAACAACATGGGACAACATTAGCTCAAGCTAAAATTAGCATAACACATTTTTTTGTTGTTAGCTTTTTGCTTAGCAACCAAAATCACAATAGCAAAATAAGAAAGTAGTTTCAACTTTGATCACTCCATGAGTCGCGATGCAGCCACAACAATGAAGAAGCTAACAGAAAGGGACCCTAAACAACACAAGTAAACCCATCTGCTAACCTCTAAACAATGATTGCTGCACACGCTGACATGATTTCACTAATACGGGGTTCAAAAGCCACCTTTCATATCATCATTTTAATAAAATCAACTAATTTTCTGTTTTTAATTACTTGATGAGGATTCCTGGAGTTACGACAATCAGTTTGAATAACTGGAACAATTAGGTCTTTAACACATACACTCTGTTCTAGAACAAGGTTGTACAAGACTTCATGTTACACAGAAGTAGCCGCTTGTTTCAAAAGTGGTTTTGTCAAAGAGAATGTGTTCAAGCCTAAATCTTCATGTAATCTTGCCTAAACCTAACCAGGACGTTTAATGGACTGAGCATAATTCATAGCAGTTGTGATAAGTTGATCTTGAATGTGCAGTTTGTGGTTTCAGTTGCATAATAAGTCTGCGGCTGATGTTTAAAAAGTTTTAAAACACTCATCTCTTGGAGAGATGGTTCTTAAAAGGATGCAGCTTTAGGTCATATTATAAAGTTCTGATCAACCTACCTATTTAATACTTATGATCAGAGGAGAGGCTGGAATCACCAATGTGTCCCAGTAAAATACCTGCAGAGGAAAACTGGTCTCTATAAGACCCACACATAACATGACTACTAATGTGAGTCTGTACGGAGTGTGACAGCATCCTGACTCTCTGTCACTCGGTACATGTACGTGCACTCAGAAAAGCATGCAGCCAGGAGAAAACCGATTATGCACGTAATCAGAGAAAGCTTTTACACACAGTGTAACTCGGTGAACCCAGAGAAAGTGTTTCACTTTGACAAAATGTCAAACGTGCAACCCAAGTTAAGACTTCTGGATGCTACTCTGTGTTCCAGTTTCAATGGAGTTTTGATAGAAACATTTGACACAGGTCAGTTCACTGAGGTACATGTTTGTCTTTTATTTTCCGTTCTTTGGTTTTCAAATCAGATTACATAAGTATTGTGTTATATTTCAATGTAGATGGAGATTGGATTTGTATGAGAGACACATCTATATATGCTTCATCAGAAGTGGTTATTGATGTAAAAATGCATTTTTAACCATAAAAACATGGTAATGTGGTCAAACACATAGGAAATGTACAATCCGCTATATTGAACGGCATGTGGGGTATTCCTCCGAGTCAAATGGTGAGCTCATGCTCCACATTTGGGTGTGGGAATATACACGGCCAAAAGAACGACTTGTTCTACAGATTACTGCAAAACATCAAGAGACAGGACAATTGGGTTGTAGCTGTGAGACAGAGGACTGGGAACCAGCGCTACAAGCACTTTATATCAGTTAGGCTGTGGATTTCACATTTGTAGCTTGTGTTGTAGTTGTCCAGGTTTCTTCTTAGCTGATCAAATTACACAATGCAGAAGATAAAAATAACCTGGTGGATACTAGAGACGGAGCACTTGCTACAATCACAACCACCATCTTGTGACAGTTGACCAATGGCTCCAGTATTCTGGAGAAACAAACCAAAGCATCCTCCAGCATACGTGGCATCTAAATGGAATTATAGCCTTATACGGCCAAGAAGTATGCTCTCTGCCACTGCTGAGGTGGCATTTCTGTGCATGTCAGACCAGAACACATGGAAGTCTGACTATTTCATTCACAATGTCCATGTAACTGGAAGGACTGGGTCGTTTCTGAGCTTTTTAAACAGCAATGGAGAGTTAATTGTGGTTTTAAGCTAATGTGAAGAAAATCAACTCCAAGAAAGAAAGAAAGTCAATTCCATGATGTTGACTTTCAGAAGATAAAACTTAATTAAATGTGTGACAAAGTACAAAATGAACAGCCTTTGTAAACATTCTATGCTAATTTGTTCCAACTATGAACAACTTATTTAAGCAGATTCCATTAGAAGAATCATAGTTTACATTGATGCACTGTTGCCTAATATAAAACAGATATCCAGATAAGATAGCCTTATTAATAACATTGGATCACTGTCTAATGTAAGATCAGACATCCATGCTGCTGTCCATGTCAGTAATGGCAGCACCACGAGATGATACAACACACAAAACAACCACATGGTTAGAATATTAATCATGATTCTGAATTTTTTTTATAAGCAGATATGCGCTATGTGTGTTAAGCATCAGGAAACAGTCTCCTTCTTTAACCTTAATGTTCTGTTCCAGCTGTAACGCATCATTAGATTGTGTTGTGCTTGACTGTGCTGGGTCCTTTGCAGGCAGAAAACCTGGTCACAGGCTTGCGCTGACTTTAATGAGAGCCTCCATCCAGTTTACCAAAATGATTCCTCTGTTCATTTTTGCTTTCTGTTAAGTTTGCCTAAAGTTGTTGGTTGTTTAAACTGATCATATTGCTCGTACAAAGAGTAGTTTTTTTTTATATAACAAAGCCTATGCCATCAGAAGCAATGGCTAGGGGATATCCCGAACGTCCCCAGTCCTCCTATTCCCCAATCCTCCAATGCACACAATACAATATTATAAAGCTGCACATGTAATACCGTGTATCTATATTAACAAGTCATCTATTATATTTATTCATTGAGCTTCACTGAACTCAATGATGAAGAAAGTAGACTGTAGCTTAACTAATTAAAATTTGAACCAGGTATGTATGATGTCTTTCCCAGATGCATCCTGAGGTCATGACCTGTCATGTGCATATGAATTGAGATAAATTGGCTTTATGCACAGCTCCACTATGTCCTGAACTTAAGACAGCTCCTTGCTTCCTGTCTTTCATTACTGGACAAAGTGATTAGTCCAGGTGTGTCTGGCCATTGTTATGGTTACACGTCGTGTCCTTGGGGACCTAAATAGGTGTATTGAGTATCAAAATGAAATTGAAAAAAATGTTTGAGTAATCGCGCTCACAAAAAGGATATCTGGCGGTAAAAGCATAAAATCTGCGACATTCCACGTTCGGAGATATAAATACTTTTACCACATCATATATTGTGTGAAAAGCCTTTTCCTTAACAAGGTTAAAATAACACCAAGTTTAGCTTTAATAAATCATTCGGGAAACTAAACAATTATTGAGAAGGAAATTCAAACATCATCTTTTCTGTTTGTGTTTATCAATGAAAATGTATAAAAACGGGAGAGTAAAAAAGGAATAAAGACCAAAAAATAATCACAACTCTAAGTTCTTTCATTTGAGTCAATCTGCATCTGGCAAAAGTAGAGCAGCAGCATCTGAGAAACCCACAGATGTGAATTTGACATGGCTTCAGACATTCCAGATGGTTAAATGACTTGTTTCACGTCATCTGTGGCTGTTCATGTAAAGTCCAGTGAAATCTTACGCACCACTGGAAACATTAATCTTTTTCGCAAGACAGCTTTGCCACCGAATCAGCCACACCTGCAATATTACAGCCTGTTTATCTGTCCAACTTTAAACTGCCAGTTCCACATTCTCTTAGCAGGATATAACCAGTGACTGACAGCTCAGTTTATGAAATGTTATTGCCCAGGAATGAAAACTTAGTGAGATAGGGCTCTAATCGAGACAGGCAGCGGCATTCTTTTACATGGCGAGGGTCTGAGTCAATGCGGGCCCGGCTGATAGCAATAATCTTTAAATGGAGGGAATTTATTTCCGAGCTCCACTGGCCACCGCTGCATCTGTTGTTCATCTGGATGGGAATAAAAAGGCGGCAGCAAAAGGGCGGTGAATCAATTTTCCAGGGTCACACAGCGGCAGCGTTTTAGACGAGAAGGTGAGGAAAGGTAAACTAGAAACAATAGCTGCAGTCTGGTAAGAGCTCTGGAGACCATTAGGTTCCTGATCATGATAGAACAGAAGTCTCAGGACGATGCTTGCCTGGAGAACAAACGCATCAGACAGTTCAGTTAAAATATAATGTAGTTTTTGTAACAGTGACAGCAGAAGGTGGTTGTAGCAGAAAATGGAGCAAGGTGCTAATGATGGAGAATTTTCCTCAGATAAGAGCAGTTTTTTTCATTTGTTCATTAAAATGTGTTCCTATATGTTACATCTATTTGGGACAGAATCACTCATCCACCTTCTTACCTAAACAAACCCGGGTTAGTTTGAACTTATTTATGAGAACGTTATCTTAAACCTTAACTTTGTGCATCTGACTCAGGTTGATGGCGCCAACATTGGCCTGCAACGTCGCAGAACTGGAAAGCAACCATTTACAACTTTGTGTTCCAGCTCAGGGCATCAGGGTTTTGGACAATGAGGGATTATGGAAGAAAATGAAGACAATAAAGGAGAAAGAGAGAAGTGACAGTGACTTTTACTGACTCGAGAGTTCTCAGAGAAGAAACAGGTGCAAGATTTGTGTCAAATGAGCTTTTGTTGGGGGAATCTGCCAAAATTCACTTCAGTTGGGTGGAAGAAAGGTAGTTCAAATCCCAGTTCATACGAGTCCACTTCTGTTGTGTCCTTGAGCAACACAATTCACCACAAAGAAAGAAATGAACTTGAATTGGGATAATAAATGCGATAAAAAAGCTGGACGGTTATGTAGCACAAAACGTTTGAGACCTATCCCATGTCTCGCAACACAGCTTCAGTTGTGTGCATAAACTCACTCACTTTCAATCTTTTAAACTTTATACAGCACTTTTCCAGCAGTTCAAATCAAAGTGCTAATCAGAGCAAATAAAAATACAAAATAAGACTAAATGGAATGAAAACATATAGAAACACTTACTACAAAAACAGTTTAATAAAATGTTTAGAATAAAATGTTATAAAACATACAAAAAGTTGTCATAAAAAGCTTTAAATGGTGCTAGTCCATATCAGCTTGATCTCTAATAACAACAATGACAAAAATAAGATGACCCCTTTTACATTATTGGACTGACATGACTAACATTGTAGGGAATATTTCCTTCTGCGTTATGGCTGTATATATAAGTGTATATTTCCCTTCTTTACTTCTATTTTAACATCTGTAATGCTTTTGGTGTTTTCATGTAAAGCACTTTGAATTGCTGTGTACATGAAAGGTACAAGTGAACTTGCCTCGCCTAAAAAGTGGCAAACTGCACATATCGCATGTTATACCAACTGTAATGA
The DNA here is from genome assembly GCA_037177515.1 of Pseudomugil tenellus. Classification (NCBI taxonomy): domain Eukaryota; kingdom Metazoa; phylum Chordata; class Actinopteri; order Atheriniformes; family Pseudomugilidae; genus Pseudomugil; species Pseudomugil tenellus. The sequence continues at coordinate 18,024,405 of JBAMHX010000020.1, forward strand.
TGCACACAAATAAAGTCTGGAATCATGACACGGCTGTTTCTATGGTTTCCTCTGTTACTGTAAGCAAATAGCAGAAATGTGACTAATAAAGTTGAATCCATGTATGCATGTATCTCACTAGTGTGAACTTTTATATAAGCTGCACTTCATCTGCTGCACTGACAAACCGCCGCTGACGCTGAGTAGGTTCACTTCAGTAGTCTAGGTGGCCTTTAGCAAGATCCTTGGTAATAACTTTCTCTATAGTCCAAAATGAAAATGTGCTGCATAAGTCTGATGAATAAAAGAAGTAGTTGATGAGCCCCACATCTTTCAAATCCTCTCTCCACTGGAGGATATTAAATAGATACAGCTCATGAGATGCATGCAGCCTGGTAATATCCTTGCAGGATTTGCAGTCATTGCTCCTGAACCGTCAGCATGCAATTAGGTGAGCAGCAGCTTGATTTCTTCCATTTCTCTTAATGTTAGCTGCAGCAGCTTTAACAGTTCTGCCTGCTTTCTTATTGCCCCCGACTCCAGTAATAAAGGCCATTCTGATGCTTACCAGTGACTTGAATGCAGAATCACCTTCTCATCATCGTGAGATTGGTTTCGCTTCAGGTTATGATCACTGTGAGCAACAGTGATAGAAAATGTTGAGCTACGTGTCCACTCAGTGGAAGATTTAGCACACAGCCATGCGATTTGCATCACAAAGCAGTTGATATTCCAGATTTTACCCTGCTGTAACCTGCATGCTCTGCCTCTGAACATGGGTTCTCCAAACTTAGGTGTCATTGACATGAATCTTGACATCTAATTTAAAATGATATGATTTCCTTTGCCCAGATGTCACTGAGGCGCTTTTTCATAAATGCGGCACACGCTTGCTCGTGGAGGAGACTGAGGTGTCTTTTCCAAGTGAGTGCTTGAGTTCCTCTGAGTGTCAACCTGCAGACTATTAAAGCACTGTCAGACTGGAGGTCTCAGCCAGAGAGCTCATGCCATTATGAGTTGCCTGTGGCCCTGTGAGGAGCTTAAACAACTGGCCACAGAATGCCAGGTGATTTAATATGGCTGGAAGAAAGCGGGTTATATGGATAATCCTCTCACTCGCATACATCAACAGCCTCACTGTATTCTTTCTGCCATTGTTCTTTGTTCTCAGAGCTGCATTTCTGAGGGAAAACGCTGTAGCATGAACACAAGAAGTGGGTTGAGTATGATTAACGATGCAATAATGATGGAAAAACAGAAATTTGATATGGTAATGACTTAAAAAGTGACCCAATGAATACCTATTTGTGGGATGACTAAAAACAGCAATGTGTACATGTCGGCATTTAAATAAACTGAACAGCTTCAGGATGGCAAACGTGTGTTCGACTGATGTTATAACAGCTAAAAAGACTCAGCAGCATTAATTAAAGCAATACCAGGGAAGCGGAAAGGCTGTTGAAAGGAGGAGGCTGCAGCAGTCCTTCTGAGGAATATTATACACTGTGGAGCTTTCTCCGTAAACAGCGCGGATTCATGAGGACACTAAAAGGAAAAACATGGCGAGGGAAGTCACGATCATCACAATACAGCTTTGTTGCCATCTAACTGAAACTTGGTGTTAAGAATGCAAGGACATGCTGCGTGAATGAGAAAGCAACACTAGCAAAGGTGAAGACGATGAACAGACTGAAAGGAGTCAGCCAAAATAAAATGAACTGAAAGGACAACAAGCAAACCGAGAAACAGATTGTTTTGTTTCCATACAATTTAACATCTTTTTTTTCCTTCTTTGCTCCAGAAATCGGACATTTTGTGGATTTTCTCATGTCTGAGAATTCTTTGTTTAGCTTAAAGGGACATTGTGTAACATTTTCTGCCGTTTACTGGCCGAAATGAATGTTTGCATTAATATTCCTTTTTAAAAATTCTTATAGTGAGGGACAGTCTACCTGTCCATTAGTTATGCAGCCACGGGGACGTCCCATGATGCACTGAGCACTTCCGTTTACTTTTCCTGTTGCTTATTTTCCATGTATCGGACGGTACTGACATCATTAACATATTTCTCTTTTTCTGCAGGATAAAGGTTGCAGTGTGTATTAATCTGTCTTTCCTGTCCTCTCTGACCCCAGCCAGTCGAGGCAGATGGCTGCCCTCCCCGAGCCAGGTTCTGCCGGAGATAAAAGGGAATTTTTCTTCCCACTATCGCCTCATGCAGCTCAGGCTGGGATCGAAGTCCAGATTCAATCTAATCTTTTTAGTTCCCTTACCTAGACTATTTTTATGAATTGGCTGAAATCGATCTCTGTGAAGCGCCCTGAAACGACAATATCGTGAAATGGCGCTATACAAATGAAGCTGAATTGAATACATGTGTTATCACCTGTTTATTATGCTCCACATTATGCTCTAATAATCTGGCACATTCTTATAAGTGAAGAACTTTAGATTAGTTTAAAGCGGAAGGGGGGGCGCCATGACAGTCTGCCATCTTGACACCCACACGAGTGGGGAATAAAAACATGCTGATTGAGGCTTGCTAACCCAGCAAAGTGAAAAATCTGTCCAGATTTCATTTACAAAGATGCTGGAGCATGCATATACAACATGCGCCATGTCCTGCATTCATTTCAAAAGCGTCCCCCTTCATCTCCGTACCACTGCAGACATTGAATAGTTTGATGATGAGCTTTGATAATGTACATACATAAATTATAAATAGAGAATATAACCAGAATAATTAGAACATAAGGATCAGTTTTAGCTCTTTAATAACATTTGCATGTGCTACACAGTAACTTTTTGCACATAAACACTCATGCTAATGATGCCATTTGCAATATTTATGAAATCATGAACTTTGAAGTGGGATGACATGGTTTCAGCAGGGTTGTCAAGGCTTTTTGGTGCAAGAGGCGTTTAAAACAGTTAAGCTGCAGAAGACATTTTTTTTCAAAATGTCATACACGATTTTAATGTTAGATGGTTTTAATTCTGATACATTGCCAATTCCATATTTACCAGGTTTAAATCATGGAGTCCTCTGTGATGGACTGGTGACCGGTCTACCTGCCTCTTACCTGTTGATGGCTGGGATTCGCTCTAGCCTCCCCACTACCCTGAATTGAATTTAGTGTTAAAAAAATGAATGAATGAATGAAATGGGGTGAGATTTTGGCCACCTGGTTCCTCCACCGGGAGCATGTTAAACTCATGTCTGGTGCCCTTAAAGCTGTGGTAGTGATCTGATCATCCTGAACGCAAGTCACTGGCTGGTTCTGGGACCGATTCAGACTCTTGGCTTATGATCACAGATCTGCTTTGATTACTGGAGCAGAGGATTTGATCATTTTACTTGAGGAAACAAATTGCTTTCAGGGGAAACCTTGACGTCATGCATTTAAGAATATGCAGGGGAGAATCCTTGAAAAGCATTTGTCCGGTTTTTGGCCGACAAATAAAATCTTTGATTCAAAACCTCTTAATGCATCAGCTTAGTGAGCTTTTGTGACAAAGCAGCAGTTTGGATTGCATTTTAACTGTCGAGCCTCAGAAATGCAATCAGATCAGTGATTTAGTGCTTTTAAACAAAGTGATGCGCAGTGAGGGGTGAAAAGCTGGAGATCCAAAGCTTCATTTTTGCTCCCTAGCTGCAGGTTCACACTTTCCCACACCCATTACACCAAGATTATAAAAAATAGAGTCCAAAGGCCGGAGTGTGAGTGTGAATATAGATCCCTCAGACTCTTACATGAGCTCAGCCTCTCGCTGATGAATAAACGCGCGCTGTTTATGCCTGCCTTGTTAAACTGACGTGGTATGTGGACATGGGCAGGTGCTGCCAGCAGGACATCAGTTTATAAATAGGGATGAGAAACCATTTGGAATAGCAACAAGGTTTCAGGAACATGACTTAGCATCAAACTAAATTCCCCTGCCAGGGGAATCCATCTTATATTAGTGAGTAGCAGCAACAGTTGGGAGTCAGTAGTTTGAGGTCAAGATCTGTTTTTATACTTAAAAAGTTAATTATTTCATGTTTTGTTCTTTTTTAAATCTTTTTTCCATTGTAAGTTTGTTTTCCATTGTCATTCTTCTTTTAAAAGCCAAACTACAGTTCATATTTCATTGTTGAGTGAATGCATCCAGTACAATGGTTGTACTGCAGCGTACAACTGCAGGCAGATGCTACACAAGGACACTCAGCAGGGGAAGCTACTTGCTGCCACATCATTAATTAAAACTGCTGGTTGCTGCTCTTTTTGGGATCCAAACTACTTGTTTCCTCACACTGTTTTTAAATGAATTAGTCTCATAAATACGCATATTTGCAACCGTTCTTTGCAAATGCAAACTCCTAATTAGCATATAAAGTTGGTGGTTTTATGAATAAGCATGCCGTGTGTGTAATATCCTTGTGAAATACTGTGACTTGCATTTTGTGTGTGTGTGTGTGAGAGGTACAGTTTACTAATTTATCACATAACTCAGTTTTGCTTGTGTCTTTCCTGTAGATACTGAAATATAGACACCTGTTAGAGTGTTTCTATTTTCAGTTTTTTCTTCTCACATTCATGTACAAAGGGTCTTTTAAAAAAATGTAATATTACTAATGCTTGTTTTAAAGATTTCTCATCACCTGAATCAAAAAAGTTTGTTGGTGCAGGTGAGAGTTTGGCTGGACACAGAATTACAATCTCAGTCACTACAGTTCTTGCATTTAAACAACAATTTCTTAACTTTTGCTGAAGACAAGCAGCTGTCTCCCTGCTTAAACAAACCCTTATATATTAATAACGATCTATTTCAGAACTAAAGGCCCATCTGGAAATATTAAGTGTTACATAAGCTCTCCCTGTTTCTATCTGTGGCCAAAAAAGCTAGCTTAGCATATCACTAACACCACAGCGAGACGTTTCCAGTGCATTCAGCGTAAACTACATAATGGTAGCTACTTTAAATTAATAATGTGACAAGAAATCTGTCAAAATTATTTAACTCTATAGAATATACTGTTTAACTGAGTGGAGTTGTTTTATTCTAACAGGGAACATCCATTGCTTGCGTCCCTGAACTTTTCAACATGCTGACATGTAAAAGTTCAAGTTGAATATGCATGGTGAGATAATACTACTACGATAAAGAGCTAAGCTCACACACTCTCCATGCACAATGCAAAGATACTAACACCAGCTGTTTCTCAGAAGGGCACATGAATGAACACACACTGATACACATTTCACCCATAAATTAAAGATAAACATGTCAACTACCACCTCCGCATAGCAATCTCATCTGAGGAAACATGCTGCCTGCATCTGACAGCTGTGATGTGACTTCTACAATTTCATATGATGCAGCATAACCAATCTTATTTTTTTACTTAAGACTTATTAAGGTAAAATCTTTCTGCTTTAAGACATTTCTTTTAAAACAGTCAGTAAAGAAGGCTTTTATCTGCATTAAGCTGTCATCTACATTCATGTTAAATCACTGTGTTGTCAATTAGGCTTAAAAAGATGCAGGCAAATGCAAATAACGGAACACAATGACACAAAAGAGAATTTGCCCAACTGGTGATCTGAGTCTTGTGATTAAAAAGAGCAATCTGAAACCTGTCAGGTGACTCTTTCAGAGTGTTTTTAGTAGGTTATAGATATGAAAGCTGATGCAAATAAATACAGTAGGATGCAACTGGGACAAGTATCATCTTCAGCACCTGAATGCATATTTTCTGCATGTTCTTGGGTTAAACTTCCTCACAGAGCTCACAGTTCATTTTATTTTTGTCGAAATAAACCAAAAGGGTTCATGGAGCAACTGGAAACAGATTTACTTAGTCAAAACACATGCATGCACTCCAGGTACAGTCAGAACTATTAAAAGCCTTTGTGTGTTTTAATTGCTCTGGTTTCGGAAGTGCTATAAGCAACTGCTGCAGATAATTACTCTTTACCTCATTCAGACATCCTCGAAGAAATCTAATAAAGCACTTGGGATTTCATTTATTCTTTATCTGCAAAATATATAAAAAATGTCTTAATTCTGTGATATTTTCTCCCCACTGAAGACCATTCATCCTGTAATAACAGTCATTTACTAATACTTATTGTTTTTGCACCTTTAGCACCAAGCAAAACTTTAAGAGCTTGTTTAGGTACAAACCTACAACAAACTGGACATTTTTGATTATAAATTGCTTCTGACATTTCCTTGGAGTAGAAGCACTTACAGGTTTAGTAGACATAGAATAAGACCGGCTGCATTTCTAAAGCAACATCCTACGTGTTGTAGAGTGACATTTCTTGTATATTGAGGAAGCTTTGACTCTTAAGGAAGGTCGTCTCTATCTTCCTCTTCTGTGTATAAGCTACATAAATCATGTATGCACACACCTAGTTGAGCCCCGGCTCGCCCACACTGCACCTCATCACCCACCCCCATGCAGCAGCCCAGATAAACACAGGCGCAGATGAACTCTTGAGGTTATCCTCCTGGATCCCTCAGGTACACGTCAAGAAGATTACACCGTAAATGAATATGCAAAAAAGGGACCAGCGAGAAGTGACAGGAATGTGGAACTGGGCAGATAGTGTCGGCTTCAGCTAATATTTCAGCGTATAATGATGTCATCTCGATGCTTGATCACTTAACAGCTGAGTGAAAGTGAATGGTGATCCCGCTGCTGCTTATCTTGTCACAGAGGTCACACGTGGTGGAGAGAGAGTAAGTACTGATGAGTCTGTGATGGAGGAAGAAAGAAAGCTGGCAGAGGACTGAATAATACAAAACAACCTGGGAAAAAAATAGTAGCATGTTCTTATCAGGAACCAGCGAGTCTTTTAACTATCGTAATTACTCTCTTAGCAGTCTCTGGTGAGGGTTATGAGAGCTGGGGGGAGTCGACACAAACGAGTGCAATGACGCCTGAGAACAGCAGTGCCAGTCTATACAGAGCCAAAGCATTGATCAAGCTCTGGTCTGAATGAACTGAAGGGAAGGCGACAGAGGTATCACCTTACTGCTTTAGAGATAACCACAGACAGAAGAAATACTGCATGTCTGAAGCAACTACATCTTAGCTAAATGTTGGCAGGCTGTTAGTAAAGAGGTCTTTTTAGGGGCGGACCTGACTCTGTCTGTAGCAGACAGACTGAGTCTCTGACTGAGTCTGTAGCAGAATAATGGATGTTCAGCACTTTAACCGTTTAAGACTAAACCTTCATTTGAACAACAGCTATTAATGGTATTAACTCAGTGCCATTAGTCTGTCTACAACCTAGTCGGGATAGCCCTCTGTTCCCTCATGACCCTGCACTAAAACAAGCAGGCAATAGATGGATCAGGATAGCTACCTCTAGGATTATGTCTTTCCTCTAGTGGTGAAAATGGGTTCTTGTGCTGAACACTTTTCTGGTTGTTGTCCTCGATGTTGGTATTGAGAACATTTGGAAGCTAAATAACATACTCTCCTATATATATTTTTTGGGTATTTTTATGTTCGCTAACCACCAGTCTTGACCAATGTTCCCTCTAAGAAAATCCTGTGTAATAGCGCACTGCTCGCACGTTAGCAACTTATGACGCTAGCACTGTCAATGCTATTATTGGCTACGTAGTGTAAGTGAGCCATATTGTATTGGCTTGACACCTGTCTCTCACTAAGTAACATTTCAAAATGGCACAGAACATAATATAAATGGTTTCATAATTAGCTTAAATTATGTATAATGTTCTATATCAATTAATAAGGTCATGTTTATTCATTGATGCACTGCAGACTTTGATGAGTTGACAATGTGCAAGCAGTGCGTCATGGAAAACCCTTTTTCAAATGCTAAATGGACATGTTTTGTTAGTGCCTGCTGTAGCTCAGGAGCAAAAGCAGTCATTTTTCTAGATAAGTGTTCTTGAGCAAGACAAGACAGGGTAAAGCGTTTTGCTTGGTCCACATGACTCAAAAAGGGCTAAACAGAGTGAGTATTAACTGTGTTGTTCATGCTTCAACACAACTCAAGCTGCTTTAGGCTGCTGTTCTCCTCTGACAATATCAAAAGATCATTAAACTGATCTGAATTAGCTGTCAGAGTGGTAGATTGTTCCAACTTTCCTGTAAAAATCCACATGACAGCTAAACTGTTTACACAAAGTCTTTATTTGGTATTAAATTTAACAATTTAACTCAGTTTCTGAGATATTTTACATCACTTTGTGGTAAATCATTTGCTCAAAATCTAATGAAACCCAATCTGATTCTTGCATTTTACCCCTTTATGGACACCAGAAAGCAGAACACTATAAGAATGTGACATATGACAATTTGACAATAAATGGTAAATTAAGGGTTGACTTCCCATTGCAATGTACTGTAAATCCAATCAACACATCATGTGACCGAGGCAACTTCCCTCAGTGATTAATCCCGGTCTTCTGATTTCAGAGGGCAGCCATTCAAGGTCCATCCATTATCCTCAGGATATATTCTAATCTGAATGTTTCTTATATTTTCTGCCACTTTTTCCATCCCTCCATTTAAAACTGGAGTATACACTCATCAGCTATTTTATTAGCTACACATTGCTAGATCTAGTAGTATATCCAGGAATTTTTAGAGGGGTGCCACCAGAGGAAAGAATGTTTTTAACTATTTGTTATATCGCAGAGTAAACAAACAGAAAGATCAATGATCATCCAAGTATGAAGCTGTTTTTAAGAGTAACAAGGAGTTACCCACCAAAGCATGAAACAACACTGCGTCAGTCCCATGTCAGCTCATATTTCGCACACTGGTTACCACACATAGAACACCGGCTCTGATAAACAAAAATATCTGTAAGATTTGTTGTCACCTGGATTAAAAAGCATATGGAAAATAGGTGACAGTAATAAAAGCAAGAGCATAGTTATTTACCTTGATTTACATGTAAATAAACTCATTTTTGACAAGCTATCAATCAGAACTGCGCTGGCCTACTCGGTGGTAAGTTTGGGGTGGTATAAGAAAAGGAAGTGAATGGTGGTGCGAGGCTGTAAGGATGGCTGTAACTGAGAAGAGACGT
>JBAMHX010000020.1:18044044-18058498 GCA_037177515.1 Pseudomugil tenellus
ACCAGCAGCTCCTGTGGCAGGTTGAACTTCCTCAGTTGGCGTAGGAAGTACATCCTCTGCTGGGCCTTTTTTCTAATGGTGTCGATGTTGGGTTCCCACTTCAGGTCCTGGGAGATTGTGGAACCCAGGAACCTGAAGCTTTCCACAGCAGACACCGTGTTGTTGTGAATGGAGAGGGGGGGCAGTGTAGGGGGGCTCCTCCTGAAGTCTGATCAATCTGTAAAGTTGATCAGGAGTATAAGCCTGAGAGGGAGGAGCACCCCACTCTTTTCGGTTTTATTTTTTTTCCTGTGGACTGAAACGGTGGCCTATCAGATAATTTGTGCTCCTTTCATCCATACAATAGATGCAGTAAATCACTGACCGCTCTGAACTATGTTTTTATATGTGTTTACTCCATGGTAATACGCTGCTCTGGGTTTGTCCATGTTTGCGATTGGTCAGAACCTCTGAGCACCACGTCTTTTATGTGAATGTGCTTTTGTCTTATGTGGAAAGTTCTTCAGCAGTTTGCAGTCCAGTAAGATATAAGCTACCAGGCTTCTGGTATGGGACCCGCACCTGAAAGGCGAAGGGCAACGGTCCACATGAGTGTGCATATGGATTTTTTTATGTCTCTACATGAATAAATATATGCATTATTATCTAAATAATAAATATTTATTTAATATTATTATTTAATATTAATATTTATTTATGTTTGTGACTTTGAAGCATCACGTTTCAGCGGTGTGTATTTTGGCAGCAGGGAGCAGATGGTGAAGCAGAGCCATCTGACAGACCTGTTTTTATTTTTGTGAAATTTCGGATCATGTCCTCGTAATGCTTCACCCCCCTCCCTGTTTCCTCTTTCTGCAGTTCCCTCCTTCTTTCTTCACTTTCCTGCTTTGCTTATTATCATCTCGGCATGTGCCAGACTTTATCTAATCCTTATGCCTCTCATGGCTTCCTTGTTTAGGCCTCGATGAGCTGCATAGTTTACTAGATCAGTTATGGAGCGACAGTCTGGTTTCATTGCAGTAACTGCTTGTTTTTTTTTACCTCATACATCATGTTTGATGGTTTTATTGTCATACAAAGCTTCCATTTATCAGCTTCATCCAGGAGAAACTGACATGGTGATGTCTGAGGCTCTAAACCAAACTGATAATGCTTCATTTGAGACTAAAAAAATATTTTTAAAGGTGTCCTGATCAGAACAGGCAGGAGCCATCATCATGTAATAAGAACCAAGCAAAGGAAGAGTAGCTTAATGAGTTATGATGAGCAAATGCAGCTACGATGAGTAAAAACATTCACAGCCAGACGTTCTTGCATCTGGGATCTTTATAATTTGCTGAAATGAATTTAATGAAACCAGGTGTTTAATATTCGTCCAGTTTTGTAACTGATTCTGATATTTAAATGATAAATATCGCATGCCGGTTTAACAGGATAAATTCCATTTATATCAAAATAGAAAATGTCAGGGTCATGACATATCATTTTATTCCTCAGCTCAGACATTTTAATGATAAACAATCTGTTCTTCTATCAAACAGCTGGCTTTTATGCTTTTGATCAGCATGATGACTGTAATAATGGAGAATTTCTGGTGTTAATATGCGATGCTGGACCCATGTTGGTGCTCCGAGCAGGCTGCCCTCTTCACAAACCAGACATTGTAACTTTGCAGAAGCGGATCCATATCTCATGGGATCATGTGACCTACAGCGTTTGCTTTATGCCCCTCCCCATTCTAAAAACACAGAGGCTCTACTTTGTGCTACTTTTCCTCCTTTTCAAACCAAAGTTTGTCAAGATGAACAAAGTAAGAAAGTGAAAATGGTGTCTGAGGAGGCTAAAAGAGAAAGCAGTAAATCATTTTTTTTTTTTTTTTTTTATAAACATTCAAATCTGAATGTCTGATTCATCCACTTGGGCGAAAATGTGGTTTGGTACATCTGGGATGGACTCGAAAACCAACTAAACCAGATCACATACAGGAAAGAATTTATAAACAAGGCGTGCATAAATGTAAACGGACTTATACAGCGCTCCAGTTATGTTTGACCAAATAGCATCTATTCACCCAGTCACACACACCCTGATAGGCACTTCGGAGGAGGGGGGGCAACTTGGGGTTCAGTGTCTTGCCCAAAGACACTTTGGCACGTAGCTAGGAGAAGCCTGGAATCGATCTTTCAACTTTCCAGTTGAAAGATGACAGCTCCTCCTCCTGGGCTAGTTGCTACATAACAAAGTTGCTGGGACTGTAGATGATTCCCTCAGGATGGTGGGAGGGGCTAACGCTGAAGGCTGCTGGAGGAGATCGCAGGTAAGTACAGAAGGAAAGGGAGGCTTTTGTGACATTTTAATTGACCTTTGACCTCTCCTTTAGCAGAACTCAATTCGTCCTGTTTCCTGCTCCAACACACTTTGACTCAAATGAACGAGTCATTGTACAGAACTTTATTGGCTGCAAAGAGGACAGAAAATTCTGGGTTATTTTCTGCTATAACAGTAACTTTTATTAAATTTGAACTCAAAAAATATATTTTCTCTGAAGCTTTTAGTTTTAAATGACTTCATCCCATGTTTTTTTTTCTCTCATTACGATCCTAATCTTGCTTGTACTGGTTATGTAATGCCATGCTACGTTGTCGAAGCACAGCGCGGGGTTGTCAAAGGAAACGTGCGACTTGAATTGATTTTAGTAATTCTCTGAAAACGAGATATATGTTTTGGCTGTAGAACGCTGCATGGAAGATGACCTGGTGCTGATCAAACAGCAGACCCAGGCTGAGTGATCACGCATGGCCTGCATGAGTCATCAACATCAGAAAGCCACACCTATGCTAATGCGTCTCCTGAAATCTGAGAAAAACTCATTAAATCATCGCAATAAAAGTAAAACATGTCTGATTATATTTTGCATGAGCTGTATTTACACAACAATGCAGGTTTTGGGATTTGTATGCTTTGCAGTGCTTTTTTTCTTTCACATAATACTCTTATTAATGTCTCCAGCCTCTGTTGCCATATCGTGGTGAGCAGGAAATCTTTTTCCCATTGCCTCTCCCCAGGTGGCTTGGTCGGCGGTTTAATTTTGTTGAAGTCTTGGCAGATTACAGCTACCTCAGTGCTGCTGTCATGGAGAGTGCAGCCCAGGCAGGCGGTGAGCAGAGAGCCGACGCATTGATAAGGACAGCTGCTCTTGCGAGATTTCCCTGGAGAAAACAGTGAGACAGGGCTAGCAAAGACATGTTGGACGTCAGGTAAGAAACATCAGGACCACCCTCATTGCGGCAGGCCGGCTGGTATTCAAGTCCCTCTCATTATCTGATAGGCAGCTTACAAGGTGGGAGACCATCAACTTTTGATGGCAGACTCAAAAGGCTTACCGGCTGCATTCTGATTGCATTCACTGGCGCAGGCACAAAAAGATCAGCGAGGAGATTGATAAAATAAAAACAAGTCTTTTCCCTCAACTGGATTTATCATAGAAAACATAAAAAGTCACCACTTTTCAATTTTTCAAAAACAGAAGAACACAGTGACAATGAGCTTTCAGGTCAAAACAAAAAAAGATTCATCAGAATAATTTTTCGATGAGCAAAAAACATTTTAATGAGCTCGTCAGGGAATAATTTCTTCTAACTAAAAGCCAGTTAAAGTGGCATTTATTTCAATAGGTCACCCTTTATAAAACACTCCCTGTGGTGTTGTGAATAGCTCCCACCATTTATCCTAAACTCCTATTTCCATTTATGTCCTCTTTGTTTATCAAAAACAAAGAAAAGGAGAATATAAAGACCGGTTCGCACGATGAAAGGCTGCAGCTTGAACTTTCACTTGATAGCACCACTAGTGCTCTTTGAGAGCGTCCCACTGGGTTTCTGCCATAGAAGTGGCAGGTGGAGTGACTTTGAGGAAATTTGTGTGAGCATTCAGAAGCAAGAGAAAGTTTTTACGCAGACGCTTGCAGGAGCTGAGCGTAAGGAAGCACATTTCTCAACAGACTGTCTTTGAAAAACTAGTTCTGTCAGGAATTATTGCCATCTGTTTTTCTGTATTTTCTGATGTTTGTCAAGTAGGAATGCTGCTGAAGATCTCTCAGCTTACACAGATTCATGCACAGCAAAGGTGAATAATGGATAGAAAGTTGAGCTACCCCAGAAATATAAACGTTATGGATGTGTGTGTCATTGGCATGCCATTGGTGTTGCAGGCTGGCTTTTGTAGGTGTGTTAAATCATAAGTTTGATCATGACAGGACTTATTAATTCAAGGTTTGCTGGTATCACAAACTCTGCAAACCATATGGTTGTGATGCAGTGTGATTCAGGAGCTAGTATTCTGCAGGAGAAGCATGTTAATGTAATGAAATAATAAAAATACAGTTTTATTTCTGAGCTCAATCACACATTTAAATAAAAATAATTTGATAAAAATAGCTAAAAGTGTCAAAAAACACATTTCCTCCTTATTTATTTTTAAACAGTTTTCCGACCTTACACTGAGAGTATGGTGCAGAATGACTCATCTGATGCATCCCACAGGTAATCGCTCAGTTTTGAGTGGGGGACATAAACATTAATGTTATTATATTTTGGGGTCGTGGCTCAAAAAGTGTGAGAAACACTGATCTAAAAAACTGATTGGTTTCATTAAAAAGCATAGCTGAGTATTATCTGCAAAGCATGGGGAATTTCTGCCATTCTGTCTAAAAATATGAAAGTATGAACAACATGAAAAGTATTGGCCCAAGCATGGAACCCTGAGGAACCTCAGCCAGTAGGGGCTGGAGGGAACAGAGAGGAGGGGTCAGTGAGAACAATAATTAAGGAGGGAGGAACTTGATACATCGATGTCCCACAAATGCTCATTTATGATGGGTGCAACGTACATTTATGGAGCATAGGGGGCAGCGTTGCACAGTGCAGCTGATGTGCAAATGTCTACGGAAGGAACAAAAAAATATAAAGACACAATGTATTAATAAGCGGAACAAAAACACCTTCAACTTAAGTGTTTGTGTTTATGAGAATGTACATTATCATGACGCTTGATTGCTAATGTCTGAAGCTGACGTCAAAACTCGTCGGGTCATTTCCTAATATCACTATAACCAAGTTCTCGAAACAAACTTTTAGTTTAATGGAAGTCAAGAGCATTGTGCAACGACCTTTCCCCACCATCGCCTGCTTTCATACCATGGTCTGGGTGAATACTTGATTCTGATTGGCTGCAGGGTGTTAGTTAAAAAGGGTTTCAAAGCATAAAGTTCCGGTCAATTAGCCCTATTGTTCTAAATTAATGTGATGGCTCAAACACAAGTTGGTAACCATAGCAACAGAAACTCTGAACATATGTTAACATATGTTATTTCAGTTTATTTATCACAACAGCGAAACAGTAGATAAAACATATCATAACAAAAAAACATTTTTTTTTAATCTTTTTGATGAATTTGATCATTTTGAACACCTGGATGGAGGAGAAGAGAATCTGTGGACTTTGTTTCTTTGAAACTAAATGATCCATCATCCTCTGGACACACACAAGTGGTAATGAGGTGCACTTGCCCTCTGAAATGACACTTTGTATCACGTAGCATAATGTTAGGCAATAATCTCCACTGGTTAAGCCATAACCGGTTACCTTGGCAACGCATATATGATATGCAAATATATGATATTAATATAGTGCACTTAGCCGTTTCTTGTGAAAAACAAGATAAACATATGAATTTATTTAATATTGATTTATTTCGTAAGAGACCGGGGTAACACCCTTCCAGGTGTCCGTTATCAGGAATTAATGGACGAAGCATCGGACGGTGAACACTTCCATATCGTCCATTCATGTCTGATAAAAGAAACCTCGTCCCTTACTTATATACATTGATTTAACTTTAGTACCTGAATTGATTCCACTTTTTATACTTTTTATGCATTTCCGACAACTAGATTAAATTAAGTTATATCTAATAAATACATTAAAACTAATGTCACATTTTACAGTATAGTGTTAAACAGGAAATTAAATGAATGTGTTTCAATATGTAGCTCCACCTGAGAGTCATCCATACTCCATTAGATGACTGGTCATTCACCAACTCTCCAGCGGCATGCTGGGATAATCTTCCCACTGCTTTTTATTACGGTGATGAATGACTGCTCATTAGTGTCAGCTCACATGACGTGCCCGCATCTTTCACACGGAGCTGTTTAAAACCCTGAAAAATGATACATTCCAGGTTTTTTTTCTGCACTTTTATCAGATTTATTTATGAATATGTTTTCTTCTTGCATCTGTTGCATTTGAGGGGGTGCCCAACATTCTGCATTTTTGCCTAAATACATCACATGCATGTGGATGAGGTTGTGTGTTATTTGTCTCGGGCTGCAGTCGACTTTAAGTTTAATAATCTCAGATCATGTGGATTGGGATGTGATTGCTCTAGGGCTGATATTTTCTCCTCCTGTGGTGGAGCACACCAAACTCATTCAGGCTTCATTGGTATTCCAGCTTGCCTACTGTCTTAATGCACTGAGGCTTCTGACAGGTCTGTGTTGGGGGGGTCTGACTCTTGATCGTTCACACTTCTGCAACGTTAAAAAAAGACAAATTTATTAGAATTCTTTAAGGTGTCTCATCTTTAAAATTTCATTTCCATCCTGTTCTGACATAAAAGAACATTATCACACTCTTACGTGACAGATGTGCAACTCAGTTCTGCAAGTGTGGTCTGAACAGATCAACCCCAACCTCGCCGCACCCCCAGCCCCCCTCCCCCCCCACCAAACTCTGTCTGGTATTGTGAGTTTGATATATTGCCATAAGAGCAGAGTCCTTTTTATATCCCATGTGTAGTATTGGTGTGATGAATCACCATCACAGACTTCAGTTCCTCTGGCAACTGCCTGCTGGGGTTTTGTCGCCCACACATCACAACAGCACGAACACTCGCTTTCCACTTCTACGGCAATATTGTGCAAACACCTCAGCGTGTTTTGTCATCTACAGTAAACATCCATTCATGAGCACATTCTTTATGCCAAAATGCCTTTGCGGGTCACAGAGATGAAGCATGATGATACCGGGAGAAAAATAACTGCCAGACGATATCTTGCAATAGGAAAGGATGGTGACACATAAACACCCTTCAAAGTCGAGACATTTTCACAGAGATCTTACACATTTTTTCCTCTTAACAGTTAATGATGAGTAAATTAATGATTACATGCACGAAAAACAAAATCCTAAAATCTCACCTGTCTGCAAGATATTTTTTCTGTTAAATAAGATCTTTTACAGCAGTTTGAGTGCAGCCATCCTCAGTCTCTGTGGAACAAAAATAGACTTTCAAATGTTGTTATTAAAGTTTTCTACCTTCAACCTTTTGTGGATAAATATTGAATCACCCTTCAAGGCTGGTATATTACATGCATGTCATCCAGAGATGATTTCATCCCTTCCCTTTTGGAGACTGATCCGGGTATTTTATCACAGCAGCGGAGAGAATGGAGACATTAATGGTTGCTGTGATTGCAGGACAAGATAAAAATAGAAGAAATAAGTGAAAAAAAAGATAAATCTGGGTGGAAAAAACAGCAAAGTGCTGCTGTAAAAGATACTTAGGACGAATCTGAATACACCTGAGAGCACAATTTTTGATGAATAGATATAACCACTAGTGGAGTTTTTTTCTGACCATATGATACTATTAGCTTATTTTTTCCCTTTAAACTAATAAATACTTCTTGTTCTTTAAAGGAAAATAATGATTGTGCAGTATGCATTAATAATTTAGTCATCTATATGATTAATTATTTCTTATTATAATTACAATTCATATTACGCTTGCAATTAATTTAAAAAACAAGATTATATAAAGTTTTCAAAAAATGATCAAATAATTATAAGATTATTCTCAGTCATTAAATAGGTAAAGTAATATGAGAAGTATCATAAAACATAATAATCACTGAAGAAAAACTTCATCACAATGCATCATCATCATGGCATCATGAGATCTAATTGGCGTTTATAATCATGTGACACAGCAGCGATACACATGTTTATTCACTGAAACTTACAAAAGTGAAACTAAATTTTTTTATAATCAAAATAGGACGTAAACAACAAACAAGTTGAATGTTTTGAGTACAATATTGATGTATCAACTCCAGAGTATCAGTGAAGGAGGGAAAAGCTGTGTGTAGACTGTAATACACAAGCAAAATGTAATATTATCAACAAGTTTTATGTTGTTGTGTAAATTATGACACAACTGCATTTGTTTCTTTACAATAAGCCATGTCAAAACTATTAAAAAACAAAAAACAAAACAAACAACCCACCAGTGCATTCGGGGTCCCCAGAGCAAAGACAGACAAACAAAAGAAGCAGGTGACTACTGCGATGAGTTTAACCCATCACTTATTTATTCATATAGTGCAGCAGGAAGCTCCAGCAGCTCCAACATGCATTCATGGTGCCCAGAAGGTGAATCCCAACTGATGTGGCTTTCTGGCATTTTCTTTCCAGCCGCTGCAGGATAAAAGCTTTTTCTTGTCAGTCATAGATCCAGCATTGTGTCAAATCAAAATGTGGAGCAGCTATGATATTCGGAGGACACTGTGTAGTGTGACAGCGAAGGCTTAGAAGCTGAAGATGTCGTCTCAGAAGATATGTTTTAAAATTTGGTAAAAGTAAAAAAAAAAGGACATGAACTCTTGTCTTGGTTTATATTTCTAAAAAACTAACAAAGTGGTTTTACTATGTACACTCAAAGAAAGACTATGGAACAGATTCTGTTGCTAAAATTAGAGACTTCTTTCTTAGCTTGATTGGTTGAAATTGTCAGAAGTGAATGTTTGTGTGACTGGTTGTGCTGGTCTTGTGATGGACTGGTGGCCTTTCCAGGGTGACCTGTCCCTGCCTCACACCCAGTGATTGCTGGGATAGGCTGCAGCTATCCGCGACTCTTCGTTGGAATAAGCTGTACAGATAATGGAGGTATAGATAAACTGAAATGTTAGCAACACTATCTTAGCTTTCTTTGACATTTAGATCCGGTGCCCAAAACTGACTGATTACATTGAACTAATCTTAAATACTTGTAAATACTTTTTAAATACTTAAATATTTTTTTTTAGTAGCAACACATTCAACACTTTTTTATCTTTCCTTTCTGCTTTGCTTGCAGAAGTCATGTGTTTTCTTGTTTTTGCTCAGGAAGAAACAGCTTTGCCCCTCTGAGATGCACATGTACACATGCAGAGTCAAACTTATTGCACTGACATCATAGTAACTCTTTAAAGAAATCTTTTTGTTTGATTTTATATCAGGGGTCTGCAAACTGAGGCTCCGGAGCGATAAATGGCTCCCTGGACATTCTACAATGGCTTTTAATAACATGAGCTAAAAATGATTAATGTTAAAAAAAAAAATACCATTTTTAGGTGTTTTTTATATAATATTCAAATGCAGATTTAAGCTTTTTTCAGTTTCTTTTTCTGAGTAATTGCAATGAATTCCAGGAAAATTTTTAGATATATTTTCCTCATCATTAGTTTGGAAACAAGTGGCTTTTGTTTTCTATAATTTTCTTTAAATATCTACATTTAACAGAAATGAAAAATCTTTTGTTTTTCTAAAATTCTGGTTCTTCCAAAATGAGAACAACAAATTTCCCCCAGTAGATACTTTTCTATATCTATAGGTTGTCTTTTTATGTCTTCCAACATTTGAGGCTTAAATTGATTTTTATTTAGCAGGGCTGAGTTGGATAAACTACATCACCTAAACTCTGATGAGGTGGAACCTTTATCTGTGCGTGATGCATGTTGGCCATATCTGTTCTTCATCAAACGTAATTAAACAAAACGCTTTAGCTTTAAGTGCATTTTAGTCACACCAGAAAAAAACAAAACAAAGATTAATAGTTGTGTCCAATTAGCTGTGACTACCAATCTATGTCTTTAGATTAAATGTCATTTTAACACATCATTAAGTTACTTATGGAAGTAAATTTCCTCCTCTGTTCTGCATTCATCATCAATTCTAAAAGAGGGCGATACAGAAGTAATTCAACTGGATTTAGACTGGATTTGGCTAATTCATACAGCGGAGGGACGGTTTTGTGGTTTCACGTGTTGTGTTTAAGATCCTCCGTACAACAAGCTGCTCAGCAACAGAGTGATACCATGCAGGATTATGATTGGCAATTCAAAGTCTATAAATGCTTTGTGAGGAGCAGATCAGAAGAAGCTGAGCACAGCCCTCAGATCAAAGCCGCACTAATCCCACCTGCTGATTGCTCCTGTAGTGATACTGGTTTGAGTGGTCCACAGAGAGTTGGGGTCCGCTGTATTAGTTTCCAGAATAGTTACGTACATTGCAAGTTGAACATGTTTTGTCTTTTTTGACCTTGTTGAATAAAAAACATTTTTTTTATTTTAATAAGCACTTCAAGCATAATTTGAAACGCTATGAAACTCAGTTTCCTTTAGTTTCATCTTTTTAAAAGTGATGTAAATCTATTAAATTTGTGAATTTAACAAGGTCTATGCAGTCGTAAGCGATGGCTAGGGGTATATCGCCGAACGCCCCCAATCCTATTATTACACAACTCTCGAAAAGACACAATACAATAATATAAAGCCGTACACATTCAGTCACAAAACTCCACCTGGTGTCAAAACTTTGAACCAGGCTGGTAAGACGTCAGGACAGGGGGAATCCTGAGGTCATGACCTTTTATTTGCACTTGATTTGAAGTCAATGAGACAAATAGTTCCAGAGATATAGCCAGAGATATTCTATGCATAAAGCGCCACCTGGTGGGTAAACCATCAATCCCAAAATGGTGAAAATCAATACAGATCGTCCCATTTGGGGAGTTCAACAGGTACACCGAATATCAAAATTTAATTGTTAAAATTGTTAAAATTAAGTTCGAGGAAATAATTAACATGTAGAATTATATATCATATATAAAATATTATGATTATATTTCATCATTTTATTTATGATTAAAAGTTTTGAAACATTAGATGCATGTTTAGCAACATTCATAAATCCATCCATTCATATTTTTACCTGGTTTTCCGGGGTCGGGTGGGTAGAGGTGTGGTGCAGGGGCAGCTACCTAAGCAGCCCAGACGTTCCTCTTCCCAGAAACATTCAGCTGCTTGTTCTTGGGGAACCTGAGATGTTGCCAGAGGAGCTGTAAGAGATGTAAATGCCTTGGGTCTTCCTCTTGGTCCAGATGTGTCCAGAACACCTCATCAGCAGAGATGTCCAGGAGGACCAGGATGCCCAAACCACTGCATCTGGCCTCTCACCCTATCAAAAGGAAAGCCCACCCACCCTGCGGAAGAAACTCATTTCAACCTACTTTGCTTCCGATCCCTTTTTTGTCACTTCCCACAGCTGTTGTTTGGGAATGAGTTCGATTGAGCCACAAGATGGAATGAAGAGACCGCTTACAACCATAACATGTCACCTCCTTGAATGGACTGCAACAACAATGGGCGCATACGAGGGAAATTTATATTTAGAAATACCTATAAACTAAAAAATGTTGAGTATTGTCTAGCTCATGCTTTTACGGCTGAAGCATATGTTTACTTAATAAGATATGTTGTTCCTCTTTGCTGGAGTTCCCTTTAAGAAGATGGTTATGTTGCATATATTTAAATGTGTTTGTAAATACTTTTTTATAATGTTAACAATTGGTGAAATGCAGATGTTTAAACTTTTTTATGAAAACAAAGATTGCAAGATTAATTAAGCAAATTTTTCATCATGGCTAAGTTGACAAATATGAATCAAATACTTGACTGTGGTGTAGATGTTTACTCATGTCCTATTGGAGTACTTTTTGTATCAGTAATAAGAACAAAATTGTTTCAATGAGAAGGACAGTATCCACATCTCAAAACTGGAGTAATCCAAACAATTTAATTGCGGTGAAGCTTCAGAATATAAATAAGCCGATATGATTATAGTGAATAAACCTGTTTACTTTCCCATTTACCTCATACCTTTGTATTAAGCTTTTACACTTGAGTCAGTTGGCTTATACAGTCAGCCTTACAGTCAAACTAAAGTCATTAAACACTTTCCTGAAGGAAAAAGTTGAGTTTTTGGTAAATGCAACTCAGGTTTCCAACGGTTCCCCAGTGAATCCGATTATTCTTGCTTTCCTGTGGTTCTTGTTCATTCGCCCATGCACTGGAAAAAACTATGGTTGAGTAGTCGGCAGTCTTATCTACTGCTTCTATGTATACTGTCTTCTGTAAAGCAGGGATACCACATCTCCATTCTTGTGATTGAAAAAAAGGATCAGTGAGAGGATCAGATAGTCTTGCACAAAAAGAAATTAAGCCTTGGTTGAAAGGTTGCCATTTTTTCACTTCTGAGAGTAAAAGTTGACGAAAGTAGCAACTGTTCCTCCTATAATTCACTGTGTTTAGTGGGAAGTGGTCGGTGGACGCTGTGAATCTCTGCACTGCATGTAGCGCTACAGAAGCAGATTCAGCTGCATTGGATGGTAATAATAAATACTTAAGGGTGGGTTTTCAAATGTATTTGGCCCCGAATAATTGACCACACTGGAAACCCAATGAAGTAGGAATGAGACCATCCAAAAAGACCAAAGGCACCATAACATACTAAATCTATATGAGGTAATTTACTCAATAGTAAAAAAAATACATAAACTGGGAATACCAATACACAGGGACCCTACCAGGTGTAGAGCCTAACATGGAGGCTTCACTTTAACAAATTTCACTTTTGACTTAATTTCCTTATTCATGTAGAGAGGTTTTTTGTGACGGAGGCTGTGCATGATGTTGTTTAATCCCTTTGCCTGCATGGGCGCCGGCAGGCCTTTGATCAGCCTCTTGTTTGATTAGAGATATCGACAGCCCTCATCTGACGCAGCGGACAGCACTGCAGAGCGCCACTGCCCCCTCCTTCTGCACTTGTTAAGGATGATGAGATTAAAAAAGGTGAAGATCGAAGCATCGAATGTCAAGAAAGTGGAAAAAAAAAAATCATGCAGCGGCACCAGCATCTGGCTGGACTTTGACTTGATTCATGGGAACACTATTTCTTTTTATTTCTTCTCCTCTTTCTTTCTCCCTCTTGGTGTTTCCCATCATGCTTTTCCTGTCTCTGTGTGCATACACATAAGTGACAGGAAAATAGAAATATGAGCACACACATGGTCACAAAAAGTGCAACTCTCAGTGGCTGCCACCCTCGGCAGAAGATTAATAATGTTCTCCGGTGTGACTTTCTGAGAGGTCACAGTGGACTCTGACACAATACAAGAGTTTGCCTGAGACATGAAAGCTGCTTCCTAATAGTTCATTGTCCCCTTTGTGGCTGTGTGACATTTAGAAACACTAATAAATGTGCTAATGATGCAGTATTTTTACTGAGCTGCCCCTTGCCACCACTGGCAGCTACCACAGCTTCCTCTTGTTTGGCTCCTGTAAGGAGTCAACCACTAAATGTCCATTTTAACCCGAGACAAAAGGTGAAAGATGATGTGCTCATACAATTTGATATACAGCAAGTGTTTAGTGTCACTGAAGTGCTAGCTAACATCATAAAAGTTAGTTTAGGTAAGAGCCAATTTATTTATGACCACTCATTTTAAGAAGGAGCAGTTTTACTCGAATAAAGTTACTTAACTGTTTGCATAACAATTGGAGGTCAGGATTTAAAAAAATAAAAAGGACTCTTTCAAGAGTCTTCCTTGTGAAGCAAATGTAAAAGAAAAACAAATACAGAAACTAAATTCCACATTTAAAAAACAACAAAATGTTAGCAAATTATCAAAGACCAGACAGATTAAATACAGAGAAACGGAAAGCATATGAGGAGCAATTGTGAGTGCAAGACAAAAGCTACATAATTAGCGATTGTTGACGGTGCCAAGTCTGGGTATCGATGAGTTAAACCTATGGTGGAAATTTCATATCTTAGCTTATTTAGTATGTCATTGTATTATCACATAATGCATTATGTTCTTGTGCATCAGGTACCACCCTGTTGAAAGGCCCAAACATCCTTTAATCTTATACATTTATAAGCAACCAGACCTCAGTGTACATTAGGGCTGTGTTTAAAAGATTGATTAATCAATTCTGAATCGATTCTCACATCAATTCCTGAAGATCAATCCATAAGACCAAAGATCGATTTTTTAAAATACATTTGCCTTGCGATGGCTATCTCTCCATAGCCACAGATCTAACGTGGTAAAACACCATGCACCAAAATGTTTTGTTGTTTTCATTATTTTCATTTAGGGCTACTGTATTTTCTGGTTTAATGTCAATATATTCATAGTAATAATATGTTTCATAACTCTCTCTCTCTCTCTCTCTCTCTCTCTCTCTCTCTCCCCACCACACACACACACACGATCGAAAGAGCGTCGTG
>JBAMHX010000020.1:18058598-18075129 GCA_037177515.1 Pseudomugil tenellus
TATATATTTCTTTGTTGCTCTATACCCCAGAAAATGTCTACATAAACATCTGGTTCATCAGAGAAAACTGAAAAAGCGTGATGGCTTGTGGGGGCATCTGTGTCTGTGGAAAAGAAGATATCAGATGTACTTTACCATTCAAAAGTTTGGAGAAACTTTGTGTCCAAACCTTTGACTGGAAGTGTATAAAAGTATCACAGATCTAGAGGTGTATGCAAGTTTATTTAATACCATCTTGGTGATAATTTTTCCTTGAAAGTCCACGATTATTTCATCTGGATCAAATCTCATCCTGCAGACTGGTAAACAGTACAGCTTCATATAGAGAAGGGCTGCTTGATCATCTCCCGTTGAAAATGTATGGCGTGCTATTAGGAGAAGAATCAGATCACAGCCAGAAAGTGTTTAGCAGCTAAATTCTTGGATTAAACAAAATAGACAAATTCCTGAACCTGAGTTCATGAAACACAAAGACCTAATCCTTTAAAGAAAATGTTTCATTGTGTCGTTCCATAAAATGTTCTCTCAATACTCTCTAAGAGAACATTTTATAGATTAAATCTGCTGACTCCATTTTGCAGATGCTGGCTGTAAAACAGGAATCACATCCTACAATTAATTACATTGATAGCACAATCCATGCATGAGCTTATCAGCTAAACTGATTCGTTCTTTAAAAAAAGTTCGAAGTCAATTTTCCTTTGAAAAGCTAATTTCCATGTGTATGCAGATGTTGCTCGGTTTGTTTACTCTCGGCAAACGTGCCACGTTATGCAGAAACATACAATGAGCATAGATTTATCCAGAAAACGGTTTGTCAGCAGCCTTTGAACTGAGGCAGTGAGCAGACGTCTCTTTGCTGCTCTCTACCAGAACACAAGAGGGATTCAACAACAAAGTCAAACACTTTGTGCTCGTCTTTAAACATTTTGCATCTAAAAAGGATCAAACTGTTTTTATTAGACCGACCATCTCAGAAAAATATGAAATAAAGTGTTCAGCTGCAATTACAAATAACGCCTTTGTGAACTGTGAGTGATGTTAAAGGATTTACATTTGGTTTTATTTCCATTTCTTTGCTTCACATCTGCGTTTAGTTCTCTTTCACATCTTGTGCGTCAATAAAGCTTTTCAGGTAGCATATATATTAAAAAAACAGGAGAAAGTATAATAATAACCAGAGAAACTGAATTATTTGGTCATCAAAGAGCATTTAACATATTTACAGACTCGTAATGAGGAGATTCTTTAGAATGAAACATCTACAAGAATGTGTGAAAAACATGTTATTTAAAAAAATTCTGCAAGAAAAATGTGTTTAAATGATGTTGCAATGAGCAACAAACACACATACACAAACACACACACACACACACACACACACACACAGTGCTGATACAGAGAGAGGCTGACGTGCTGTCAGAGCAAAACGCCCTCTGCTGAGAAAATAACCTGCCTCAACCTCTTCCCTGCACACAGGAATGAAAATGCATTTGAAAGCTATTTTTTCTCAATTTGCTTCTGTTTAAGCAGATTGTCAACCAGTGAATACCAAAGCCTGGCCGCCCCCGACATTATTCATGACGCAGTGGTCCAGACTCGCAGGCTGCAGGAGTTGGGAAATACTGAAAGAAAGTCAAAGCAGAGAGCATTGAGCCGGAGGCTGCAAGGCTGAAGGCCCCGGCTGCTTTTTGTTTTTTTTCCATTTAAGCCAGGAGTTTATTATGGGTGCAATTTAATATCTGAGAGGAGGGAGAGATCTGGATTTTTATAATCTTATGATAAGGAAAGGGATTAAGAATAAAGAAGGGATTAATTTGCTTGATCTGCCAATATGGTGGAACAACAATTTCCCCTCAGGAGGAGGTCTATTCTCCTCCTCATACAAACCCAAGTATTACCCAAATACTATTCTGTGGAGAAACTTAATTTGGCCTTGTTTTGTTTCGATGGTCCCGACACCGTAATATCCTGCAACATCTTCACATAATCTGTTACCTGCTGAATCACGGCTCATATGTCAGTTATGAAATGAATGCATATTACAAAGCTGGAGTGGAACTCATACACGCAGCAGGAATTACCTGGATTTTAATTATGCAAAATAGGTTTAAAGTCATTTACAAGGGAGATGAGAACATCTGGTTTTCCATCAGAGCAGTCCATGATGTCTGTTTGAGCCAGATTACTGATTAAAAGGGGAAGTAAAATCCTGAATTAAAATTATGTCAAATGCTTAAAAATTGGAATAAAGATTAAATGATGCATAAAGTTTGAAAAATGTATAATTATTCTCAATTTATATTTAATAATTCCTCATGAAACAACTTATCAAGCTGTCAAGATTGTTTCATAATAAACCAACTGCTACTTTTTTTTGTAAAAAAAACATGTCTAACAAATATAACTCAAACAAATACAAGACCTCTGATCATTTTTACCAAAACTGCTGCAAAGAAAAGTTGCATGAGCCCATCATGAAATTTAGTGATGAGGAAAACGCTGCAACAGCAGCACAGCATAGAGGCAAAACTGCTTAAATATTTATCCATGTACAATCATTTTACACAAGCACACTACAAACTGCACGGTCATATTTTTGTTCACTTCTTTTTACCTTAACGTGCCTACAAATGAAATGTGTGCACGCATTGTGTGACGTGCACAGATCACGTTAGAAGCATGTTACTGGGCATTGTTTACAACACATAACCACAAGATCATTTTCAGAGCATTCCATACATGCACATGCGTTTTAATAAAAAAAACTATCTGCATGCAAAATATTGATATTTGTGTACTTGTAGGTGTGTGTTCAAATCCCCCAATCAAGAAAGTTAAGCAGAACATGGTTTCTTCATCTGGGCTGCTTAGACAGATGATTCAAGCTGCTGTGCCACATCTAATGTTATCTGCCTCAAATATTAATGCTACATGAAGCAGAGTCCAGTTCTGGACAACGGAGAATGCTTGACTCAGTAAGTTAAAGAGCGCTTTGCCAAACACTGAATGTCTGCTCACTTTCTTTATGCTGCAGGTTCAATAAACCATCTATTCGTTTCATAGTGCATCATAGTAACTTTGCACTATCAGACAAGCCTCCCACCATTGGAGTAACAAAGCCTTTGCTGTTCCAGACCAAACTAATTACGCTGACTTCATCCCCTTATACACACACTTCCTTCCTTATACACACACACACGTCCTTCCCAGGTAACAACACAGCGCCCCCTTCACAAGAAGAAGGTAAACTACAATCAAACATCTGGCTCCTATCCTACATATCAGACACAGCCATGCAGCCTTGGAGGTCTGCACGCTGCTTCCCTTGCTTTTGGCTTCCTCCTCCATCCACTACCGCTGCTGCTCTCTCCATTGCATTTTGACAGGATTGGAGCCTGAACACCAAACCTCAATGCTCAAAGCTTTTATCCATCCACTCATATGTTGTCTGACTGAACTGTTTTTTCTCTACAACCACAGAGTCCATCTTTTTTTTTTTAAATTGCATTTAAATCTAATTGCAAACATATGTTATGTACACAGGGACATGTCTGAATCAAGAAATTGGTCACTTGAATTAAACATTTTTATCTAGTTGATGTGAAGGAGTCCTGATGGGTTAGGGTAAGCACCCATCTTAAAGCTGTACAGTCAGTCACATCTGGCATGATGTTTTTATTTGAATATGTTAAACTTTATGTGAATGGTTCACTATGATTCCTCCAATAGTGAGCATTTCTGGTCATAGTGAGTACATTGTCAGAAGAACAGTTATCAAAACAAAGCTAAAGTAACAATATGTCTTAAAATACAGCAGTTTCCACCGAACATAGAAGAGATGTCTGCCATGCTGTTTTTTCCTTTATGCAGTGGATAAGCGATGTGAATAGATTATAACAACCTTCTGACCTACTAGAAGGCAGTTAGGCCTTACTGAACCACACCAATGGGCTGATGATGTGCATTCAATTGGGTGATAACATCCGAATCACACACTCTCTGTGTTGATTTCAAGCTGCATGTTTACCTGCCGGTCCACTGGCTTCATGAGCGTTCAGGCATGTCACCGCCTCATCTCTACTCTCGCAGCTCTCTACTTATAAAAGTCTCCAGCAAGCAATGCGCAACATATTTTCAATGGAGAACGGAACAAAATGTTTATCTGACGACAACACCGATCTGACATGACCTCCTAAAAAAAAAACAATGATTGTTTGCAAAGAATATGTTGGATAAAGAAAGCAACAGAATCAGACTAATTGTTTTTTTTGCCTCTTCGATTTCCAAGAGAGAGGACTGCTGCAAGGAGTCAACACCTTGCAAGCTTCTCTTCTTCTACTGTATGTGTGGGTAGGAGAGGCAGGCACACTCTACTTTTAAAATCAAACTTAAAACTTTCCTTTTTAACAAGTCTTATAGTTATGGATAGTCTAGCTGTTGATTAGTTATGCAGCCAAGGGGACATTGCATGATGCACTGACCACTTCCTCTTACTTTCTCTGCTGCTTATTTTCCGTGTATAGGACGGCAATGGCATCAATAATATATTTCTTCCTTTCCTGCAGGTCGTCCTGGATAGCAGCTGCAGTGTATATTGATCCGTCTTTCCTCCCCGACCCCAGTGAGTCGCGGCAGATGGCGGCTTTACCTGAGTCGAGTTTTTCCTTCCTGTTAAAAAGGAGTTTTCCTTCTCACTGTTGCCTCATGCAGCTCAGGATGGGAGATTGGATCCAAGTCCAGATTTAAAACAATGTTTTTATTTCCCTTAAATAAGCTATTTTTATGAATTGGCTGATCTCTGTGAAGCGCTTTGAGACGACATTGTCGTGAAATGGTGCTATACATATAAAGCTGAATTGAATTGTAAATATCAACTTAAACGTTATAAGTCACCTCAATGTGTTCCATGAAGGGGGTCTTCTGGGGAAATTGCAAAGCAAACACTTGGAAGAAAGGTTTCTGAACTAATTTCTCATTTTTTCTGTTACCTTGTATTCACCTATTTTATGCTTCATTCACAAACCAAATTACTCATTTAAAACAGAACAAATATGCAGATTTAGTCTGAAAACAATGCTGACACAGAGGCCTGGGCTCTTATGAAACAGTTAAGGTATTTCCAACAGTATATATCAACTGTTTTGTGCCGAGAAATACACAATCATCTTAATGCCTTGTCCTTTAGTAGCTTTATAACAGGCTCTGATCTCTATCTGCAGTGGGAGGAGAAGATGGAGGTGATTAGAAGTTGATGCTCCCTGAGGCTTGGGATTATGGTAAATAAACCAGCCTTCTCTGGAGATCATTAAAAACAGCTTCCTGATCCTCCTCAAGCGACTGCTTATAGCAGGACCCTGTGAGGCACCAACAGCCATTTTACAGGGGAATGATGTGCATGATGTGGAGGTTTTCCCGTTGGTTTGAAGGTTCCTTTCCAGTAAGTTTCCTCTTTTAATCATTATTCAATATAATTACAAGATTCATAACAAATAATTAATACCACAAAATAAAATGGACGCTGCCTTGCTCACCGTGGTAATATTCTGCACCAAAACCAAACACATTAAAATGACTTCGAGGCATTTTATCTATAATCCAGTTACAACCTATTAGAGTGCTTAGCAATGGATCCTTTATAAACCGCTCTTATGTCTAAATGATTACTCGTTTACTCAGCCAGCCAGTAAGACTTTAAGCCACACCGTTCAAAACCAGCATGTGACAGCCCAGTGAGACATACTGGGTCAATAAGCAGGCTGCGAGCGACGGAGGTGAAGCCACGTCGCCCAGCACCCGAGGTTTACCCTCTGGGAGGTTCAGACTAAGGCTGCAGCAGCCTTCATGCTTTCACACATTTATCACCTTTAAAGAAACAACGAGAAATATCCTGACATGAGATGGGTAAAAAGTCCCAGCGAGTATTCAAGGGAGTTAATAGCAAGACGTTCAACATCAGTAAAACATTTATCCTGACATGAAATCTCAAATTAGCTTTGTTGTAAACAGTTCTCAGTGATCAGATAAAGAAGAGATCAATAAGTCACAGTTCCTTTCAGGCTTTTTGTTCTTGCAGCACGTAATGCAGCTTATCATAACAGAATATTCA
Source organism: Pseudomugil tenellus (assembly GCA_037177515.1). Classification (NCBI taxonomy): domain Eukaryota; kingdom Metazoa; phylum Chordata; class Actinopteri; order Atheriniformes; family Pseudomugilidae; genus Pseudomugil; species Pseudomugil tenellus. The sequence continues at coordinate 18,064,708 of JBAMHX010000020.1, forward strand.
CAGCTAGTTAGTTTTTCTAACCTTTCTGTTCTGCAGTCATTCGGCAGACGCTTTTATCCAAAGTGACTTGCACATGATAAGTAATTAATCAACCAAGTTGAAAAGTTGAGTTGAAACATTTTCACATGGACTGTACAGCAAAAGGACAGAGACTCTGTAAAATTACGAAGGTATACTTAACCTATTAAACCTAAAATGTTTTAGCCACTGTAAACATGTTTATTTCTTCTGTGAAGTTGTCTCTTTAACACGGAAATCTATGGTGATTGACACCCTTCTGAAGCCCCTAGTGGATGAGGGGGGAACAGCAGTTTTAGGCTCCTGAATTGGGTTCACTGTGAAATCCGAAGTCGATTTTGCACATATTTAGTGATTTTCACTGGATTTCTGCAATGATACCCAACTCTGAAGTTGATACTTCAATGTCTACCAGTCAAAATATTGGATTCAGTACTTTTTGAAGTATATGGATACTACTCTGCTCATACAAAGCATTCCATTTGTTTTCACTCCTAAGTGCTGTGTCACATGGTTACGGTAACCTATGAGATATCATGATCATTCTACTACTTCAGTAGTCATATTACTTTTACAATAATATAATTTATTTTCCATTAAATAAATATAAATAAGTTCATCTTATATTAACCTGTAGCATAATTATTTTATCATTTTAAAAATATTTATTTATATTTTTTCTTCATTTACACAGTAAATGTATTATTGTTTTAAAAGCATTTCTTTTCAATACTGATGCTCTGAAGTTTTATTTATATCTCATATTGCTTTTGGTATAAAGATATTCTTATGTATTGTACAATTGGGATTTTCCTTTAAGGAGTTTCCATATTGGTGAGAAAGTACAATGAAGTAAAGGTATCATGTCCACAGGAGTTATTTTGGCATCCCTTTACACACCACTCGTGTTGCTTATAAATTTATCTTGGATTTGCTGACGTGTGAAATGGTTGCATTTCACGGCTGGGTCATTTCTCTGGTTCTTAGCTTGCTTGGAGATGGTATTGTTCATGTTCATGTTGCTTGCTCTGTCAAGAAAAACCCTGACCTTAAATCCCAGTCTATGATGAGTAATAACTTGGGCTTTCAGCTTCAAAATCTTATCTTTGTGTTCATGTAAATGATGCTGTGGAACTTTCAAAAGACCAAGGTTGTAACATATTTTTTTTCACATCTTATGTAGCAGAGGTCACTGAATGAAAACTAAAAAATGGAGTTTTATTAGAGAAGCTCAGACACACACAAGCTGTTGTCATGTGAAATCCTTGAGTTTTCAGTATAGTTCCTACCTTTTCCCTCTTTCCACCTGACACAGAACAAGTTATAACATAAATAAGGAAATGTGAGGAACATATGGGAAGATTAGGGGCAGATGTGGGAGTAAACAGAACAGATACACCCATTTAGAAAGCTTCACTTATATAACTACACATAAACACTTCTTCATGAACGCCACGCTCCATGGTGTCCTTCGAACCAACACAGACGCGCTGCTTGGAGAGGAAGATGAGAGGCCATCCATCTTTTAACAGATGTGATGAACATCAGGGTTTGACCCTCATTCTTTCCTTGATGCATCACTGCAGACTGCTTGTCATCTTTCTGTTTCTCTTATTATTCTCAGACAGATTTGCCTCAGGTGCATCTTTCATTCTCCGTTTCATTATTTGCTCAGATTAATACGAGCAATGGAATCGGCACTGGCGTGGTCGGTTAAGCTGTGTCTAATAGGCTGGAGTCTAGACATACACATACCAATTATCCACAGTAAATAGAATCCACGATTTGGCTGAAGGCTTTGTTTATTCAATTCTATTCACTTCATATCTGCTTGATTATAATTAAAGAAAATAAACACCACCTCAGAAAGGTGAAGAGAGAGATGTTATGTACTGTACAAGGCATCTACGCGTGTCATTACAAGCATGTAGCCGTTTTCTTCTGCATTTGCTGTAAATGTAAACTAACAAGGACCTTTATGTCTGGGGGATGATACAGAAGCAGGGCCTCACACTTCACTAACAACATGTTTATTAAAAGTTTAATAATAATGCTTGATCACACCTTTATTTGTAAGGATTTTAAATGTATTTGCATGAAGCTACTGAACAGAGTCCAGAATCTGCACGTCTTATTTTTTACTTCCAGGAGTTAAACTGCACCGCTATGGGATGTGATCTCTAAACAGTAAATCTTTTCAGTTTTCACTAGTTGCATTTGGATTAGTTTTCTTTATAAAATAAAGGCGATATTTGTAAAGATTCAACAAAAAACAATTTTGACATGCAGGTTGTTCAGTTAAACAGTGTTTATTTCAGAAAATCTCATTAACTGGACATGATTTTATGAGAATTGCAGCTCATGCAAGGTAACTGCTTACCCTAGTTTGTTGCTTTTTTTGTTTTTTTTGGCCGGTGATGCCGGATCAGACAACATTCTCCACCATACATCTGTAAAAGGAGGACAAGACTGAGCCTCCAAGTCCAACCTGTTGAAGTCTTCTGAGGAAGTAGAAGCACTTCCTCTCTGAACAGGAAGTGCTGTTACTCCAAATGTGGCTTTCACTGAAGTGAACATCCAGGTACCTGAAGTTGGGAGACCACTTTCAAACTTTGTTCCTCCTGAAGTCAACAATCATCTCCTTGGTCAGCGCTCCAGGTGCACCACCTACTCAAATGACAGCTGGGATGTTCAGAAGGGGGCCGGGGGGGCTCAGCTCACAGCCAGGAAGGAAGCTAGTGCTAAGACATGGGAGACGTGACAGTCTGTGGTTTGTTTGGAGGGCTCCAGCTGGAGGAGGGGTTGAGTCCCAGCGTGTGGAGTTTATGCACCATGGTTGGGGTATGATGGTATGAAATGCAGTGAAATCAGAGCAGAACCATATCGGACTCCTTTCGTTCCAGATGGACCACTGATGGGACGCTTCTGCCTGTAAACATACTGGAGGGGATTGACACTGATGGAATCTTTAATGAGGGCCATGACAAGTCACTTTGCGACTTTCAGGGTGAGAACCACAGACTAACAGTTCTTTTGGCCTCTCACTGTGGAGCTTTCGGGGATAGGAATGGTAGTGGAGATGTCCCTGAGAGAGGGAGATGTTGGAGGTGTCTGTTCACATTTCTGACAGCTGAGAAGCTCCATCAGGACCCAGTCTGGGATAATGTCATACCCAGAAGCTTCGCAGGGGTTGAGTGTTTACAGGTTTCACTCTGAGGGTACCCATCTGGTGGCACAGTGAGTCATATAGCAGAAATGTTAAGTGTACACAACACCCCTTATGAATTCATTATTGAATCATCAATCATAAGGGGGGGGGGGGGATTTTGTGCACAATAGTGTGACTAATTACAAAAAAACCCATAATTTTAAAATCAGTTTTATAAACAATTGTTTACTAAAATCCTGCATTGCATTTCTTCAATCACTACCGCATAAATATTTTTACTTCATCAATAACAAGAAAAAAAAGAGACAAGTTGTGTTTTTTCAGCATGTTTAATTTCAGGTGGTGGGTTTAGGACTTTTACATTCTCTCCACAAAAACTTTGGAAAATGTCTCCTCTATTACAGGGGTGGCCAACTTTGGTCCACAGGTTTCAGGAGTGTCCCTGCCAAAGCACACCTGACTCAAATCAATGGGTAACAAGTCTGCTGCTGTTGGAAGCAACGGCTAGGGGTATGTCCCCAAATCCTCCCAATCCTCATATTTCCCAAAGAAGCACATGTTCAGTCGCAAAGCTCCAGCTGGTGTGGAAACTTTGAACCAGCATCAGGACAGGATGAATCCTGAGGCCATGAGCTTTTATTTGAACTTGATTTAAGGTCAATTAAACAAATATATGATTTTTTTGTGAATAAAGCGCTACCTTTTGGGGAAACCATAAATCCCAAAATGCTGACATTCGATACAGGTCGTCCCCTTGGAGACCTAAACAAGCACACAGAGTATCAAATTCCAACTGTGAAAACTGTTCGAGTTACCATGCTCACATGAAAGATATCTGGTGGTGGTCATGATGAAACCACTGTATCCCTGACACTCTGCGTTCGGATTGGCTCTGCATAGATCTGATAATTAAGTGTGATATATGTCACACGTGCTGTAGTAGGGAATGTAGATGGGATGCAGTTCATATGAAGCAACATACAGAACTGTATTACATGCTGCCTTCACTTGCACGTGGACTTCAGAGTATTATTCATGTAAATGTCAATTTAAACTGAATCATTTTAGATAAGGACCACTTTTGCCCTCCAGACTAATGTCAGCACTTTATTGTGTGTTCATTAGTTATATCTGAATACCCCGGAATACCAGATGTGGGACACTGTACTGCTGTCAAGATTTAGAGGTCCAAATCCTGACACTGTAGAAAAATAAGCTCGCTTCCACAGAGGAAGTGCAGCTATGAGTCAGACACACCTTAAACTCATCACCTTCTCCTGCTGTCTGCTGACGTTGAGCCACATTTGCTTACAATGCAGAAAAAAGTATGTGCTCAACCTGGAGTCATCACTGCAACCCTGGTACATCGCAAGTGACACAAAGTCAGAAGTGAAAATCTTAGTATAGACGGGGTTAAATCTTTCATGAGTTGATCATTTCTTATTTATAACGGCTTTTCAGACATATTTTTTACTGATTTATGACTGAGGTGCTTGATGTGACCTTGAAGGTGCAGTTAGAAGTTGAACAACTTAGTCAAAAAATCAAAACATAACATGGATGTTAGATGAATCATTTTTACTCATATGTAATGGATATAAGAACAGTCCTGGACATCCAACCCACATTCAGTGTTTCAAGTGTGAGTTTGAATCTCTTTGAAGTAAAAACATTTAGTGGTCTAAACATTCAATTCCATTCAACTTTATTGTCCCAGAGGGAAATTTCTCTTGGGCTCACAGTGCTGCCCACAGCTGCAGATTACATGCAATCACCCTTACCACATCCAGACAACAGTCATCTCGATTGCACTTTTCATATACAGATAATAAGCCAAACTCTAACTACATTGCCCTCCCTCAGCACAGGACTCCACCAGATACAAAGCAACAATAGTGTGCACTAGTAATAAAAAGGCAGGTCAAGTGTTAAACATAGTCATGATGGCTTGATGGGATTCAAACTGAGCATCACATGGAAAGAGAAAGGTTGAATGGTTGTCTGTTCCTGACAAGATGGTCTTAGTTCAGAATCGGTAAACCCCAGAAATGGTTGTACAAGAATATTCAGTTAGATTGGCATTAATTGGTCCAAATAAGAAAAATATGAACACAAGTTTTGTGGAACAATGACAAGTCCTGTGTGACGTTATCATGTCAGTGATTCCCAACACCTTGTTGAATGAATGGTATGAAAAAAATGAAAGCAGTTTTAAAGGCAAAGGGGGGTCCAGTGGAAACAACCAGTCTGCAAAACACTGCTGAACAGAAAAACAATGTGATTAACAGTTACATGTTTTAGACAAGTGTGAATCTGACCAACAAAAATAGATTTTCTGTTTAAAATAAGCTCAACTTTTACAACTTATCTTAAGAATGAGCACACTTGACCTCCCTCGGACTTTGTCAGAATGAAAAACAACTTAGTTTTAGAAAAATATGTTTTAAAACCTTCACACACGTTCTGCAATTATTCCTGTTTATGGAGAATGAATTGTTTATTTTTGACATTATTATCATGCATTCCACTCAGGCCTTGCGGATAAAAGTGTTAAAATCCTGAAAAGCATTGCAATTAGTGAAGAAATGCATCATGGGAAGAAAGTGGTAACCACATCCCACAATCATGATTATGATCATTAGAATATTACTGCCGTGTTAAAGAGGGTGTGCATCTCCTGCAGAGCCTCGTTATGCATATGTGGTAATGTCACACTGACTTAATTTATTACTCACCGAAACACATTTACAGGCGCAAACACTCTGTTTTCGCTCCTTTGACTTTGTTATTGTGTTATTATTGTTTGGTAACATGAACCTCATGAAAAGCTAATTCGATGATTAGCAGTTGCTTTTTTATTTGCACCATGTAAAAAAAAAACAATTTTGATAAAATGTCTCATTGAATTTTTATCTGAAGGTAGTATAGCAGTGCAAACTGGGAACGAGTGCTAATGTTAGCAAGTGGCTCCCAGGTTTCAGGTGAAACCTTGGCACCCTTAATCTTGGTCTAAAAGGAGTCATTAAAATCTCACAAGCATCAGTGCGGGCTTCTGCAGGCGCTTCAAGTTTGTTAAGCAGCCAAAGTATCAACTTTCATGAGGAAAAAGTGGAGATGCTTCAAACCGCTTTAGCCAATATATTGGTAATAAAGAAAAAACAAATACGTTTTATCTTGTAAAATGAAAAAATGGCGTAATGGTTAGCACTGTGGTCTTACAGAAAGAAGATTCTGGTTACCCTTTTATTTGGTTATTAAGAAAAATGCAAATGTCCAGGGAAAGTTTAAGGACTTGTGCTGTTCTTGACTGGTTGAACAGAAGCAGAGATCTGATGAGTCAAGGTTGAGGTGAAACATCACCCAAAGCAGAGAGCAGAGTGCTGTTAGGGTACAGAAACAGGATTTTATTCCCAACTATTCTTTGGTGAACAATCCAACAGTATGTTGGGTTATGTTGCTTTGGGGTAATGCTAGTTAGTGCTAATGAAAAGAGAAACATGTCATAACCTTTGCTTTTACCCCTTACTCGCACAGAATGTCTTCAGCTAAGATGAAGCAGCTCTGACTCAACAGCTTTTGTTCTCATTCGATAGGTTTGGTCTCATAACCAATCAATGGCAACACAGTTATTCAGCTTTTTCAGCCTCCAACGTGTCCTTGCCATCAAATTATATATATATATATATGAAAAAATGAAATGAAAAATACTTTATTAATCCCAGAGGGAAATTTAAATTCTGTAGTCATTTGGTTCAGCTGGTGAGAGTTTTTCAAGCACCGGAACAAGGCTGGATTTCTTCCAATATGTGTTGGATAGCATGCTTTTCTGACTGAGACTGGTGTTGGAGAATTCGACATAGATGTCTTGAGCAGGGAACACTTGGATTGACACCATTTGGACTTGACACCAAGAGATGTGGAGGAAGATGAGGTTTTGTTCAGGGCCCTGACTGGGCTGCTAGGTGACAGAGTGGAGGTGTGACCGGAAAGCTGTAGGCTCATGGGGTTAGCATGTAGCTCTTTTCAGCTAGTGGTTCCATGTATCTTGTGCAGATCTTCTCTTTAACAGCAACATGTCCAGGATGACACCAACACTGGATAACCAGTACCGCAACTCCTCCACCCTTTAGTTTTCCGCTGAGTTGTTTATTGTGGTCTGCACGGACCGTCTTGAAGCCGTGTACAGAAACACAACAGTTGGGGATATGTTCCGTTAGCACCTGGAGCTCGATAGTTTTGTTAGCTAGCGAGCTAACGTTACCCATCACAACAGCTGGAAAAAACATTTGAATCTTCATCATCTGCTCTCTGCCTCACTCCTGCACTACGTCATCTCTTCTTTCTTTTCAAGCATCAGATTGTTGGGTCAATATGATTGGACAGAACTCCAGATGTTGGGGAGACCCAATTAAGTTGAATCAGGGAGGCAACTTTAACCTGCAGGATTGTGGCCCTCGAGAGCTGGACACCCTTCCTCTATGTTATAGTGAAAAAAGATACAACGACTGCAACACTAATGTGCTTTTTTCTTATATGAAGAGACTGAGTTTAGGATAAGCTGCTGTTAATATAAAAAACATCAACCTCAGTGGACAATCACCCAAACTGAAAAAGAGAAAACCTGTCAATCACATTAAATAGAAGATAATTATTGTCAATTATCAAACATGCATGTCCCATAGAGCTACTACACTGTGCAGTTTAACACTGCAAATAGGCCTCTAGTGACAGGTTCAGGAGCCAGCCTTGCTGAAAACCTACATGATGATCTACAAGAACAGATGCTTTGAGAAAAGATTTTGAATTAAGGAAGTCATCCTTCTGTGGATTATATGGAAGCTAGGATAAAGTCCTGTTCTCACAGATTGGTTGAGATGGCATAATACTTGAAATAGAAAAAAAAAATCAGGGTTTGACGGCTCATTAGCAAAGTAGGAAGTCCTCAAACTAAGTTTGCCACTCATGGTTCAGCTGGTGTCACAGTAATCAGGTTTGCATTCTGGCGAATGAAATATGATGTATGAGCATCTGCTTTCCAAACGAGTTTACACTGGAGTCAGAGCCTGATATCGCCAGGCGAAGATAATCATTTCTTGTTCTGTCTTAAGCTGTGAGATGGAATGAGGTGCAGCTGAGGTGGGAGAGAGCCAGATGGATATTACGCTGACTTTTGAGGAATGGAAGGCAAACAAAAGGGTAATGGGGAAGGAAGGCAAACTCAATCATCCAGTACAGAAGGTTTTTTTTCTCCTTTAATATCTGTCAAGGTTCTCAAGTGTTATGCGCTGAAGACAGCAGGCAGGTAAACAGAGAGGCGAAGAACTGACCCTTCAAAAGGCATGTTCCTTTACACATGTAGCATCACGACATACGCGATCACACAGAAACCAGGCTGAAGTTGGACAACGAATGAGGACAATATGCTGTAACTTATGTTTTTATTATGGACATATTGGTACTTTAGAGGTTCTGGTTTGGATGGTGAAGCAGTATAACTTATTGACCATAATTCCAAAATATTTAAAACAGAGCTGGGTGGATGGATCCAAATAACGACATTATCGATACCAAGGTTAGTATCTGCATTGTTGGACCTCAGTAACATGAAATTGTTTCTCCTCCAGAGGGCATTTTGGGTAAAAACCCCAAAAATGTGAATGAGTACTAACCACAAAGGAAAATTTTTGAACCTCCCTGAAAAGGGATAAATGAAGTATTTTTCCAATTTATTTCAAAAACGGATTTATTTGTAATAATTTCTGACATTGCATTTGTTATTGAACTTTTTTTTTCAAAGAAACAAACAAAACACAAGTGAAAAAAAATAAAAAAAGAAATTGCTCAGATCTGTCATTCTGTTTGTTTGATTGTGAAATTTCAGCAAAAGTGTCTCTATGTGCAATACTTGCACTGGATTTACTTTGGATTGATACTAAAATCTGCTGTATCACTGTCCCCTAAATCAAAACACTATAGTGCAGGGATGCGCGACTCCGGTCCGCGAGAGCCCCTTCCTGCAAGTGTTGTGAGTTTCCCTGCTGTAGCACACCGGACTCAAATCAATGGATAATTAGCAGACTTGTCAAGTTTGACACCCCAACTCTCCTAATTAGGTCTGATGTGAATCAGTTGTGTTGCATCAGGGAAGCTCACAATACTTACAGTGCTGCCTTTAAGGACCCGAGTCGCCCATCCCTGATGTGTGTGTTCACGTTAGTTATATTTTCATTACTGTGTTGAGATTTGGTGGTGGGAGGTTCTCAATTAATAGGGGAATACAAATACCTATAAATGTTTCTGCAACTCCGTTTCTGGTATCAGTAGTCAAAAATCCGAGTGGGACACTCAGGCAAAATCCAAAAAAATCTACTAGTTCAAGAAAGTGTACGAATATATGTTGTTTAGTGACTATAAAGGGTTAAGCATAAATAATGAAATTTAGGTTCAGTTTATGGTAGAAAACCCTGTTGTACGTTATTTACTTATTTTAAATTAAAACGTCATGTGTTTCACGTCTTTACAATAAAACTATGACATTATAAAGTGACAACGTGTACCCTTTTTTTTTTTTTAACCAGCTATGCTGCCATCAGTGTGTGAATGTGTGTGTAAATGGGTAGATATCAGGATCTGTAAAGCACCTAGGTCACTGAGAGATTAGAAAAAAAAGGGCTATACAAGAGAATGCCATTTATCATCTCAAGCTTGGGCCGTCTGCGAGAGTGTTTGATTGTCCTACGCAGTATCTTAGTTGTTCCTAGGACTGTGCTCTTCTGGATGGAGATGTCTGATGTTTCTCCAGGTATCTGTTGGAGCCACTTCTCCAGTGTGGGGGGGCATGGCCCAAAGTCCTCCAATAACTATGGTTAGTGTTGCCTTCCCCCTTTTACCTTGTGTCCCTGGTATTTCTGCAGTTTCTTGTGTTCCCTTTTCCTCATATTTCCATCGTTGGGAAAGACAACATCAATCACTACGGCTTCCCTCTGCTGCTCATCCATGTCCGGTTCAACAGATCCCACCATTTAGTCAGTGTCTACCTGGAAGTCACGCAGAATCTCAGCTCTCCCAGTCTCTACCACCTTGGGAGGTGCTTTCCATCGAGATGGTTTCCACCCAACTATCATTAAGGATAAATAAAAATTATTTAATTGCTAAATTGTTTTATATATATATATATATATATATATATATATATATGTGTGTGTGTGTGTTTGTGTGTGTGTGTGTGTGTGTGT
>JBAMHX010000020.1:18075229-18086706 GCA_037177515.1 Pseudomugil tenellus
TGTGTGTGTGTGTGTGTGTGTGTGTGTGTGCGTGTGTGTGTGTGTGCGTGTGTGTTTACATGTGTGTGTTTTCAGCATTTTCCTGGAAAACTGCCCTGTCCTTCACTGATAAAGCTGGCTTGGATAAAGTGAGTTATGGTCAGGTTTCTTTCCTTTCAGTGAAGTTAATCCCTCTTCTCCGTACTTGGAGATGAGCGGATAGTCGGGGCAAAAACATTTTAATTTGGAAATGGTGCTGTAGCAACATTGTTTTAACGTTTTCAGAGCTTTACAGTAAAATCTTCCTCTAAGCTTCAACTAGGAAACAAAGCTATTCCTTTGACTTTGAATTACAGTAAAAGCTTTTTTTTCCCCTCACTGAAGATGATTAAATTTTGTTATGCTGAGTCACCAACTCAAATTTTTTTAAAGGAGCCTGGCACAGTCAAGGCTTTATTTCAACTACTCTTCGCATCTGAGATTTGAAACATTTCAACACTTCGAATCACGACAAGTTTCGGAACAACTTCTTTTTCTAAAATTACTCATTTACTGGGTCAATGCCAAAGTGTGAACTATAGATCGGTTAAGATCCAAGGGTAGCCTCTACACTTACATCCAGAAACGTCCAACATAACCACCATTGATCACAATTTCCTTCTTATCTGTTTGAAGGTATTAAGTGAAGATGACCAGAGACCGTATGTCTGCTAAAGGTAGGATACCTACATCTTCTTGTGGAGAAACAATGTTAATTACATGTATTCTTGGTCCAAAACTCCCCCGAATGACCAAAGTGAAAGTTAAAACTTTCATTAGATGAATCAGCCACACAGACGGTGGAGCCACCATTGATGTTAGAGGGAACACAGCTGGAGAGGCGGTGTAGCTTCAGCTGCGTCCTTTCCTTTCAAACACCATTAGAACTGATTAAAGTGACTTCGCAACACTGCATCATCTGGTCACAACAGATGAGTGGATTAGCAGAAAGAGACTTTTCCCCCAGTTTTACACTGACTGTGCTTCTAATCCTTGCAGCATACATTGTGTCCATGAAAATACACACCTTATAGCACCATTATGTGCCACCACACACAATGATCTGACCTTTCGTTTTGCACGCTGATAAAAGATGATGGTTATTGAAAATAACATTATCTACGTGTCTTTGACGTGTGCTTTCTGTAATGATGTGGGTGTAATGAGCTGACAGAAACACATGATCTGCAATTCAAACCCACATATGACACTTCACAAAGAAAGTGACTTATGTCCCTTTTAAAGTGTCTTCTTTTCCCCATCTCTTTTGGCGCCTCTAATCTTTTCCTTTTCAGGTTCTACAGTATGTTTTCAAGCTTCCAGCTGTCAGAAAGCTATCTGTGCTGCTTCTCCTCAGTTGTTGTCAGTAAGACTCCTGGCAGACAAGTGGGCCTCTTCATGTTCGATGTAAAGTAATTCCAAGTGACATTAAATTGTCGAAATGACACATTTCCTGCTATGCTTTCAAACCAAAAAGGTTTATGAGAATGAACTGACTACTTTAGTGAGTGTAACGCTGTTTAAAGCAGCTTCTGACTCCATCCTAAACACCCATCTGTCCATGAACATCTTATGTAGTACTCAGAACTGCTTATTTTGTGTTCTAAGAAAAAGTCTGCAAATTTTTTGTCAATGTATTTGTGCCTTTCATCCAACCTGAAATTGCAGTTTTGGGAGACTGGAAAACAACATCTGGGAAAAACATGTTGAATATTTTCAAATAATCTAGCTGTGTCTGTGTGTCAGATTGTGAAATGCCATCTATGTAGTTTGTATCATAATAACTCCTTTGTTTACATATCAAAGGCATAAATGTGTTGGTGCTAATCTTATTAATAGGACACCATTGGTCCAACTCTGAACTGGATGGTTTAAAAGGTCTATTTTTATGAGCTTTTAATCTTCTATTAGTCTTAATTGTAGCTTAAAACAATCCCTGAAGTAGTTTTATTTTCTACCTGCCCCAGGAGGTGTGCTTGTTACTGCTGCTGCGCTCTTGTCAACAGACACACCCTCTGAATGCCGACTGCAGACAACGCCTCTGCTCAGTGGGGGCAGGCGGATGAGACAGAGGAGATGCGAGCAAGCCGTTCCCAGTTCCAGGTAGAGACCTCGCAGCAAGAAATAAGTGATATGGCAAAACTATAGTATGGTGCATGTTGCAAAATGTAGAATATTGTCATAAATGTGCAAAGGATAGACTGTGAAATGGCAAATATAGCAAAATATGGAAGCTTTAATTTCTCAATCACGATAACTTGTCTTGTGTTAACTATGATCTCAGTCTGATGATGTCTAAATGTCATCAGGGAGATATAGAGGACTTTTCAGTTACATGAAGTCACTGAATGAGAACATTTTATGCTTGTTTTATCCCTGTATCAGGGTACTCTGGACAGAAAATCACACACACACACACATAGTCATTCTTGGGTACAAATTAGTGACCAATTAACGAAACATCTTTGGATGGTGGGAGAAAGCCGGAGTACCTGGAGACAACCCACGCTAACACGGGGAGAACATGTAAACTCTAAACAGAAGGGCCACTGTTTAGATCTCTCCCCACCAAAGGCAGCCACCGTGCAGCGTCTGGGATAAGCTGCAGCTCCCCCACAACCTTTAATTGGACTAAGCAGTTTAGAAAATGAATGAATGAATGAATGGTGCTTAATTTCTTGTTCTGGTGCTTCTTTTTGTTTTTATTTTATTTGTGTGCTTTGTGCTTTGTTGAACAATAAATGAAGCAAAGCAATATTCAGAGTTCTCTTGCTTTAGTCTAACTAGAAATTCCCAGAAATTCCACTGGTAGTGGGGTCAACCCCTTTTACCCAGCTGGTCATGCTGTGACATTTCCCTGTGTTACTAATGAGACAGGCTTAGTAAGTAAGGCCTATGCTGAGACAAGCAACCTGGCAGAGTTTGGCCCCAAGGGCTTTTCATCAGGCCTCAATTCACATTTACCCCATAAAATACAGTGTTTTTCTTTTCTTCCATTAATCTAAAAGTCTGCTTTTCTTTCAGTGTGCGTTTAACAGCATATTGATTAAAGATAAAAAGCAACTAGAGAAATCTTTTGAACTTTCTTTGGATCCTGTTATTCAATCGCTGGCTTTCTTGTTTTTTTATCTTTAAAAAATATTTCCAAGCTGAGTCACTGTCATGATCTAAAGTGGAAATGATTGTTCTTACATTTGTTTTACTGCAAATTGACTATAGTCAATTTTTGTGTCAGTGAAAATTCTTATCAACATTTTTAGATTGTCCAGAATGCTGCTGCAAGATTTATACCTTCCAAGTATTCTCATGTCATACTAAATCAATTGCACCGGCTCTCCATTACAAAGTGCATTTGAAGATTCTGGTCTTAGAATATGAAGCGGTAAATGTTTGCTTACAAGTTTATATCAGTAATCTTTTGAAGAAGGATATGAACAGAGGGCTGCCTTTGTTACCCACATGATTTGGCCCATTTTTAAGGAACTTAGTAATGTTTTGTTTGACGCAAAAAAGGGAGCAATACCACCGAACTTGTAGGGACAGTGAAGAGATACATAGTTCACATGCAACCAACTCAATAAACAAACAACAGAAGAACAGGAACAGAAAGAAAATGCATAAACAGCCATATATAGTCAGTCACTTGGCAGCAGTTCACTGCAGGTTTGTTGACATGGTGAAGACAAGTTACTGAAGATCAAACTGAGCACCAGAATGAGGCAGAAGTTGGATTTAATTGATTTTTGACAGAGATGTTGGTCTGCATTTTTCAGAAACTGCTGATCTACTTGGATTGTCAGACACAACCACCTCTAAGGGTTTACAGAGCAAATGAAAATGAGAAAATATGCAATGAACAGCAGCTGTCTGGAGGAAATGCCAGAGGTTATAGGACAATGGGCAGACGGGTTTGGAGATGACACAAAAGCAAAAGTATCTCAGAAAACTGCCAATTTCAGACAAGGTGTGAAGAATAGCTTCTCTGAAGGCAAGAAAAGTTTATTAATACTACACATTTCAAATAAAAGAAGTGTTTTACATTAAAAACTGTACAGATGATGCAAAGAATGCAGCAAAAAGGTAAATGGCAGCAAATAGCTAAAATCAATGAGACCATAACAAAATAAAACATTAGAATGATTAAAGATAAGTTTAAACTTACAGTGCAGATTTCATACATAGGCACAAGGGTATTTTTTTAAACACACAACACATTCAAACTTGCAAATGTTCTTCAGCAGCAGAAAACCACACCGGATGCCCCTCCTGCAGCTAAGAGCTGAAAAACTGAGGCTGCAACTCACAGATTTACTATTGCTGTACAATAAATTATGGAAAAACATTGCCTGGTCGGATGAGTCTCCATTTCAGCTTTACATGCAAATAGTAGAATCAGAATAAGGTGGAAACATCTTGAAAACATGAATTCATCCTGCCTTGTACCGATCGTTCATGCACGTTATGCGGGGAATTTTCCTGACATTTTCCGCTGCTTACCGACATATAAACACCAAAGGGTTCAGGATTATTGTTGTTGTAGCAACATGTGAGTGGTATGGCAAAACTATAGTTTAGTGGATCTTGCAAAATACATAATATTATCATAGATGTACAGGATAGACTGTGAGATGCCAGATATAGCACAAAATGCCCTTTTATTCTTCTTTTTTTATCCTTCTGCACTTCACCTCTTACATATAAGACGCTTACTTTAGTGGACATGTTTTTCCCTTATGCTACCTGTTCTAATGCAGCATAAACACATAAGAAATGTCCTTCAACATGGAAGTTGAAGGACTTCCTTGCACATTGAACATTACCGGTACTGTTTCAGCCAGAACATATGGTTAACATGAAATTTAATGCAATCAAGCATTTACCAGGTAAAAGCATCCCTGCACCTGCTGGTTCCTATACAAGCCTGCTCAGGGTATCACATTTTCCCCCAGACACAGTGCAGCCACAGGGAGCCATTCAGAGGTTCCAGGTCTCTCTAATTCACCCGAGTGTCGTGACAGCTACCTGTGTGACTAACCCACAATGTACTCCTGGATCGGGAAAAATTTTAAGAGCTGTTGTGACTTGGATAAAGACAGGTGGGCAGGTTTTGACCTCTTCCATGCAGTCAGCCTATTCAACCAGCTAAGAAGGGGGTATGTTCACAGGAAGACAGAGAGCAGCCCATGGCACTTAAACAGCAGGATGCTTTGGAGTTGAAGCTGTAGATATAAAGGCCACCATTGATTTTTTTTTCCTCTCACTCTGTAATTTTACCTCACTGTTTAGTTGTGGATGTGTTTTAAAGTACTCTGTTTCTTTGCAACTCTTAATATTTTCAGAAGCAAAGAATGACTGTGCATGTGTGTGTGGTTAGTGGTCAGAGAAAGGAAGACAGCAGCGGGCAAGTTGCTTTTAAAAACTGCTTGACTTGACTTCGTAATGTTGCTGATCAAAGGAAATGCTTCCTTTCTGGAAAAGGTTGGCTATTCTTGCACAATTTCATCAGTTTTCCCTGCAAACTATCTGCTTTTAAAAGTAGAAACTGTTATTATTATTATTAACTGCGAACTGGGGCCTCTAATTCTATATTAAAGAGATAATCAAAGGATTATTTGTTATTAGGGAAGATTTTTCCACATTCCACAATATTCCAGTAATATCAGTTTAGTCCTTTTTATCAAGCTCCAACAAAATGTATTTTCAATACACACACAATGTTGATGGAACAAATCGGAAGAATCACATACTGTTGCGACAGTGTTTGCCTTGCTTGACTAATTCTTTGTTCTGATTATAGGTCGGTGTGTCATCTGGGTGGTGTGCCATCTTTTTCATCACATCACCTGACCTTGGTGCACCTGACAATAAATTCCCAGGTTTTAAGTAAAGTCTCTCTCTGCCTCGGCATGGTTTGTTCAGACGCTGACTTGAACCCACTTTAGACCATCACGTCCGCTTTTACACACTGCATACACTTTTTTCCTTAATAAAGCACTAAAAAATTTAAAAATGTATATATTTCATAGTATCAATGTCATTTCCTTATTTTTCTCTTAGCTTACAATGCAGGTGGAGACAAATAGGGGTCTCGTCCAGGATTTGAACCCAGAACCTCTTGGATACTATGAAACTACATGAAATTACAATTAAAATATACTGTATGTATTAAAGAAAATAGCACTCTGAAGAGAAAATCTAAGTTTGAGGCCTGTAGAGACAGAGCAATGGCATGGTAACAACCACTTTGTTTTAGTGTTGCTAGACACCCAAACTATTTAGTAACTTTCAACTCTTTAAAGTCTCAAAGCAACTTCTAAGCTAGTAGTTGCAGAGAAAAGATCATGTTGCCTCCTATGGATGTGTTGGAGAGTTATCAAGAAATAGTTGGTTTAGATCACACTGACCCTCAGGCCAAGTCATTTTCGACTAAGAGGTCTGGGTTTCACTTGCATGATAAATACCTGATGACTACACCATACAAAGTCTTTCCCACTCTTTCTGACAGATAATGAGAGGAGGACCTTTTCAGAGCATAAAAGCTCCAGTCAGGAACGTCATAATTGCTTTTCTTACGGCAAATTTGCTTTTACTTTCTCTCAGTTAATGAAATTAAACCAGAACATTCTTCCCACAATCAGCAGTGCGGTAGACCTAAATGTCAGTGGCTGCTGGATTTCTTCATTCAATTTGAGCAAACACCCAGGAGAGAGAGGGTATATGGCATGAATTGATTGACAGAGTTCCATTACAAGGGCTTATCAGACCTCTGTTTGCAATTATCCAGGTTCAGTATGGTGGTTGGATTTGATTTGTGCCGGGATTATGGTCACAGAGATGTCTGCAGAAAGGAGTACTGCTCCATATCATGACCCTTTTATAATTTTCATTAGCATGCCTCTCCTGCTAACGCCCAGGTGCAACTCCCTGCCAGCTCATTGTTTGTCAGTATTTCCAGGGTGGAAAAGTATTTGTAGATTTTTTTAAATATTCTATTTTGACATGATGGATTGTTGCTTTTATGCAACATTTGGTTGTGCAGGCTTGTATGCATAATTAGCATACAACAACAACAAGTACAAAAATACAGTTAATGATGCGTTTTTGTCAATGATATGGCTTGAATTTTCCCCATGTAGTGAACAGAAAACATTAACTGCTTTGCTGCTGCAATTCTCCTGGGAAGTAGTTGACAAAGACAGATTCATTACCTTTACTTCATTGACAGTTTTATTTTGAAATGGAAAGAAAAAAAAGGTGACCTAATATGGCATCTCAGGACAATGAAATGAAAAAATTCTGAATAAACACTGATGCTAATTAAGTGTTGAAGATGCCAATGTCAGAAAAAAAGTATTATATCTTAAAGCTGGCAGATTTTTAAATGTGTATAACATAAATGGAAATCCTTTCATCACGTCTCCAAAAACCTTTGACTTCCTTTAAAAGGCCAAGAACAGTTGATTGAATGAGCTTTTCTAGGTTAACATTTATGTGATGGTGATAAGCTGAGCTGTAAATTTGCATTCAGATTCAAAATTGGAAATTTAGAGTTATCAACAGTGGCAATTTCAAGTTCAGGATTGTCATTGGAACTCAAAGTTGGGTGGAAGTAAAGATGAGGAAAATGGATAATTCTACTCTGAGCTGTGAGAGTGATAAAGAAAACCATGTAGTGAAGCAAAACTTTAGGAATGTAATGATGCTTCGTGAACCTATTGAAAATCGATTCGAGGCTATTAAAACGTCAATCGAAGTAGAATTTAAAATAATTGACCGCCAAAGACTTGTAAATGAACTCCCAGATACAATGTACCCAAAGTACGTAAAGAATGTAAAGTACGTAATCTTGGATGCTTGACGTTCATTATTATTGTGGCGTATTTGTGAATTGCAGCAGCGCCACTAAGGAGCACGGTGACCTCAAGAAACTTCAAAGTAAAACTGCCTCTGCTACTTTTAAGTCAGCAGTGTTGCAGCATTTTAGGTCTTCTGTGTTCACAAGTGAAAATGGTCATTTTAATGGTGAGTACAGAGACAAAAATGACGTGTAAGCATTGTAAGAGAGTGATACCCCACACAAACAGTATGACAAATATGTTACCACAGCGAGCTAGCCTAGCCACCCACACCACCGCAGGAGCGCAGAAAAGTAAAGGGACAAACTACAAGAACGAACTTGGTCCATCGTTGTTTGTAGAGCAAAAGACTTCAACTGTGTAGCAGAGGTTGTGCTAGACTTTTTGCTCTCTGTCATTTTGACTGATGGGTTCATAAAAATCCCGTCATAGTCTATTTTTATCTGTCGCTTCAATTTTTTAATTATAATAATGACACATTAAATATAATAGTATGTAAGTTATTTATTTTAAATTCAGTCCGAAAAAAGGTGAACAGAAAATCTATACTATAGTTAGATGATATAGTCAGATATCTAAATTATAAGTTAGCAATTTCTGTGGAGATAAAATTGTTTTCTTCTAACAAAATGTTTTGTAATTAAACTTGTCATTTAAATTCATGTGCCTCCATTAAAATGGATAAATATTAGAGATATAATGATTATTTTTTTCATCAGTATACGAAAGAAAGCCAAATTTGATATTAAAATTGATCCTGACTAAACTGGTTAAGGCGAATTTATAAGATGAATGAAAGACTGGAGCCGAAAGACTGGAGAAGGTGAAGTAAGCAAAGTAGTTTATTTAGTAGTTTATGCGCTTATTTAAACAGGTTATCTGGAACAATAGTCGAGCCCTCCTGAAAAAAGTCTGAAAGAAGTGGTGGGTGAGGTAGGGTGGCAGGGATTATTTTGCAGGTGTGTCTGCTGGTTGCAGCAGACCACAGGAAGGAAGCTTCCTTGGATGAACAAATGATCAAACTGGTGATGAGGAGAAAGGAGAGTGAATTTTAAAAGTTGGTACCCATAAAGGCAATGAGGTCAGGATCGCTGTCAACCACCATGACCACAGGAAAACCAGAACAAAACAACATGAAATCAAATTAAATCAAGCTAACACCTCAAATAACAACTGTTTACCACAGAGGTTGTCATTAGTTTAATAGATAACAAAGCACATTACACACCAGGGCAAACTGGTAGTAAAAAGTAGATTTCTGAATTATGAGAGCACAAGTTAAAGGTTGCGAAAAGGTTCCACCGCTGATGTTGCCTTCAGCATCAGGACTTGGACAGACCTGTGTTAGTGGTGACCTTTTTATAGACATAATCTGTTAAAAGCTGGTAAAATGTACACCGACACGTTGAGCCTCATGCTCCAGAAGCTGAATTACTGAAATTACCTTCCTCATTTTCAGCCTAGCCCAATGCACTCTGCAGCAAAACAGTCTGGTTCTTTATTCCTTTGCTTCTGCAGCCTGTGCATTTTTCAGCAACATGCCCCGTGGTCAGCACAATTACAGAGGGCTGATGCCAGTGGTGGCCTGATGGGCTGGGGGGAAATAAATGTCTTTAGTAGCAGATACTACAAATGGTTGAAGGACAACTGCGCTCTCAGGGAGCATAGCGGGTCAAGTTTGTTCTCTAATAAGAAATGCAAATAAATGTGAAAGCACAGGGCATCACACCATCTTTATTCTTTCATTCCTAACATCACAACGTGCAATGCTTATTTTTTTGCTTTTATTATTTTATGTTTGGTTTGCAATGAATAAAAATACTCAATGAACACAGTGCACTTTGTTCACTTCTTTGAATTTTCTGACTTCTTACATTTCGGGAATATAATTATTTTTTAAATGAAGCTACATAAATTTGAATGTTTTTAGTAATTAGCCATAAAAAAGATTTAAAAAACAACTTTTTTTAAGATTAAATAAAAAAGTCATATGATTATCGCAACATTGTGTCAACAAAAAAGACATTAAATAAGCTCTTACTGATGTAGCCAAATCTATCTGTTTAATCAAATACCATTTGAAAAGGAAAAAATAAATAAAGAAGCTGTTTATGCACTAAAATAACCTTTATTAAACACTTTAGCAGTAATCGAGCAGTAACTAACAGATTCCAGTGAGAATGCTGATGACCCTGAAATGAGGGGCGACGACTTGGATGCGATTATAAACAATTCAAGTCTAACTTGGTGCAGTTCAGTAGAAAAATACAAGCACTGTGAAATGTTCTGAGGATGACGTGCATGTGATTCAAAGAAAGAGGTCGAACTAGGTAATGAGAATTAAACTACCTTGCACAGGTTGTTTTATTTATACAATTCAGTGTGCTCTATTACAATCTGAATTAATGAATAGTTTTATGAATGAATGAAGTTTAGGAATGTTTTGTGCTTCATGAACCACGAAGAAAAATCTGATGCTTCTTTATTATAGAGGGTTATTAAGCTGTATTACCAAAATGCCTACAACCTTATTCCATGTGCATTATTACCTCTTTTTAAGTTGAAGAAAAACCTCTTGCAGAGTCCAGCTAAGGAAATGTGGGCATCTGGATATTTTTATGAAGAATTTGAACAGTTTGGGTTTTCTTTGTCATGTTCAGATCAATAACCTAAACCCCTGAAACTCAGAAACATCTTTTCCATGAGCAGTAGATTTAATGAGGAGTTATTCTCTGCAGAGCTGCTGCTCCCAGCACACACATCACACAAAGTGTGGCGCAAAGTGCCGAAATGGGGCTCCAAAAACCAGGACTAATGATAAATCATAGTTACAGCAATGTAACTATGAAAAAAAAGGAAGTCACCTTGGAAAGCGTCTGCTAAATGACTGTAACGTAATGTAATGTAATACAGCCTTGTTGAAAATAAACAAACACAAAAGTTCCTCTCCAAAAACCGCTGGAAGATCAGTTTTGTAACATCTCATTCTGTTTGATTTCCACATGTGCAGAGCATGAACACAACTGCCATCTTTCACTTCCAGCCAATCACCAGACATGTCATTGTGTTTGTGATTTTTACGTGTCTGACACGGTCTGGGTTGCACAGCAGATAGTGGTTAGCAGTGGGGCATAACAGCAAGAAGGTTGTTGGTGTGAGCCATGGTTGGGGTGAAGGGGTGTTAAAACAGTGGTGTGTCTGTGTGGAGCTTGCATGTTCTCCCCATGTATGGGTAGGTTCTTTCCGGTCGCTCCAACTTCTTCCCACCGTCTAAAGAAGTGTGTAAACTGTTCATTCTAACTTGATCCTATAAGTGAGTTTAAGCGTGACTGGTTGTTTGTCTCTCTGTGTTGTCCAGAAAATGAACGAATGAGTGTCTGATATGTTCAATGACTCTCTGTAAATACCAGAACATCTCATTTTTATCGTATCTAAGCTGATTCTGTGAACACAAAACACTCTGAACATGCCTTACATGTAACATGCCAAGCAGTCGTTTATTATATGAAATACAACAGCAGCTATAATGTTATGGTTTATAGATTTTGTTACTTTTGTTTTGTAGACTTCCTCGTTTCCTGTTTGCTTTGTGTTTCTGTTCAG
>JBAMHX010000020.1:18086806-18100381 GCA_037177515.1 Pseudomugil tenellus
GTTTAGTCTGTGTTTTGTTCATTTATTTAATAAATCTAGTTCCACCACATTCCGGTTGTCCTCCTGGTCTGCATTTGAGTCCACATCCTCCAGCGCGTCCTAACATATAAACAGCATAAGCTTAATTATTGATTATGATTAACTTCAATTATTTTTGCCTGGGGGCATTTACTAATCTCTAATGGTTGTTTTGCTCTGTAATAACTCAAAATCAACATTGCC
This sequence comes from Pseudomugil tenellus, assembly GCA_037177515.1. NCBI lineage: Eukaryota > Metazoa > Chordata > Actinopteri > Atheriniformes > Pseudomugilidae > Pseudomugil > Pseudomugil tenellus. The sequence continues at coordinate 18,087,029 of JBAMHX010000020.1, forward strand.
AGGTAACTTATCTGAAATTGCCTATTTTTCATCTGATTATGGCTGTATTTTATGTATTTATTTAATGTTTTGTGCCAATGTTTACGCTAAATGTTGTAATATTGCTGAGCTGCTGGCTGTATCTTGTGTTACATTTAACCCAAGCAGATAAAAAAGATGAAAAATATTTAAAATCCATAATTGTATTTATTTAAGAGCACCTTAAATACAAATCCTGCTTTATTTCTGCTCCTGTTGGTTCACTTTTATTTTTTTGTTAACTCTGTTTTACAACCGACACACAGTTCTTTCACTATCATGGCCTAGATTCCTCAGAGCCCAATCTATGTCGTCTTCATCATGAAGATTTCTGGGACATCCTGGTGATTGACGAGTAAAGCAAGAAAGCAGCTATGGCTTTTACAGCCCAATAACTGCAATACATCCACAGCATAGCAGAAGCTAACAGAAAGACCCAAACCACCTAAAGCAAATTTACAAACCTTTAATCAAATTTCAAATTTAACCATGCTTTCACTCAAACTATTTTTGATCCCAAAATCTTCTCTTTTCAGAAAATCTTTTAGAAACCTCCAGCAGCTTCACTATTTTAAGGATTGCAACAACCAACAACAATACTAATGTAAGCTTTTTCTAGTGATCTAAAACACATCAGGTTTTGCAGCTCAAACGAGGCAGATGTGCTGTGAATTACAGCAGCAATTCCCTGACATAGTTAATGCCGAAGACGGAATGGACAGAAAATCAGCCCATTCACCACCTTACACAGTGACAGATTGGTCTACAGCATAGTGGGCAATTTCCTTGTGGCTTAAAGTCTTTCTTGGTCTCACTGGTTCACACAACTCAGTAGATTGCTGACGTTTTTCAATGGAAACAGATGAAAACTTACTCCCCATTTACATGACAACAACTCTCTGGCATGGTTCAAATTTTCCTGGTATATACAAAACTATGGTGATTTCAATGGACATCCAAGCTTTCCGACCATTTTGGGTAGCTGCAAGCTTGTGCAAGAGACATGTAGTAACATGGTCTGTGCAGTCAAAAGCAACGGTTAGGGATAAAGTCCCAAACGCCCCAAATCCTCCAATTCCACAATCCCTGAATAGACAATACAATAATATAAAGCCGTAAATGTTCAGTCACAAAGCTACACCTGGTGTAGAAACTTTAAACAAGCACAGTATGACATTAGGACAGGATGCATCCTGAGGTTCTAACCTTTTATTTGCACTTGATTTGGGATCAATGAGAGAAATAGTTCCAGAAATATAGCTGAAAATATGATTTTTGAGCATAAAGCACCACCTGGTGGGGAAACCATACATCCAAAAATCATTAAATTCAACACTGCTTGTCTTCTTGGGGACCTAAAAAGGTATACTGAGTATCAAAATCCAATTGTAAATAGTTCCAGAGATTTAGCCAAAAATATTTCTTTTAATAAAGTGCCACGTGGTGAGGAAACTCTAAATCTAATAATTGTGAAATTCGAGCTAGGTTGCCCCTACTGGGGACCGATACATGTATACCAAATATCAGAATCCAATTGTGAAAATTGTTTACAGTGGTCTGTCTGTGTGGAGCTTGCATATTCTTCCCATGTATGGGTGGGTTATCTCCTGTCGCTCTAACTTCTTCCCACCATCTAGCTAGGTTGCAGGTATACAGGTATACCAAGTATCAGAATCCAATTGTGAAAATTGTTTAAGTTATCGCACTCACACAGAGGATATCAGGCAACGGTGGTAATGTAACCATATTATCCCAGACACTCTGCGTTCGGGGAAATTATAATGAAAACTGCTTATTAACAAGGACAAAACAGTGATTTTTCAGCTACAAAACTCCATCTGGTGTGAAAAAATTGAATAAGGTAGGTATGATCTCATCACCAGATACATCCTGAGGTCATGACCTTTTATTTGCATTTGATTTGGGATCAATGAGAGAAATAATTCCAAAGATATAGCCAAAAATATGACTTTTTTGTTCATAAAGCACCACCTGGTGGGGAAACTTACATCCAAAAATAATGAAATTCAACACAGCTTGTCCTTTTGGGGACCTAAACAGGTATGTTGTGTATCAAATTCTAATTGTAAAAATTGTTGGAGTTATTGTGCCCACACGTAGGATATTGTTGGAGCAAAACCATATTATCTGCAGTACTTTTCTAGTTGGTAGTTCTAATTTATAGGCAACGAATATATGATGATAATACTTATATTCTCATGCAAAAAAATAAACGGTACATTATAACAATAGAAGCACTATCTATTCAATTTAGTCATCAGATCATCAGAATTTAAATGGCTGTTTTCTGCTCTACAGTAAACCCAAGTAAATCCCAAATCCAGTTATAATAAGAGACAGGGTAACTTACTTTCTGTGTGCCCTCCTGTGCTGAGCAACATGCAGAGACAGCACACTCACAGACCTCTTCTGGTCATATTGAAATTTGGATGGACAGTCATCATGAATGTTGAATGAAGTTGCCCACCTGTCTGGCTCGGAGCTGTTGCATTTAATGTCAACGTGGTGAGCACTGTTGGCCAGACCAACCCCCGAGAGTTCATAAAAGAGGCAGTCTGAGCAGCAGCTTATTTAACATGCAGCGCCTGCTGAGGGAAAGCTAACGCTCCATATGCACACCCAGCCAGAGTTATTATGGAAATACATTTTGTCTGTGCTTGCTGAATTTTATGTAGTAAGACAAAAATTTACATTTTTATTCTTTATCTTCTTCTCTGGTTAGAAGCCTCAAGAGATGATATGTGGGTCGTGTGGGACTGTGAGCTTGTTGACATTATAGTATTCCCTTGGCATGTTGGGGCTGCATGCGTACACAGCTGCTATGTGCTTTGCTTTATATATACAGTGTTAATGCGACCAATGCGTTTGTGTATGTATGACTTTCCGGTTAAAGAAGTAACGGAGTGTCTGCGCTTGAATGTAATAATGTGAATTTGTAGATGTGTTTGTTCTTTTTAGCTAACTATATTTTTCTACAAACATGGCGCAGTGGAGCCAAGTAGGCAACTCTCTGGCCTCTTTATAATCTAACCCCCCATTTATAAAACAAAGTAAATTAGTGTGTTCCAGCTGCAAGGACTTAAATTCATCTGTTTATTAAAAGCAGAAAGAAAAAGGACAGTAGAGGAGAACAAATAAGACAGAACACCAAAAAGAAAACAATGCAATTCAGTCACAGATTCCAGACCCGAGATGCCCACGTTTGGTCCTGGAGATCTACTGTTGTGCCACTTTTAGATTCATCTTTTCTCCAACACACATGAATGAAATGTTTGATTTCCCTCTTCAGCATGTCATTCAGCTCTGCAGCGGCCTGGTAGTGAGCCGTTCACTTGATTTATGTATGTTGGATAAGTGTTGCATCTAAAAGTTACAGGATGGTTAACCGGAGATGAACAAGATAAAAAAAAAAAAAAAAAAACATTTCAACTAAAACTACAGACACACTAAAAAAAATGAACTGATAATGGATGTTAGTGAATTAACCTACAGGTCAGCATGCAGAATATACAGACTGAAAAATGTTTGAAGAGTAATGGTGCCAAACCCCCCCCCCCCACACACACACACACACACACTCACACAAACAATCACGGACAAAAGGTCCCAGCAGGCCAAGACCGTCAAACGCTGACTCCACCACCCAAGAAAGATAGGTTGCAGGTCCAAGGGACCCCAGTTATTAAGTGCAATGCAAATGGAATAAAAACAAAATAATGTAGAGCAAAAAGAAACAAGATAATGCGAAAAAAAAAGTTAGTTAGGAGTTAAGTGAAGTAAGTTATTTTAAACAAGTGAGTTTTTGTTGGTAAATGAATAACACATTCACCCGTTCATACACACTCACACCCCGACAGGCACGTCAGGAGCCAACTTGGGGTTCAGTGTCTTGCCTAAGGACACTTAGGCATGTAGTCAGGGGAAGCCTGGAATTGATCTCACAACTTTCCGACTGAAAGACGACTGCTTTTTCTCCTCAGCTCTCTGAGTTTGGTAAGTCTGGACTCATCACATTGTCCCATCTTTACATTGCCTTCCCTTATCAAGATCCATAAAGCTTTTTTATCTTATTTATTCTTATTCTTTTTTTTCCTGCAATATTTCCTTATTATAATAACAACATTAAAAAAATACATACAGCATGTGTTTGACCTGCTTTGACCAAAAGGTAAAACCTGAAAGTCTTCTGGAAATCTTAAATCTGTTCTATAAAATGTTATGTGAATATAAAAATAACATTTTACATGGTTGATGTAAACTATCAGGTCTCCAAAGGTTAATAACTTTTACTTGTTTTACATCAAATACAAAAGTTTTTCTCTTTTTAATGTGATGTTTGCACTGTGATATTAAAAGAAGTAAACTGACACAAGTTGGATATCATGACTTCTTCACAAACACTGCATTTCTGTTGCTGCTTTACTGGAAAAGTCGATGTGTTGCTGTGTTCATCAATACAGCCATTTCCACCAGGTCTGCAGCTTATCCTGCACAAAATGCAGAAGAATTATCTAATGCTCTTAATATTGACAAGGTAGTTGAGCAAATGATATGGATACATGAGCAGTGAAATAATATACTGGTAAATTATTGGCCCAAGCGGCTCAGATGGCTGTTTTATTTTTAATATCTTACCTGTTGTACCACCAAATACATCTATTTATATAAGTGTTACAACTTCATTTTAACTTTGTTTTTAAATAAAGGAAATGATCTTTTTCTGGCTTTTAAATGTGCTGGGTGTTTTATAGCATTTGCAATATCTTTGCTATTCTTGGTTTCTAGTCACACGCGGGACATAAACAGCTCAGCAAAAGCTTAGCACAAAGGTGCAAAATTTGGCAGAGAAGCTGAGGGGGAAGAAAAAAAGCATTCTTCAAATAAGCCCTGCTAATGAGCCAGCGAGAGATTTACATAGCCTGATGACTAAGGATTCTGGGTAATTACCCGTGTGCAACCTCAAAGGTTTAATCTGTGATGAGTACAGGCCTGATGACAATGCCAGACAATCAATCCCTGCCATGGGAGGTTCACAGCAACAGCAGCACCACTCTTTTAACATGAGCTTGTTGACTTTTACAGCTGCTGGAGATAACCGCTGGCTTTTCGGAAAAATCTCTTCATTACATTATAGCTCTCCAGAGGACAAAATGCAGACACGCAGGTGCACCTCACCTTTGTTAGCATGGCTAATTGTGCATCGAATGTGCAGAAGCGCCTGAACTAAGCATTTATATGCAAAATGTGTTTAAATTGTCAGACTGCGATGGCTCTCCACCCCTGGACACGGCTTAAATTATTTAAAGTATGCAGGGACTTCACAGCAATCTGTGATATAAATGAGTATTATAATTATAATATAATTAATTGTACAGCATTTAGTTAACCTGAGGGTTTGGGTGCATCCTGACTAATTATGCTGTTTGCACAATCAAATTAAAATAAGTTTGAATTTATGATGTCAAAGGAACATGCAGCATAATATTTCCTAAAAGCCAGATTTCCCTTGGAAGGCTAAACATCCATTAAACTTCCAAACCAGTGCATGTTGTCTGTGACATTACTAAAGCCTTCCAAGGACTTGACTTCATTTTACGTGAAAGCATGTTAGATTTGAATGATTGGGGATGATGTAATGCTTGGCGTGGGTAGCGCACAACCGTCATGGGAAAAAGGTTGACAGCTGGAGCTGATACTTTATAAGACTTATACAAACGGATTTATCTATGGCGCCTTGCCCATGATTGTATTAAAATATCCATGGATGATCTGAAAGACCTAAGTCAGAGCTGTGAGAAGCAAGTTATGCTTTCTGAAAGTGTGAAGTGGAACTTTTGAAGAAGCTGGTGATGTGCACAAGAGTTCAACCTGGAAAAAAAATGACAAACACTTTATTAATCCCTGAGGGGAAATTATAGTGAAAATGTTAAATTTATGTACAAAAACATGCAATTTACAAAGTCTTTATCTGTATGGTTAAGTCTTTTAAAGAGGATACAGATATTATCTGGTATTAAAACAAATATTAATACAAGAATAAGAGCATAAGTAATCCTCTTATTTATCTAGAGTATCAATAAATGTCAAAGATTGAATCACGTTTGAAAGGGTTTGAAATTAAACACACAGATTGTTGTTTGCAGACTGAACAAGTTAAGCTTGTTACACAGGCTACTCCACGAGAAGAGACAACTTTTTGGGCGATAATTAAAAAGAAAAGAAGAAGAAAAAGGTTTGTTTTGGTCTGGTTCACAGTTCACAGTAGAAGCTTTGTCTGACACTGGGAGGGTCCAAGTTTTTATATACAACCAACAACTGACCCGATTATTTCACATTTAACATGGGATTGTTCAAAAATGCCACATGTAGGCTTTATATTTTCGTACTTTTTCACCAATTATATCTACCTATCTATTAAACCAATCAACAAATGTAATGAGCCTACAGCTTTCTTATCACACTTCCACTCTGTCACCCTGCAGCTCAGTCAAGGACCTGAACAAAACCTCATCTCCCTCCAAATCTCTTGGTGTCAAGTCCAGATGGTGTCAGTCCCAGAGATCCCAGCTCAAGACAACTATGTCCAATTCTCCAGCACCAGTTCAACACCAGTCTGAGTCAGAAAAAAAAATACCAGAAATGTGGAAAACATCCAGCCTTATTCCAGTGCCTGGAAAACTCCAACCAGCTGAACCAAATAACAATTCCCTCTGGGATTAATAAAGTATTTTTTATTTGATAACACCAACAACTTCCACAAGAACAAACTTATTCTCACAGGTTGTGTCTGAATGTCCAATTCCCAATGCAGTGCCCTACTGAGTGGTGACACTATATTCTAGGTGTGTCCGAATATCCAGAGAGGAAAAGTAGTGCACTCAAAACTTCCCACAATGCATCTTAAAAAGTAGTGAGCATCCATGATCACCAGACGGGTCAATATAAACCACAATGCATTGCACGCCAGAGCTTATAATGGCGCACATGACATGAACATCAGAGAAGATTAATAAACAATAAACCATAGATAATATTTTTTTGAGTAGATATGATGCAGAGAAAGAATAAAAACAATATAAGGAAATAAACCTTTCTCATACAACTTTGGATTGGACTTGGAACAACACCTTTAAGTGCGTTGCTGTTGCCATAGTGACAGCTGATTGACATGTGATGTGCACATGAATGAGTGCCCGATATAGTGTGCTAAGTACTGTTGTCCTGTGTAGTGAACGAGGGGCGAGAGAATAGTGTGGACATTCGGACGCAGCTTTGGCCTCAACAACAAAAAAAGTTCTCGCTTCTTGTAGAGTCTGTAGAGGAATAATGACAATCTGCAATCTTCTAAATGTTTTAGCATATCCATGTAGAGTAGTATATCACAGGCCCCTCCCCCAATTTGTGTTTGGGGGAGGGGCGTAACATGGAACCCATTTACATCCACGTTAAATATCTGCTTATCTTTTTACTGGAGTTATTGGATAACTGGAAAGGTCATGTAGAGACCATACACATTTATCTGATTGAGAAATCTGACTATCAATCTCACCACAAAACTGCATTTGTACCCATATATCAGATTTATCTTTTACGCTGGTTATTTCACACATGGTGAAAAATATCTGTTGTTCTGATATGTTTATAATAGTTTGTTAAAAACATAGAAGTGGTCTCAACTTAAGCAAAAGAAACAAAGCCAGGATGGGATGCAGGATCTGGAAGTCAGAATACAAACCAAGTACGTCATTCACAAGATGTAAAATAAAGTCAAAACAAGCAGATGTTCCCTAAACTGAGACAAACTGTCTAAAAAAACACTTCTGTGCAACTCCATCACTGCTGAAAAGGACAACCAAACTTTTGGAGCAACATTTCCCCTCATCCAGAGAATGTCTCTTTCAAGGAGAGACTTGTGCATTTTAAGGAAAGAAACAATGCTGAATGACATACAGCTTGCATCACACAGAAACATTCAGAGCTTCATGAAAGCAAAATTCCAGGTCCGGGACTGTTAAACAGCTACAATACTACAATCAGACCAGAATGAGACAACAATCCTCTCCCAAAACTCCTGCAACTGAGGCCTCTAAACCGAAGCATGATTATAACCCTTCTTTTTGTAACCTGGGTTGATTTGCCAAGACAATCAGAATCTGGATAAACAGCATAATAAGGCCGGTTCTGACATTGCTGATCAAACCCAGAGTTTTCCAATCTTGATAAGTGCAACTTCACAAAAAAAGGGGTGGAGTTTTCACCATCTGACCAAACACAGACATGAAAAAACCCTGCAGAGAAGCTACTTTACCACGCTGGAGAAGGCAATTGTTCTCCAGAAATATAAAGGATTTAAAGACATCATTGAGGCCAAAATAAACTCTACCGATGCAGCAACAGTCCAGGAAGATGTACTGGCAGAAAATTAACATCTCTTTTAATGCGTTAATTCTTGACATTAAACAAAAGAAATCCAGTTTCACTTTATCACAGCCTGGACATCTCAGAAGCTTCCTCAATGCTCTTCATTTTCTGTAGAGTGCTACCCATGTGAGCACATTTAGTGTGGGAATATTAATTCCTCACTGTGACGACATGAGTAATTGCGTTTCATGAATTCATGGCTCTGCAGTTTTGCCACGTGTGAACATTATTATTATTACCCTCATTGTTTGAAATTCAACTCTTTTGGAGTTAAATGGACTTACTAACCAAAATACAAAACCATACTTCACAGCAGTCAGTGATAAGGTTTTATTTCTTCCAACTATCCTAAAAACTCTTTCTCTCCAAAGCACTCCTCTCACAATAAGCGAACCACTGTTTTGACATTTACCAAATGAACTGACGGGTCAACAGGTAAAGCTTTTACTCACTGATCTCTTTTCCAGAACATAACATGATAAACAAGTTAGCCATTTAGCATAGGTTACCATGGTGATGATAAGATGTGAATGGTAGCACTGAAAACCCAAGTTAACCCTGAAATTACCTGCATAATCATAAAGACTCCTGATTTTCCAGACGTTTGCAGAAAACAGAAGAAGGGATGCAACATGTTGTCCCTCTGATATCACCATTAGAAGATAACTGTGTTTGTCTAAACATGTCGAGCTGGTGAGGAGTAGAGGAGACATACATGTTGGGCACGCATTAGCTTGTTACTAGAAGGTTTTATTCCGTTGACATGAGTCAGGTTTTCATAACATTATGTGACCAAGCATCACATTCAGTCCCATTTACAGGTTAACCTTAATATCTCATAAGGAGACTTTCTGTACGCTTCACTGATCTAACATGTTTAAGTTAACACAACAAAATTACAATTACATGATGCAACTTATGTTCTGTTGAGCTTAACCGTGGCTAAATGCCTACACCAACTAACACATTTAAAAGGTCCTTACTGTCATTTAAATTACATTAAATGTATTGTGCATACAGGTACTATGAACCCTTTCACTGCTTGCTTTGTGTACATAATTATACTACATATTTTTATACTAAACCAACTCAAGTTATTCAGAATAAGGTGTTTCCCTTGAACAGTGTCCCTGATTCTTATGTAACAATGTATTCAATCAGTCACAGAATAATAACAGAACAATACATCCTATCATATATTTCATACATTTCCATAAGGTTATAAGTACATTTGATTAAATAGCGAGTACACTCGTTTTTCCATTGCTGTGTTAGCTTGCCACACACATATTATCCAAACCCTCTAGCATTAGCATTAGTTAGCAGACCATCTTAAACTGCTGTTTTCTCACAAATCTCACAACAAAACACTACGTTTACAACCAAATACAAATACAACAGCGTCACATGTTAAAAGTTAGTAGCTTCCATTCATCTATATGAATATAAACCGAACTGGTAGGAACGGAAAAGTGGCACACATAAGTTTGACATTAGCTTCTTACTAGAAAGGTTTTTTTTTCTTGTACGACCTCGCGTGATAAACACCCTCTAGCTGCTGAAAGTAAGATTACGCCATGATAACTGATAGTGCAAATATATAAAACAGAAAAGAAAAAGAAAATTAAATGGAAACAGAATAGGACTTTCTGTTTTTATCTCTCTTTCTATTTTAACCCTCTAAATACATAATGCTAAACATTATTCTCGACAACTTTTAAGAGATGCCTTGCTGCCTCATAATAAGGAAGATTTTCCCAATAAATGGCAAAACGTCTCATTCTGGGAATAAAATATGAGTGAAAGACATTTTCTTTATCTCTTTTTATTTAAATTTTACACAATGTCTCAATCTGTTTGGAATGCGGGTGTAAAACTTATTTTGAGTTAATATCAGGTGCCCTTTTTTATGCACACATACGTTACCAACAAAGTTAGTTGAAAGCCAGAAAACAAAGATTTCTCCCTGAAATTTGACAAGATGTGCTCTGTTCACATGACTGATTTCAATATAGATTTCACAAAAATACAAGTTGTTAAGAGGCTCTTACATAAGATGCCCAGTAATCTTCATGCTTGGTTAAGAGTACACAACAATCCCTTATTTTTCCTCCCATCATGCTTATTGACATTCACTGGGACATGACAAACAAGGCCCTGCTTGCCAGCTCGTGGTCACTGAAAATATCCTCTTGCACCGAATCAGATTGGAACGCACACTGATTGTTATTAGTGATGACAGCACTTGCCATAGAGGTCACAATTATTTTGGTTTTTCAGCAATCAATCTCTGTAGCAAAGGCACGCTCCAGTTTTCAGAAGGGGCTTCATGCTGTGCCTGTGAATCAGCCTCAAATTTGTAAATGACTACAATTGAGAGCTGCTTAATTTGAAGTGCTTTATAAAAGGAAAGGCACCAATAGGCTTATTGGGAGAAAGAAATGAAGCATGAAAACAGGTCTGATCTCACCTCCTCTAAACTCCATGGCTCATGTTGGATCTTACCCTCCAGGTGTGACATGTGTGATTATATCTATGTGTTTATATAGAAACATGTTTCACACATATTATCAATTCTGTTTGGCTTCACTGCAACCCAGGCGTCACTCCTTTCTGCCGCCCTGCTTCTTTGGCTGTCTACTGTACAGCCACTTGTCCTCTGAGCTTTGCTGTAAATCTCCATGCCCAATACTGACACCAGGCGGTGTATGGGGGTCACAGGGGGCTGGGGAGGGACACAAACCGTCAGCTTTCATGGCTTCAGAAGAAGCATCAGTCAAGTTTAGAAAGCTTTATCTCCCATTAGCTGCAGTACATAAAAGCTGTTAAGCCTAAAAATTTACTCGCTGGAATGTAACATCATTTAGTGAGAAAAGAAAGTGGTAATAGTAAAGCCTTTTAGTAATGACACATATACATTATTAACAGTGAAAACTGAAGAGTGTTCCTGACAATTGTTGACTCCATTTTCCTGTGGAGGGGCTGAGAGATGTGTGTTTCTTTCCCCCTTTGTTCTCTGTTTATTTCTCTTTTCTTTTGTGATTTTTTTCTGTCTTTTTTCTCTCTGGTCAAGTCCAGCAATATAAAAAAAATAAACAAAGAAATAAAGCACTCAGATTATCATGGGCCTCTTTATTAAGCTCTTCTTGATAAAGCAGATTTGCTCAGCACAGCACAGAACCCAGACCATCATTCTGCCTGCTTTAATGCTTGACAAGAAAAGTTAAAAAAACGATAATAAAAATTCAGTTTTTATTCATTTTAACTCTGTTATCATTCCCATCATGTGTCTGAAATGAAAGTGTTTTCAATCCCAGAAGGCAAAGAAGTAAAAAAAAACTGGAAGGGTAAAAAATATAAGCATTTCCTGACCTTTTTTTTTTTCACCTAAAACTTTTTACAAATGTGAAATAAATAAATTAAAATTCTCTAAAACTACTTTGGATATTTATTTTACTGCAAATTACTGCACAGAAGGTAAATTAAATACAGGATGTCAGTTAAAAACAATAATATAAAGTATAAAAACAAAACCTATTCATTTATTATTACAATCAGAATGGTGAAGACTACGGTAAAGATGAAGGTGCACACTCTGTCAGAAAGTACATTTAGCCTAAATTACATTTATCATTATCAAATCATACAAACTGAACTATGATTCGTGTTAACATTGTATAACAACTATTTGTTTAGTCTGATTGGATCCAATTTCTGCCCAATATTTTTTATTCTTTTGTTGTGGAATTTTCTGGTTTCATGTTGTTATGGTGTATAAAGTAGGTAATACATCCTTGTGTCTGGTACAGTTCTATCTGGGAACACATACAAACAAGAATATCATTTCAAAGATGTTATGTCTTTAGCAATGTGCCAGCTGTAAACTCATGTCTCTTTGGTACACAGGTCAGAAGCTTACAGACTTCTGGCCTGAACAGATCTCTGTCCAACCTTCTCCATTGTTGCAACTTTGTATTTGACCCTTTGTTCTTGTCATTTTAATAAACCTTTAATCTCTTTCAATCCAATCCCAGACTCCTTCGTCTTTGACAGTTTCGCCATCTTTAACACTTTTATTTTGGAATAAAGTAAATATATTTGTATTTTTTTTCTCATCTATGCGCTCATATTGAGTTTATATATCTGTTAATCATTCATGTATATAAACACTATTTCACACAGATTGTGAATGAAAATGCCTCAAAAAGGAAACCACAAAAGCAGCGAGAGGGTGATGACCTCGACCAGGCAACACATTCCCACCCATACTGGGATTTCCATCCTGTTATATTCATCGATTAGCTATTAGATTTATTGATTATCATAACATACTTTTAGGATTTGAAATCACCATAATGTTATTAATATCAACCTTGTTCGGTTAGTTTTTGCTTTAAACATTTAAACAACTAGCATTAAGAATGAAGACTGCAAATAAATGCCAGATATGTCAGTTCTAGCTGATCTTTTGACAACTAAAAAACAATATTTACTATTTTTGAAAATTCTTTCTGAAAATACTTTATCTTGCTGACTGATTATGTTCAGACTTTTATCTAAAACTTCCTGCTTTCGACATCTTAAAATTTACTGAAATCTAAATTAAACGAAGAGGTGATCTTAGAAAAATAGAAGAACAAAAAGTCTGAACAATTTTTGTGTACAGTTGCGAACAAACAAACAAACAGAAAGACAGATGGGCAGACAGAGGGACAGATAAGTGTCCTGTTTATCCCCTGGACTCCCCAGTTTCAATAAATAATATTTGTTAGGTTCTTCATCCCTGTTTGTGTTTTTGTGCCTGAATTTCTTCAGCAAATCTAATCAAAGATATATATATATATATATATATATATATATATATATATATATATATATCTCCCCCTCCATACC
>JBAMHX010000020.1:18120868-18135670 GCA_037177515.1 Pseudomugil tenellus
TAACAAGATAAGAACAGACAGGAGTCCTTTATCTAAATTTATTTTCTTCTCAATCTAAAGAAACCAGTGTCCTCGTCCTTGACAGGAATAACAGTAATCTACAGCCGTTTGTTTGTTTCTTAAGAACATTGGTGTTATTATGATCCAGACATCACCCCATGCAATCCTAACCTTCACTGTTTTTACTGACCGTTAGTGAAATGTAACAGCGAGTGATGGAGAACACAACCACAGAGTCAGCATTGGACTGACTTTTATCTGCTGGAGAGAGCTCAGAGTTGAATTAGCAACCTCATGTTGAATAAGCCCTCATCAGGGAGTGCCAAAGTTAATTTGTGCCAGTCTGTTTCCATAATTATAATTATTTGCCAATATAAACGCTTTCCTCCATAGCCCTAGCTACAACCCTTCCACAGTTCTTATGGAATATGCTGCAGCTGCAGAGTCGGATCCTTGACCAAACGTAGACATACTAACCAACTTCAGCTGTGTTACTCTGTTTACTGTCAAGGTTTCATGATTACTCGGCTCCATACATATGCCTTGTCCACACATAGCCGGGTTTTTGTAAAACCGTATATCTTACCCCCCCAGGCTAGTGAAAAAAAAAAAGTCCAAAAAAAAGTCTGGGACTATTTGTCTCATTGATCTCAAATCAAGTGCAAAAGGTCATGACGTCAGGATGCATCCTGTCCTGATGTCATACCGGGCTGGTTCCAAGTTTCGACATCAGGTGGAGTTTTGGTTGGAGGTTTTTAAAAGAATCGTTTTGATGACGTAAATCTGAATTTTGGTGTGGTTGACAGGCCAAAACGTTGAAAAATGTCTTCGTTTTGAGAGATACCCCGCTACGTGTGGAAAAGGCAATGATAGTGTCATATTCCGTGTATGTGAGTCTTATGACGGCTCCAGATTAAAGGAATGAGCTGATACAGATTTTCCATGGTTGGCTTCAGGAGTCCTGACAGAATCCGCAGATTTGTTTTAGATGCCAGACTTTTTTTTAATAAAGCTTGTTATTATTCATCATGCTGGTGTCTGGAGACCTTTTTGCCTTCAAGCCCTTTTCTTCACCTCACCTGCCTCAGAAGTCCACCTCCCAGACATGGAATGCAGAAAGGAATGCGCAATATGCAGAATCAATAAGGAACTTACATGGTTTTTACATTCTGGAACTAAATTCATGTTATATTTTTATGCCTTCAGCATTATCACACTAATCCCACCTTTCTTCAGATTTTTCCTTTTTTTTAAACCAGAATTTCTTTGTTTTATTCTTATTACAGTCTGCTTTATGGAAAACATCACCAACTCTCTCTTCTGCAAATGCAACATTATATTAGCAACATCTTTATGTGTGTATCAAATTTGTGAACAAAATTAATTAAATAAGCAACACTTACAAGTTTATCTGTGAACATGGTAACAGACCCACATTACCATCTTCTGCTCATTAGAATGACTTATTTCAATAGGTGATTCGACTTAATGGATATTTTAAACTAATCCCACTAAGAGTCATTTACATAATGCAGAAGAGAGCACAGGTGAGGGCAGATTTCTCCTCCACCTCGCTGAGGAAGACTGCTTTCTGTTGACATCTTGCTTTTTCAGCCTCCTGTTGGTGCAGCTAGAAGCTGTAAATTCCTTCTAGCTGCTGTGTGAATGTGAATGCATGTGTTGGAGCTGTGATTGAGTGCTGACTTGTTTAAGGTGTCACCCTTCCTTACACCCAGTATTTCCTGGGCTGTGCTGACCCTGAATGAGCAGGGTGTTAAAAATGGATGGATGTTCTGGAAATGCACCACAGAGCTTCCAGACAGATGTCTGGACTTCAGCCCAGATGTCTGATGAGCATTTCATTCTGCCTGAATGGCATGTCTTACAGTTTCAACTTCAGGGGAAGTTTTTTCACAGCTGTGTTGGGCTTTGAAAGCGACTTCTTTTCAACAACAGGACTCTATTAGAAGCACCAAAGCATCGGCTTTCTGCTGTCACGTCATCATCGTGGAATCAGACGCATAACAGATTTGATGTCATGTCTTTCTTGGAGGGTCTGGCTTGTACAGTTCAGTTCGACACCCTTCCAAATGCACATAAAGCACAACAGCAACAGATTATGAGGCTGCAGCTTTCCAAAGCCAGATGTTGGAGATAATCAGGTGACAACATCAACATTAAGACACATTTCTAATGATCATCTGCACTAAGTATCCTGACAGCAGAAAGAATAAACTAATTAGATGAAAGCTTTATTTTCTGGTGTGTTCAAGAGAAAGAAAATTCCAAAACTAATATGTCCTCTTTGAAACAAACCTTTTAATGCTGTTTAGACCATCTTTATTCTATCTTTTGCAGAAGTAACAGATCCAGACATCCGTTCCCCCACCAACTCTCCAGCTCACTTAGAGGATCGTGTATGTCCAGGCCAGAAGGACATTATTCTGATACTGATTTGGATGTTAAATCCACACCTCTGGAGGGAGAATGGTGCTGCTCCTTCTCTGTGTCTAGGGTTATTACAAGTTGAAAGGGGCCCAAAATGTATTCAAAATATATAAGTTATGAAACCCCCAAGATCCAGATGTCATTGTTGGGAGCATTTGCTCCTGGAAGGAAGATAAATTCACCCTTTGAAATGAAACATTTTTACATGTTAAATGTGATTAATTTGCCATTTGTGATATTTCAGGAAATGCAGTGAGACTGTATCTTTATATATATTATATAATATACATTTCTTATATAATATATACTGTAATATATATTGTATATTACATATTTTTATGATGAAGAAAGCATTTTTCATTGTATCTAATCTATTCATGTGGTCATTTTAATGGACTAAGATACGCTTTGATCTTCTTTTTATATGATTTTATAACTGTTATGCAACTTTCTGTGTGACTTCAAGACTGAAATTAGCTTAATATGTGTTTTTCTTTATATGCAGCCTAAAAAATTAATCAGTTCATGTTACAGTACGAGAAATAGCCATACACAAGGCTCATCGTTTACAACCCTGCAACTTATTCAGGCTCCAATCCAACATGTTAATTATGCTGGTGTCAGTCTCTGAACTGTGTGCATGCAGAGCCTAAGGTTGGGAAAGATCCACAGTTTCCATTAGGAGTAATTCCTTGTCCGATCATCTGCTGAGTAAACATGCAAGCCATCCAAGTGGCCCATTATGACTGAAGACAATGCCAAGTTGTTTAAAATCAATTCATCAAAATAGGTTAATGTAAGGGAAGATAGTGCCCTGTGAACTTGTAGAAATACTGTATACACTCTTTTAATGGACTGCTTTAAGGCTTTATCATATCATAGCATGGAAAATAAAGCTTAAGTTGTTCATGTGAGGTAATTAACTATTTTTTTAAATAGTTGTGCATGAATATATTCTTATTCCTGGTGGCACAGAGGCATCATGGTGTTGGAAACGTTTTGAGGTTTCGCTCCATGTAGACATGATATCGTGACACAGTTGCTGCGCATCCATGATGAGAATCTCCTGTTTCACCACATCCCAATGATTCTCTTTTCTATTGAGATCAGGTGACTGATACAGACACTGTCATGCTCAAGACATCACCATTTTCCAGAGAAAACTTGGTGTCAGGGAGCTTCATCCTGCTTTACTGTTCTTTTGGATAACGCTTCTATCAAAAGAAGAATAAAAAAACATGAGTACAGCTGTGAAAAGTGTTTAAACTGTACTGATGAACTTCTACAGCTTCAGGAGCTTGTTAAATGTTTCAGTTATCTACGTATCCCTTATGCACGTAAATTGTGAATTCCGATTCATACGTTGCGAGAATGTTTATCCACCAGAGGGCAGTGCTGAGTTCAGAGTTCACTTTTCAGACTAGCTGGAAGTGGTAATGTAGTCATTAAATCATTTACAACTATCTAAAAACACCAGAAAATAATGCGTGTGGTCTGCATATCGTTCCACATCACAATCCACAGTCACAGTTCGGAAGTTGGCGTCGTAACGAAGAATCATAAAGTTTAATACTTGTGATTGTTGACCAGCCCTGCTTCAGAGCCTGTTGTCAGGAGCACGCTTGGCACACCCCAGACCACCAGATAGTCTTACAGGATAATTTTATATAAGATAACGGAGTGTTTGATATCAGTTGTTGTGAAGGGAGAAAACCAGGACAAAAAAACAGTCTTTATGTGTGTATAATAATCTATATGTCTGTATCCTGCTTAACGTCAGTTGCTTTCAGTTTTTAGTTCAGGAGCAAAGAAAATAAACTGCTTTATTTGGTGCAGATTCATGAAAATAAATGAAGCTGGATCGTTTTATTATGTTTTGAAGTAAAAATGACATCACAAAGTCTCTGCAGCTGGAATGAGTCAAAATGTTCACATTTAGATTTTCTTTTAACATGACAACATGGATGTTGGTGTTTTGTAGCCGATGTCTTCAAATTATCACACATTATATGAATCAATAATTAATGATTAACATGTTTATTAAGCAATAAAATAAAATGAGAAGAGAAAAACCTTGATGCATGTCCCTAAATAATATCAAATTGCAAATAAACATGAAAATGAAGCAATAAACAAGGCTAAACAAAAATTATTTTAAAAAATAGTTCATTACAATTAATCACAGAGAAATCAATGCATTAAAAAAATGGACACATTTAATGGCAGAACATTTCAGAGCAGTTTCCTGCTTTTACTCTGCAGATTCAGCGCTGCGAGTGTTTGCATTAATCCCGTCACTTTATTTAAAAAAACTAGCTGGAATCAAAACAAGTGATTTTTTTTTTTTGGTATTGTCGGAGCCTTTTGGCGACTAACGAGAAATGTGTTTACAGATGTTTGATTGTGTCTTTCACTGTTGTGAAGGGAAAACTAAGCTCAATTCAGTGAATGGAAACCAAGACATTAATGAGCTTCACTCTTCAAAATAAACCAAATCTTCCCATCACATATCAAAAAAAGTGATATGTTAAAATTTAAACACCTTCTATTTCTATCAACGCCGGAGGGTTATTGCTGCCAATTACAGATGCAAGGATGCACAAATAAATGCTAACATATTCAGTGAACTCTCAACATTGATTATCACGTTCTGCACGGGGCCCAGAATATACTGAAAATAAAACAGGATGCAAGTCACTTCCGAGCAGGCTACTCTGCATAAATATAACTTTATTAAGAGTTATGCACCAAACTGTAGTTTTTTAAAAAACAGAATTGCTCTCATACAACAGAGCAGCATTATAAAGCTGTGGTTGGTTTCTGCCATTAATGTCATAGCTGATTAGTTGCCAGCTATTTGGTCTAATGGCTGCATGACATGGTTTATACCCCTTAATTATAGCTAGATTATTGCCTGCCTGTGCTCTTCTGGAGAAAGCCAGGGTGTGGATGAGCGCTGTCAGCTCTTTCTGCACCAAGTCGGAATTTCAGCTTCATTGGTTGTTAAGTGCAACATATGGAATTCCTCTCCCTCGTCCTCACACTTCTCCCACTTGAATAATCAAACTTCCCTCTGAGGCCCGCGACCGTGGCGGCCCATCACCGCAAACCGTGTGGCTGTATTCATTGTTGATGATAAAAATAGGCAACAATTTCACTTGTTTCCTGTGCTTAATATTAATCTTAATGTTAAGCTCAGCAGTCAGTGTTACAACCTCATCTCCTAATTACAAGAATATTATACTTGTGCAAGGGATCTATGCGGTCAGAAGCTCTAAACCACCCTTTGGTATGAGTGAAGCTGCTGCATGTGTTTAATATTCCAAAAGGTTCAGTGGGACAATAAAGGGAAGATGAATTTCTGTATTTCTGTTTCATAGGCATTATGCTGCAATTGTATCTTGACTTAGACGAGGGAGAAAAACAAGATGTGACAGTCCCTGTGGCCGGGCTAAATGCTGGCAGAGGCCTTGTATGTATTCAAGGTTGACTCTTCTCCTTGGGGACCATTAGTTACAACCTTTGAGGAGTACTGATTGGAAGAGGAGGTGCTCTGCATATCAACAGGAAGGTTCCCCAGAGGTTGGTAGTCTGGTGGTGAAGGTGTAAAGAGGAGCTGCTGAAGGGAGGTGGTGCAGAATGAATGAGAGCAAAGGGGACTGTGCATAAAACAGGCGAAGAAAGATTAGATATTCTCACAGGAAGGGTAATTAAGATGCATTTAAGCTAAAGATGTTTTAAGTGGTGGTTCGGGCGAGGGATCACAGGAGCAGCAAAACGAATTAATAAAATTATGTTCAAACACATCATACTTAAATCTTTCCATAAGGCCTGAATTCATTCATTCACCCATTTTCTATACTGCTTAGGTCAGTTTAGGGTTGGGAGGGGCTGGATCCTATCCCAGCAATTATCCAGCGAGAGGCGGGTCCACCTGGACAGGTTGCCAGTCCATCACAGAACCGACACAGAAAAAATCTACATTTCTCACTGATTCTCATGTACAACTTAGAGTGACTGTTTAAAAGAGTCATTCAGGG
The DNA here is from genome assembly GCA_037177515.1 of Pseudomugil tenellus. Lineage (NCBI taxonomy): Eukaryota > Metazoa > Chordata > Actinopteri > Atheriniformes > Pseudomugilidae > Pseudomugil > Pseudomugil tenellus. The sequence continues at coordinate 18,127,357 of JBAMHX010000020.1, forward strand.
AGAACATATAAGGGGAGAACATGTAGATCGCACTTGGGCCCCTGTGCGTTTATGTTAAACGGGGCCAGTGTGTCCCAATTCTCCAAACCAGAGGTTTGCCCCGCCCTTTCGGCACCCTCAGTACACACATAGGTCCACATCCATACAGACTTTGCTGAAGTATATTACTCAAAATTCTTTGGTGCATGTTACGTTTTGAACTAAATGTGTTTGGAAATACAGATATGTTCTCTTGTACTACGCTGTATATGTGTAATAAAATATGAGGTAAATTCAATTTAATGATGCTTTTTATCAGCAAGAGAATAATCGCTGCCGCTGCTATTGTGGATGTCACAAACATGACATAACGGTGCAAGCTGATGGCGAAACATCACTGTCCCAATTCTCCGCACTCGAACACTTAACGCACACTTCAACCAAGTGCACACTTCGTGGAAGGCCGTAGGGTGTAGTGTGGGTATTGGGTATAACGCCAAAAAGAAAAAATACAATGCATTATGTTTTTTCAGTGGTTTATACATTCCTTGGTGGTTTACTCATTATCTGACCTGCTTGCAACCCATCACCGCTCACAGACCCTGAAGTTCTCTTGTACATTTAGCTGTTCCCAAAACTTTTTTCGTTGTATACAATATGTAAAAATAGTTTTAGAATGTTAAGCACTGTGTTGCTTATTGCATGAAAACAGCTTTATAGATATAATTTAATTAATTTCATTTACATATTTAAGCGAAGTCCTTCAAACACCAACTCAGAATCCAATGATTCCAAGTCTCAAGTAATTATTTTATGCAGTGAAAAACATCAATAACAAGGAACAGAGGAGATCTGCTGCAGACATCTTGTACATGAATGTTATCTCATTCTTTCTTTTTGAATTCTTTACACAACAAAACAACCAATTTAGCAAACAGGTGAATATAGAAACAGAAAATGGTCCATTACCTGCCCCTTTGTCGTTGGTCCATTCTGGTCTGATGATTCCAGCTTATCATTCGATCTGAATCTGGTGTGTTCCTGATGTTCCAGATGTTTTCACTTGGGTGAAAGTTCTGGACAGCACACGAACTAATCCTGGTAAGACTGTTGGAATAGATGAAGAATGTCAGCGATCGTCAACTCCAAGACCACCAAGATGTCCTGCAGGGATTGGATGCTTCCCTGGAAAAACACTTTTGATTTAAATAACCGGGTCATTAACAGAGTGCGGCAGAAATGGACAAAAATCTGTTGGAGATCTATTTCAACTGAATCAGGTGCATTGCAATAGGGAAACGTCCAATAACTTCAGGACACTGGCACTCCAGGATTGGAGTTACACTGAAATATCCCAAATGAAAAAAAAGACCTCATCTGGTAACCTGTGCATGCATTTCAATATGAAAGACTCTTTCCAGATGTGACAGTTATGTCTTCAACAGTAATTTTCTCTGTCAGCCTCAACCTGATGGGGGTGAAAAGGACAGGAAAGAGAGGAAAACAAGTCTAAGGCATGGATATCTGCTGGGAAAGAAAAAAAAGTGATATGCTCCACGGCTACTCCTAGCAGGTTGGACCCTCTTTCATCTTCTGAACTGCTTTAATTCTTCATGTCATTGCGTGAACAAGATCTCACAGTTGCTGCATATAAAGCAAGATCACATCGGCAATTGTTCACATCGTTATGTCCATTCCTGCTTACTATCTGAATATGGAGCTGGAAGAGAGACTCGCAGCTTTACTGTGTTGGTGTGAACAATACAAGTGGTTTTGAGTTCCTGTTGCCTGCTTTTTTTTATCAAAATAAAAAATTTGGTCAGGCGACTTCTGCTCCCTGGGGTTTTTTCCCTTTTACAGACCGTCTCTGAGATGGTTGTGTAAAAACTGCAACAGATCAACAGTTTCTGAACAACTTGGCCTCATTAAAAGTCACTTAAAGCCCATTTCTTCTTCATTCCGATGCTCTGTAATTTTCTAATGAACTATTTGTGGTAACAGGTAATAGAACAGCACTTTTGGAAGCACTTCTAAGCCTATGCAGTGATTTCCAAGACAAAATCATGCCTGTTTTCAAAACTCTGAAATTGTATCTGATTTTATTTGAAATTTTGTTTTGAAATTTATATTAAGAAAATATTTCTCAACTTATGAAGATTTTCTCTCACTTCTGAACTGCATTTCACATATTTACTTCTGAGACTCAGCCTCTTCGAGGTGCTCATTTTACACTAATACAGTAACACTATTGTACAACAGTTAGTATTAGCGCCACTATGGTTTCCTTCTGACATTCTGGAGATGTGCTGTCTCACCAGAACCTGATGTTCTTATTTGTGAATCTAACTTACTGTGTTAAAAGTTTTATATTAAGCAAAATTTGATTTCTAAAATGTTTATGAATCTAAGATTTGTCCCTTTGTGACCGCATGAAGGGAAAGAAATGGAAGAGAATGTTGCAGTTAATCAGCTAGCTGAGCGTCCCGCTAAAATGAGCAAGCAAGCAAAGCCGATGGGGAGGGGTGTAGAGTGGGCGTGGACAAGCTCACCTCATGAATGTTAAACATACATAAATACAGACATTAAAATGGCCAGTTCTCAATATGAAAATAACTTAAAGCACTGAAAATCGCACATTTACTTTTAACATATTTATCATATATTTATATATGTTTTTGTGTGAGACTATCCACATATTCTGGATCCGTGTTTCACATAGCATTTTCATTTGGTGTAATTCACACTTCTCATACAAAATTTAGTTGGATGAGGACGTCTGGTAGCTAGAAATGCACCATGTGTATGGTAGCCGGAGACAGATTGAAGGTTAACAGGTTTTATTTAATAGAATAATGACTGGAAACCTTTTCCTCACTGGATGTGATGAAAAGTTTTTGAACTTGTGACAAAATTGAAAAATATGAAGAAAAAAAATTACATGGGACCTCTAATGGATTCCAAAAGAAAAATTAAAATGATAAAACAGAATAAAAAAGGTTTAAACTGTTATTTTATTTCAATATTTTCTTCTGCCTACAAGATTTTAATGAAGTGGTTCAGATATGTCCTTCCAGCAGCAGCCGTTCGAGGCTTTTTTCTTCTCTCCAGTGATTTAATAGTAATGCACCGTATGCACAACCAGACAAAACACTATTAGCTTGTCATTAAGACATGTTCAACCGAAGCTTTCTCTAACAATAAAATAAAGAAGCCCAAAGATGGCTGACACTGCTTTTCTGTTCAGCAGAGATGTAACCTAATGAAGACGTCCACAGCTGGGGACCTGCACTGCTGCGCTGTGTCACAGCTGAAAGGTGAAATATCACCTCTGCAGGGGCAAACTGAATCAAACTACACACTGCAAACCCAAATACAAAAGAGTTTGGAGTGTATTGGTTCATCTATCAACACCATCCCTCTATTTGAGGCAGTACAGGCAAGAAAAAAAAAACAGCCAACACATTTTTAAACAATAGTCTCTCCATCTTTGTCATCCAGCGCCAGCAGAATAACTTCACTTCAAATGTCTGGAGAGAAATCAGCAGAGTGTTGGATTCTCAGGTCAATCTTGGAAAATGGCTGGACTGACTGTCTTTGAGTTTTTACTTGAAAAAGCAGGTCCCTCAGTCCCCCTGCTATGTGAAGTTAAATTATAAGAAATGGAGGTAACTGTAACAGGCAGCTAAAAGAGGGGGTCAACATATTGATGGCCCCGCAGCTCGCTGGAAAGCATTGATTCAAAGATAGTGTGAAGACTTCTAAGTGAAAAAAGCATTCTATAAAAGTGCCATGAGTCATTGAGGTTATCTCAAATCTCAGAGAAACGCATGAACAGTGACATGCTGGAGGAGCAGACTACTTCACACTAATATCTGACCCTTCCCACATTAAACTGCACCAAACTTCCAGCAAAATGGGAAATATCTGAATAGTTTCAGACTCCTTTCTCCATTACCCCTCAGCAAAGTGGAGCGACTCAAAACAAATACATAGACTGTTTATACAAGTATGGACAAAGCCTCCGTCATCTCAGCTGTAGCTTTCTGAAGAAGTGAATTGTAGCTCGATGGGCCGTTCTAACTGTTTTCCATCCTTCAGAGCATCACATGTGGGCAAAGAAGTGAAGCTAAGAAGAGGGCTGTGAGTATGGGAATAGATGATGAAACTCCAAGCTGCTAGTAGCTAAGTGCTAAAGGTTGGAAGGCTAACGTTAAGCTTTGCTGTTAGCTGGCTGGAAGCTGCTGTTGTGGTAGACCAGGGTTGCCTCAGTTCGGTCCTGAGATCTACCATCTTGCAACTTTTAGATGCAACTTATCTCCAGCATATCTGAATCTAATGAATCTGTCAATACCAGGCTTATGCAGAGTTGAATGGCATGTGCATGAGGGAATTCAGCCATTTTATTCAGGTGTGCTGGAGTAGAATGCGTATAAGTACACTTAAACTCTGCATTTAGTTCCTCACGGCGTTGCTCCGACCTGAAGGCAGTTTAAGAAGTTGAAAAATTATTAAAATACACAGAAGAACAATTCAGTTTTTGAATCTGAACATGATCTGTAAATCTGCACAAATAAATCAAACGACTCCCACAACTCATTAGCATGCAGCCAGCCAAACATCTCATAAATGGACATTGATTTAGTTTATTTATTTTTAAGTTTGACAGTAAAATAAAAAATGAGCCCCACCACCTAAAACTATCTGTTGTAATTGTATCTATAGTAATAAATCCAAGGTAGTGACCTTCTGCTAGTTTGTGTTGTATCCATGGCTCCATTCCAGCAAAGGTACACTTCAGAAGTGATTAATTTCTTGGAAGAACAAAATCAGAAATGATATTGTACATTAATTCATGTAAAAAAAGTTACTACAAACTGAATTGAGTTCTTCTGTTTTTTGAAGAGAACCTGCAGCTGTTGGATCTTTAACATATAGCAGTAAACAAAATGGAAAACAGCTGATTGGAATACAGTCTGGAGTGACTATATTAGGAATTATTCAATGTTGTGAACTTGAAAGAGATGGATTGGAAGGTTTTAATATAGTTTCTAATCCATCTAATCAATACATGACCAGTCCTCACCAGCCGCTGCTTCGTGTTTGTTAAAACCCAGGATCAGATTTCAAAAGCCACCCACTGCTCTCCGTAGGCCCCACTGGACAAAGCAACGCAGGGGGGGGTGGGGATGTGGGGAGGCAGCTGACAGCACAGAATTAATTGACATGCCTCTGAGAGGTTGTTCTCTAATAACATATCGATCCAACAGGCCTGATATGCAAAGTATCTGCCAGCGAGTGTCGCTGGCGAGGTGAGACAAATGCCCTCCGAATACCTTCGACCAGGCTGTGTTGATTAAGGAGGTATTAGAGCCCATGATCACACTAAGCCAACATGTCAGGCATTCTGCATTCAGCCATGTCAGGCTGTCCTCATTAGTGGATATTTTTTCCACAAACTGAGGCAGCTTCAGATATTTTTTTTTATTAATTACAAGAATTCAATTCCTTTTTTATTCTGACACTTGCTAATAAAGCAACCGTGACAGAAATGCTGCAAAAAGTGATAAAATATGTGTTGGTGACACATAGCAGATAAAAACTATAAAAACATGATTTTGTGTTTTTAGTAACATCGTTTGTCATTAATTGTTTTTAAACTAATGCTATATTATAAATCACAGGATGGTTTAAGCCCAGAATGTATCTGTGAGATGTTCAGAGGACACAAACCCAGCGGCGCTCTTTGGTTTGGACAAGCTGACTCGAGTCCAGACTGGACATGGACAAGCAGCATTTAGCCGCTCTGCTCCTAACAAGTGGAACAAACTGTCAGTAGAGACAAAACGTTCGTCTAACATAGACACTTTTAAATCCAAGCAGAAACATTTCTGGTAGTGGTTTGTCTCTTATTAATGAACTGATAACTAACCACTTCTTTATAAGCCTATTCCTTAAATGAGAAGAACTGATTCCTGACTAAAAAACTGGATCTATAGAAGTAGCGGGACTTTATTTTTATGGGCAAACCATGTGGTCAAATACATACAAAAAAAGATAAGAATAATGTATCCATATAGATGACTATATTATTCTAAAACATATTTATGCTATCAATGTAGTGTTTTTATCAGGGTTCTAGAAACTAAACCATTAATGCAGAAATGAATCTGAGCACTTTCAGGTTTTTTTTTTATCAACACAACACGTGAAGCAGTAAATTAGTACAAATACCATTTTTAAACTTTGGAATGTTCTATATAACATTTTGTTGTCTTATATTTCTGTAGTTGATCGAAAATGATGCAAACACTTTAATGATGAGACTTTTGAGTGTATTTACTAATACCTCACACGCTCTCCTGCTTTGAGCCAAAGGATGGAAAACCAGTAAGACTAAGCTGTCCATGAGAGTGCTATTGACAGGTACATTTCTCACTCAGCAGTGTCCTCTGAAACGGTCACAGTGGACACTCTACAAGGCTACTTTAAATGAGACCGAGATTGTTTTTGTTAGTGTGATGACTGACTAACTCGCTGGCCAATCGTTGTCCAGATTCATGCTCTCTGAACGTATGTGCCAAAGAGGGTGAATATGGCAGATTAGGAACACCCCCCCCCCCCCGCCCGGACCATGAGCCCTCAACTCATGACGTCATGGAGATTGATAAGAGTCCAGCGAGTTTTTTTTTACTGCAGAAGTTACCTGTCTGGCATGGAAAAGAGAAAAATGTTGGTGTCTTTGATCAGTATTCCTGGTGTCTTCAATTAGAGTCAAAAAGACACACCAGGCAGAAGACGATGAGGCTGGCTGAAGATGAATCTGTTGAGAAGAACATATCCTTTAGATGGCTGACCTTGGACACTAGTCAGACAAAAAAAAAACTGAACTTAAAATGTATTTTAATTCAGCTTCATTCCTGACGAAGTTCTTCTCATTCATGCATTTTTCTGCTGCATTTGTCAGATGACTGGATGTGAGAAATGTTACAAATCCAGTACCATTTGACAAAAATCACATTTTCTTTTAAAAATTCTGAGCAATGAATCTACAACATGTACAATCATCTCCACTGGGAGTCGTCATAAAGAGGTTTTTCCTTATAGAATCCACAGCATCATATATTTATTTCGGACAGTAACTGGATTATCTAACTCTGCATGCACACTGGGGCGAGAACAGTAGCTCCTCTCTGCATGTGACTGTGCTGTGTGACGATGCTGCGGGAACCTGTGTGGCAAAAAGTGATCCGAAGGACTTCCATCTACACATCAGCATGTGAGGATTGGAAATGTGTTAAATGTGTTGTAAAAGCAGAATCATTTGCAAACAAATGAGCTCTCAGTGAGATAATTAATCATGCATTCAGAATTCTAAATGCTTTCAAACTGTTGCAGCAGAGGGAGTCTCACATGCCCAATTCTCTTCAAGCATAAGAAACAGGGGCTTCAAAATCGTCTCTGAAAATGCCGTTCAAAATGTAACGTTTGCTGAAGTTTAGTGGCCAAAAAAAGGGAAAAAAATCTACTTGACTTGCTCTCTAAAGCAGCTGTTTTCTCCACACTCTGAGAAACGGAGCGTGTTGTTTACATCTGTCTAAGTAGGATTTGTAGTTGGGGACACGTTGAGGCTGGAATCACCTCTAATTTTTGCTTTAAGCCTCTCGGTGAGTAAAACAACTCTGCAGAGACGTTAATGCAACATTTATTAGCACAGGATTTACCAAGAACCTTGAGCTCTCTTCCAACCTCCATGTTGCACATGTTAAATGCAACCTGCTTACATAAAAGGTGAAATCTGAATTTGAAGCAAGAAGCCAGCTTTGGGTGCTGCAGATGTCCCAAATGAATTCTCACAGCAGCGTTTTTACATGAATGTTTTAGTTGCACACGCGTGAACTTGGGGAAGAAAATAAATCAAATGCACTGAAATGGAAGAGCGCGGTTTGATGCATCCAAAGCAGCAGCTAGATTTCCTGGAGACATATAGGAAAGAAATGCATGAAATGTACCTCCCATTAAACCCCACCCAGACTCCATGTCACCCCACATTTACAAGAACATGTAAAAATAAAATTAGAATTATACACACAAAATAAAGCTCAAACTGGACCAAGATACTGATGAATATGTTTTTAACAATAAAAAAAGAAAATGCAACACTTTTAATATAATTAAATGTTTATTTTGAGCAGAACTTGAGCTTAAGATTAGTTTTTAACTCGCACTGAACCACAAGACCACCTCCCTACAGGGCTCTGTTGATTTGACTGAGAAAATGCTGCACCAACCAGACATCCTCCAACATCCCTGGTTCCAGCTGCGTTCTCCGCAGCTG
>JBAMHX010000020.1:18143753-18154280 GCA_037177515.1 Pseudomugil tenellus
TATATATATATAAAAATAATAAACATACATACACATTGACAATTTTGATTAAGTCACAACAGTAGAAGTACTTAATTCCTTCCCTTTAAGCTTCGCTATGTTGGAGAAATGGATTAGCTGCAGAGGTATTTGACATGTATATATGATCTCGTTAGATAAAGAGGATATCTGTGCATGTAAAAAAAGTGAAAGACAGACCTGTTAAAATATGTGCAAAAAATTACTGACTATAAAAGAATTTGTTACTGAAAAAGAGAAAAAAGTTCATCCGAAAGATTAATTGGTTTGAGCGTACGGCACCATGTTTCTGAGTTTAGGCTATGACATTTAGAGCCAACAGGGGAGCGAACTTAATTATAAAGATTTATGAAAATGATTCAGGTAGAAAATTCCATTCACCCCTTCCATTATAAATTCTCTCTCTGAAAGCAAATTGTATTAAGTGGTGCATTATTCTCTCTAATTATGACGTCCATATTGGTTCTTCTAGGAAAAAGAAAAAGTAACTGATGTTGGGAAGAAAAAAAGGGAGGTGAAACACAAAGCGCTGCGACTGGACCGAATACAGATTGAGCCAGCTTTATTACCCTTCCACCCACAGAGCTGGTCTGGGTGCAGTCCCACTGTGTCTTGTGCAGCAGTAAAGCAGAATGATAATCTGGGTGCTGGTGTGCTGGACAATTTGCTTTATCAAGAGGAGCTCAATATAGCTCCCCTTGATAATCTAAAATTCTTTTTTGTTTGTTTATTCTGGAAAAATGCAAAAAAAAAATAAATAAAATAATGGACTGAGCCACTTTATTACTGCATCCCTTCTGGTTGTTTCTGTGCAGCCAGTTGAGCACTGGGGAGATGAGAACTTATTGAACTGGTATTGATTGCGCACTTGCAAAGTCTGATTTATAGATATTGTTCCTTTCCAAGGTAAGCAACTAAAAAGTAAATTTTATATTTATAAATAATTTATTTTTATTTATTATGTTTAGGGATTTTGTTTCGGTCACGGGCTGAAAAGTACAATAAAATCCTGCATCCACACTTATTTGACATGACAGGAGTTTGAAATAAAAATATTGTTTATGTTTGCTAGTTAAATAAAAGCTTTTAGAATTAATTACAGATTGACATTAACAAATAAATAATGAGGAGAGACTTTTTAAATGATCAGACACATGTCAGCCAAACTGAAGAGGTGATGAAGAGGTTGGACCCTACAAAGTTGGGCTTTGGGGCAACTGGAGATAGAACTCAATAAAGGAAAGAAAATACAGCAACTGCTGGTTTATGTGTCGACCACACCTACAAATAAATCTTAACAACATTAAATAAAACTAAAATAAATCAAGGGAGGATCATCTCCTAGTTTGTTAAAACTGTTTTTTCTATTCATAAGTATGAATGATATTCTGCATCAATCCTGGGTTAGAACCCTTTTAGACTTGCGGTGGCCCATCTGGATCCAAGAGAACGACAACCCTGTAGATGCTGGCAGCTTTTCTGCTAGATATAGATAGTAAAGCAGGAGTGTTGCAGCGGTGTGTTTCACCAGAAGTGTTGCAGCAGGTGTGTTGCAACAGGAGTGTTGCAGCGTGTGTGTTGCAACAGGAGTGTTGCAGCGTGTGTGTTGCAACAGGAGTGTTGCAGCATGTGTGTTGTATTAGGAACTTCTTACACATTAAATACAATGTTTGGATGAGACTTTGACAGAAAACATTTCTTCTCACACCTTATGCTGGTAATTAAATATTATGTTTTTGTTCCATTTCGAGGTTAGTTATTTATACCTGAACATTTAAGCTGGCAAAAAGATGCTACATAAATATTACATCCTTCCTAAAGTTCCTTGAGTTTGTCTCTTTGGAGGCTCAAAGACTTAATGAAACTCAACATGCCAAACAAATGTTTTGTTTTAGTGTTTCACATCAAGAATGCAGGAAGCCAGAAACGTCTCATCACAACAAAACAATTCTGTCCAATATAGCTTGTTCACATGGCTCGTCATAAATGTTTTACTTTTGAATGGTCCACAGCACCTGTTCATTGCTAAACAGAGAATGTTTAATTAGCCTAGCATTTAACATAGATTTATATCTTACTAGCAACAAGCTGGGCTGTAAATGAGCTGCTAGCAAACTTAAGACGACTGCCCGAAAGTGTGTTCTGGAAGCAAACGACCAACAGGGAATAACGTAAGCATGAAAACACAGTAAACTGGCACTGAACAAAGGAAAACCTGGAGCATAAATACTGAGGGACTAATTACTAATGAGTAGCAGGTGCAACAATTAGCAACCTGAAAACAGATGTGCAGGAAGTAAACTGAGTGCATGAGGGTATGAACGCTACTCTGTAGAACAGGAAATAAAATAGATAAAACAGGGAGCCCACGACCAGGGATCTGTACTACGAAGCTGGATTTTTAACCCGGGCTGTTCTTTACTACGATGCTGGTTCACTTCTTACTGGAGAATATCACCCCGTTAACGTATGTTGAAACTATCAGCCCAGTCGGGCGGTGGTGTGCAGATCTTAATATGGGCACTTGTGAGAGAAAGAGTTAAAAGAATTAGCTGCATCTTTTTGATGAAGAAATAAAGTCAATGACTGTTTTGTTCTTGTTCGTGACTTGTTGTCAAGTTAGTTTGACTCCACGAGGGCTGCATCAGAAAGAATGAAGGTAAATAATGCTCACACGTGCAGAACTACAGAATCTTTGGTACGTTTGCAACATGTGCCGTCACGGCCGGGAATTTCCTTTCTAGCACAAAATGCGCTCAGGTGAGGAGGAATGGGGCTAACCCTAAAATCTGATAAAGAAGAAACCGAGGAAGCTCTGCGTGAAATAACAAAGTAATCTGAGTATTGCTGATTCGTTTATATTAACATATCATCTGTCAAATTTTAACTTATAAGCTATGTTCAGCCAGGATTCCTCCCTGGCTGTTGCTGTGGCAACAGTGTTGCTTTTAGCCTGATGATGTGATTAAATTCTTCATATGTCCACTCCTCCATGTTAAGAAGCCAAACAGGGTTTCTCCATGTTTGTGATTGGTCAGAGGCTCCAAACGCCACCTCTTTTGCGAAACACAAGCTGATCTTGATGGAAAACATCTGGGTTTATGAGCAGCTTCATAGTGCCATTTCTTCTCATCCTGAATGTCTGGATAAGTAACCCAGGTAACAGAGCGATATCTGGTATAAGTTCTTCTGGCTTTGTAGTGTAGGCCTCAGGGGTCTCGGGAGGGTTGGATGTAAAAGGGTTCCACCTAAATGTGTAAAGATGCACAGTAGCTTTTACTGGTACTGCTGCAGGATGTGGCACATGCGACCAGCAGGACTTACTGGTTCATGATCACAAGTGGCTCATGAGTTGGCACCTTCCAAAGAGAACTGACTGGCAGGTCGGGAACATCGCAGCCAACCCTCAGACGTGTTATCCCAGAAGTGTTACAAGGCATCGTCGATTTGTCTACAAACTGCATTTACTTTCCTTTCACTATAGTTGAACAAGCAAGCATTAAAATGCCATTTACAGCTATATCCGGTTTCCCCAGTATAACTGGCTCAGTTGACCGGACCAGTGTTGTGATAAGTCAGAATGTATCTACTTTCATTATACGAAAACATTTTCTGTTTTGATAAGACTGAAAGTTTTGAATTGTTTTTATTGAAAATCCCTTTTCATTTATTTGTTAATCCTATATGTGTTTATAGGTCCATTACAGCTAAAAAGGGCTTTATTTAAAAAAACGAAAAACTTTGAACAGAAGTGAGGAAATGACGTCCAGTCAGTCTAAGAAAGTAATGCTGTTAGAGAAGAATGCACGCACTTCGCATGGTGTCATCTACAAGCAAATACTGGAAACATCTTAGGTTTAAAGGTTGCATCATCGGTATGCATCAACAATATGACTTTGTAACTTTGTAGATTAGCAAAATGTTGTCTGTAAGTGCATTATTTCATAATAAAACATACTCTTTCTAAAACATTCACAAAATGGTGTCTGTAGTTCAAGGTAGTACAGTATATTAGACATATTTTAAGTATTGAACAGTAATGATACAGTTTTCTTAAAGTGTAATTTATGTTACTCAAATCTTTACTTTTATTGTATAGTTCTCGTTTGTTTTAGTTTCACCCTTTTTAACGTCATTAAACCTGCTGACATGGTCCATCCGTCTCCAGAGTTGTGATGTGAGAAAGGCGTTTAAGCCTTTCCATTAGGCACGTTCTGTAAACGTCCAAATCACGTGAACGTGGTCATGTTAGTCAGCAATGGTCTGGGTTTGTCCATGCTGAGTGTGGGCTGCAGACTTAAGGCTGGAGCAGGATGAGGAGCTCATGAGTAAGGATTCATCATATTGGCTTTTATCACACTGTACGTAGGATGTTCTGCAACCGTCCAGGTGAGAGTTGATACCCTCAAATGATGGCTGCTCGCCCCTTTTCCCAACCTGCAGAGCAATGCCTTTACTAGTGCACCACAGACAGACACCTGCTGCCATCGGCAGGTGGTGGCGCCTCGATGCCACAGGACAGAGTTTTTGCTACACTCCTGTAAAAGTGTGCAACACGCCGAGGACATGTGCTGTGCTACGTAGTGGATTATGGAATAGAAATTCAAACTTTGCAAACAGACGGCTGCAGAGAATACTGTACAACTGTAAAACAAAGTCTGCTTTTAATAACAGATAACAAAAACAAACGTTGACCTTTTCGTCTTAGCCATTGGTTCTTGTTTGCAAAGCGTCATCTGGAGTCCAATGAGGGCAGGAATAAACATCAGCTCTTTAAAAATGAGCATTTTCTAAAAGCCCAGATAAGATGTTCATGTTTTAATGTCAGCTTCAGGATAAAACAGCTTCCTGTTCTAAAGAAGAAAACATGCAGACGTTCTGCTACTTCATCCAACTCAACTAGTATTTTCTTTTTGTCAAATCCAACAACAGTTTTATGTGTTTTTTCCTAAATAACTCAGCAAAAATATCACATTTAATTCCATGATTAAAACTTGTCTTCCGCCTACAGTTCTGTGCGGGAAAATGACTGGTTCTATTTCAGATTTTTCTAAACGAGCACCACTGCTGGGAAGACATCAGGTTTCTTATTACTTGGATAAGCAGGCTTCCTTATTAAGGATTCTAGTTGGACGCATCTTCTCAGTGAATCCTAATTAGTGTGACTTTAAACAAAAGACAGAGGATTGTGCCATCTGCCTCACATAACAAGGATTCCTTACTAATTAAAAGCACCTAGGAGAGCAGTTAGGCGGTAATACCTGGTCAGGTTTGTGGGGTTAGGGAGATCTAATGAACATGAAAATGAGAAATACTGCTCCAAGTTCTTGACAAGTCCTTACTTTTGGTGGCAAGCGTCATCGCTTCCATGAAACATCTGCATGACAAAAAACATCTTTCTCCTTGCCTGACACCTGAAATAGATTAACTTAAATAGCACTTGTAAAGGTTTAAAACACTGATGTTCGTGGTTTCGCCATGATAGGCAGCTGCATTTACATCAGTCTCATCAAATCACTTGCATTTTTTATTACCAGTATTAAGATGAGAATGATTGGAGGATAGGAAATGTCTGAAATAATAATGAAATAATATTAGAATGATTTGGAAAAAAGGCAGATAGTGTTTTTGTTTTTACATTAACTCAATATGAGATTCAGGACTAGTACACAGTTTATAGATCTAACAGAATCAAAAATGAGCAAAAGAATAATTATAAAATTATGTTTGAAAACCTGATGAAGAGCCAACACCTATGAATCAGATGAAAGGCTTGTTACCAGGCCTCGGCAGAGCTGAACGGCATGCACAAGAGGAAATTCAGCCACTTGATTCAGGTGTGTTGGAGAAGAGACACATCTAAAACATGCAGGATCGTACAGCTTGAACACTGAACTTGGGCTGAACCTGGGTTACTTTCAGCAAACGTCGCGGTTATGAGAGTCACAAGTGGACCAGATGTTGCCAGCTTGGCTAAGATTATGGCAAATCTGTTGGCCACAAGTGGTCCAGATGTCACATGCTGGCCTGTATGGTGGACACCATTTCCTTGTGGACCACATGTGTGGTTCATGCGGTGGAGTTTTGGCCAAATTTACATTTGGGTTGAACATTTTTTGCCACTCAGCTGAACACTTGAACACCTTCAGAAATGTTTACATGGTGAAAAATAACTTTAATCCATTATTTGGCACCAAGACATTTAACTACAAAAGCAATGAGAAGGAATGGAAAACTAAGTGTGACCAGGTCGTAACAAACCTAAATATTTTATATTGAAATCCACAGATCATTCTAGTTTAATATTGCTTTTTAAATGCAGGGGTCGTATTGCCGTCGTTCTGGTGATGGTTATCATGTTGGAGGTTGCTCTTGGTAAAATAATTACAAGCAAAACAAAAGGACTCTCTGGAGTCATGTGTTCAGATCCATTAGTTTGTGTTAAAGCTACTAAGCAGAAAAATCTGATGTAGAAAATTCTACCTCATCCAGATGTTTATTTGCTCCAAGCAGTTACACAGTAGCGCCGCTTCTCACCCAATGTCAGCTGGGATTGGCTCCAGCCCTCCTGCGACCCCGATCTGGAATAAGCGGTAGATAATGGATGGATGGAGTTACAGAGTAGGTCTACTGGACTGCACTTGACTCGGGTCAAAGACACAAAGTTGTGTGTCTACTGCATAATTGATGTAAAAGTTCTATGATATTTGATCAAAAAGGAGCAAATACAGAATAAAGTTTGGGAGAAGAGGTCCTGAGCACAACGCAGTAACGATTAAACTACATAAAATCCATAGTTTGTACTTTTACTTAATGCTGATGAAAAGGCAGAATGACAAATGCATGTTGGAGGGTGCTGCTTGTGCTATGAAGGAAACTGAATTTTACCACCATGTTTTGGTTTTAAAAATTATTTTTGTGATGGATATTTTCCACAGGGATCTTAAAATAATGATTAAAAGCAGTGTTCGGGTTTGTCCCTTTATGTGTTATGTGCTGTTGTACAACGTTTCTGCCTGTTGTCCTGTGCTGGTGTTCCAGATGTTTGCTTTTTTCTTTTCTGTGCCAGATTTTACACCTTATTTTTTGACAAATAAGTGGCTCCTTTAACTGTCACAAATTCAATGTAAGACTTTTTTCAGTTATAATTAAAGCTGCGTGATGATAAACAGAAGTGTGTCGCTCTGCAGCAGATATAAGGACCCAACTGCAGAACAAAGAGGCAGGAAATGGAAGCAAAACAGGCAACATTTCAATTAAAACTAAACTAACAGAGACAGGAACTGACAAACACAACAGATGATCTGACAAACACTGACTGACACCAATGGTTATATAAATAGGATGCGGCTAACAAGAAACAGGTGGGGGTATAACGATCAAACCCAGGTGAGACAATGGACGGGAAAACCAAAACCGCAAAAAGAAACCAGAGTTTTGTTCCTTTTTATTTAAAAAAACTCGTGTTTTTAAACTGTTCAATTGCTATGCAGCTAACTGCACACAGGTTCAGGATCCTGCTCGGTCTTTTACATCCTCTGAAACGTCTGAGTTCACCGTATCCACACTGCATGTCCTACTGATAGTTTCGTTTTTCCAAGAATTGTTTCATTGTTGAGTCCCATTACCTTCCACACACCTCAGAGGCGTCTGAGTGAAATCAATTACTCAGGAGTAACACTGGAGTGCATTTACTAGTTGCACCTTTGAGTGGTGAAACCACCTGAACAACTATTTATAATCATCTCCATAATGGCATGCAATGAAGGGCTCTTTTCCTGACCTTACAATGATTCCACTGAGTTGCTGGTAATGCGCATTTCTGCCGGGCGTTAATTGATAGTCGGGGCCAAAACGCTGTTCCACTTGAAAAGGTAATTTGGCAGAAATGAATTTGTCACAGTGTTCACGCTCCTTTGTGTGAGTCGACATAAAAAAAGGAAAATGAGGGTCAGTGACTGTTGGGCCACATTGATGTTCGGTTTCATATCAATTCGGAAAAATAAATACAACCATTATACGTTTTGTTGATTTTGAAAGCCCCAAATCGCGACCTTACATAAATTTTTGTACAAATATTTTAATTCCCATCATGTTCAAAAGGTATTTTATCTTTTTACCAAGCAGACATGTGGTGGGTCCAACACACACACACACACACACATCATCTCTGCCATACACTGCGGATGCCCTCCAGACACAGGTTTCATTTGAGCACTTTCATTACCTTTTAATTGCCTTCAAATTGCAACGTGACCCATCACATCAATAACACTATCTTTGCAAAAGCAGAACTAAAGCTCAGCAGGGTTAGATGCAAGTGTGTGAGTGTGTGAGCCTGAATGCATGCAAGCAAATGTTTCTGTAAGGTGATGTTTTCCTTATATAGAGCTGCAGTGATGTCCTGCATGTCCTCAGCGAGACCATGTAGCATGCTCCTAAACCATGATATTAGCAGCTATTACCCCAATGAAGGTGAATTAGTGTGTCTCAGTTTAATCCCTTCTGATTACACCGTGTTGTATCCTGCCTGAGCTCGCCAGGCTGGGTTCTCAGACGTTTCACCCTGACTTTCAGGGTTAACAACTGAACCCTGAAGGTGGCATCCTGCTGGATGAAACTCTCAGAAAAAAGGGATTAAAAACGCAAAACTAAATATGAATAAAGACAGATTATTGTTTCATGTCTTACATTCTTACCAGAACATTATTTTTTGCACAGGACCTGTAATAAAAAAAAGAATTGAATCAATTAAGAAGCAGAAAAAAGCAGCTCTTTCTGGAGAATGGAAGAAACTGGGAAGCAGGACGGTAATTTCACATAACGCAACCCCGATATCTGGACTCCCTCATTCTAAGACTCTTTTCAGATGAAACTGCTGATGGGTAGAAAATAATGGGCTGCCATTGTTCATTCCAAAAAACATGAACTGCAAACACTTGTAGATGCACTTGTGCTGAAGGCCTCTGAAGGGAAAGATGTGGAAAAGTGAACAGAGGAGTCAAAAAAGACAAATCCCAGCCGATCATTTGCTCATTGAAAAGAAGAAAACCATTTAAGTGGTGATGAAGGCCCTCTGCATGCCACATCTGCATGCCACATCTGCATGCCGCATGTGCATGCCGCATCTTAATGACACATCTGCATGCCGCATCTGCATGCCGCATGTGCATGACGCATGTGCATGACGCATCTGCATGCCGCATCTTAATGACGCATTTGCATGCCGCACCTTAAAGATGCATCTGCATGACGCATCTTAATGACACATCTGCATGCCCCGGCAACCTCCCGCCCATTTTCTAGACATATCGATGTGGTCGGGACGGCACTAGAGTGAAACGTTCACTGCGGCTGTTGTATGGAGTTACACAAAACCATGTGATGGTGAAACATCACAGAACTGTCACAGCTGAACATGTCAGTATGTGTTCAACCGCTTTGAGGTCTGTACCATTAAACGCGCAGAAAATAGCAAAATCACCTAAAAAAAAAGGCCAAATTTATGTTGCCTGTGGCCCATAGAGTCTTTTCCACATCTGCATGTTTCATCTCTGCTAAGTCTGCTCAGATTTTGTCCTAAACTTTGCAGAAGTGAGACGATGGAAACGTAATTTAAAAGCGGCTTTTAGCGAAAATTTTCTTTATTCATAAATCAACTTTTTGTTTTTAGGAGTGATTGTAGGAAGTTTGATGATTCCTACAGATTTTCACCTTCAGCTACTTTCCTCACAAAATCAATAAGATACAGAAATGTTTAATTGTAAATAATACACACATTTAGCAAAGTTGCATCATAATGTTGAAAAGTTCATGTGAATCCTGCTTTTTAGTTGTTGCACTTGTTTTTTACAATTTGGATGTTTAGTTTTATATTGTCCAGCATGTTTCCATAAAAATCGAATTAATCAACTTTGTCCTTGTTCATGCTGAAGGCTGAATTTAACCCAGGTTAAAAAAAAACAAACTCATTTATGTTTCACTACATTTGCAAAGTTTTAAATATCCTTGCAAAAAAGGTGAAAGAGCTGGATCTCACTGATGAATTTACAGCTTTATTGTGCAAAGTAATAAACACTGTAAAGTCTCTGGGGAGCTGCAGTTCTTTCTCCTCTTTGCAGGTTTTGGTGTCCTTCAGCTGTGAAGCACCTGATTGTTGTACCAAGGTCCTTTTGGAAGACAGGAAGATCACCTTGGCTTAGTAAAAAATATTCTCTGACACTTGAAAGTATCAGCCTGTTCACTTTGAAGTGCGGTAGTAGGATCATTTAACGTTTCCAAAATAGTAAATTCTTATATATTATATATAAATGTATTTTTTCATCTGGGCCACATGTTTGTTTCATTGTACTTCATCGTTCATTGTACTTTAATAATCTGGTTTGTTTTGGTTTCTTCTCTTCTTTCCACATTTCAGCCATCTCTTTTATCTCTTGTATATTCTTATTGTGCAAAACAAAAAAATGGATTGGATTGCATAAATTATATATATATATATATATATATATA
>JBAMHX010000020.1:18160863-18181077 GCA_037177515.1 Pseudomugil tenellus
TATATATATTGTTCTTTTCTTCAGTCCAAGGTTCAGCTACCCAATGGACCGTCCGCTGAGAATTGTGCAATATTATGTTTAACACAAGGTCGGTGTGGAATAAGAATAAACTTGAACATTATAATTGAAAATAATTCTTTAAAACAATAAGAAAATATTCTGATGAGTAATTAAAATAACAAAAAAATATTCAAACTACAGATTAATATGAGATTAAATAAGTAATTTGATAAATATAATGTAATGTGCATTAAAACAGTTTTAAAATAATCATCACAAACATCATTAAGTCACATTTTGCACATATATAAAACATTGTTTCTGGGCTTTACTCTAAAAAGTACAAAACAATGCCATGTTTTGTATAATCATCATGGTGTCTCCATCCTGAAAAAAAGTGCTAAAGCCGATATTTTGACTGGCTCGTATCGAAGTATCGGCTGCAGAGAATTGAACGACCATCCCTGGTGAAGTACTGAAAAAAGACAACATTGGTTTTTATGTAGTATATAAATGTGAGATTAGAGTTTGGTTGTTGAGCTTGGACCAGATCCCATTTTTTCACCTGCAGCCGTTACAAATCCATACAAACATATCGAGGAATCTTGAGAGTAACAACAGAGTAGCATTTAACATTATCATAACTGAAAAGGAGGAATTTAGTCTCTGGCTCATATACCAGTGTTTCCAGTAGAGTTAATGATGGTTTCAGGGGCAGTCTGGTGGGTTGAAGAAAATCAGCAACATCATTCATCTACAGCGGTTCAGCGCTGTTTGCTATTCAAGAACAGAACTTTAATACTACTTTCAGAAACACATAGGACTGCGTGCGCAGTACACAGAGCAGGAGGAGAGATGTAGGTACTGGTGCATGTGGGTATGATGGGGAATGAAACATCCAATCACTTGGCAAAGAAGCACTAGAAGAGGATTCATGGGAAAATATAAAATGTATTTCAATACTATATATGCTGAACCTCCATCTTCGGACCTGAGTGATGGAGATGTTTAAGGCATCAAGACGTTTGAAACATTGTGAAGTTTGTATGTTTGGTAGTTTCTGCTGAGCAAACAGTTTAAGGGGCAGGTTCTCATAGTGAGATGTGCAAAGCCATAACATGAGCCTGTAGGGTGCAGGGAGTCTGTACAGCAGCCTGGTCAGCGGAGGGAGAAGCTCATAAAACTGCACATCTACTCACAAATACATTTCCTCCTCCATTGAAGTAGTACCGAGAGAGAATTTACGGTATGAAGGAATACTAGTGTACTACATGGTGTTTGCTTATCAGGTATTTTCTTTACTGCTGATTTAGAATAATAATGATAACTTTTAAATCGTTACAAAAGCTTTTAACATTTAAAGATGTTTTTCACAGTTCAGGAAGAAAATATTTCATTTGGTGCGAAGAAGGAAAAGAATCCGCTTCTTATCGATGGGATGACGTTCCGTACCGTGTTGCTACTTCACGATTCAGCATCGTCAGAGTTTAAGATGTAAATATCAACAGGATCTTCAGGAGGGCGAAAGTTTCATGCTGCTCTGATAGAGGATTCTAGCTGCTCCTGAGTCTTCTCTGATGTTCCAAATGTCTTCAGTCTGTGAATGTTTCAGACTGACTCCAGGTCAGTACAGCATCCAGAGTTTCTCATAAGAACGCAAAGAGCTGGAACGGATGAAGTATGCGTTGCTGGAAAATGCAGCCTGGATAGGAGAGGATGCTGGTCATGTGGTCTCTTTCAGAAATGACAGTTTCCAAAAGCCACACACTGAACTGAACTGCAAACTTTTCCACCCATTTGGTGTTCTACATCATTTTATATGAAACATTATTACAGTCATAGAGACGCTGATAATGGCTACATTGTGGTTTTTGTTGCATGTTTATTTCTGAATTTGATCCTTTATTTGTTCCTGTTCTGGATGGTAGTATCCATCCATCTGTGATATCATGTAAAACCTGCAGTAACGTGTGGATTTATTGCAATACGTTACATTTAGCAGATGCTTTTCTGCAAAGCGACTTACATCTATGAATAAGAACAAATAATAGACAAATAAAAGACTCCTTCAGTTCCTCAATCCAGATGGTGATCCGGATCATTCCCAACACATAATGGGACACATGAGACTCTTTCTCTTCAAAAAAAAAAATCATAAAAATCTGACAAACAAGCAGACACACATTCACTCCTAAGGACAAATTAGAATGACCAATACATGTGTATGGATGGTGGAAGGAAGCCGGAGAACCGACGCTAACACAGGGAGAAAGGAATGGCCACTGCCTGAGCAGAGGTTCGAACCAGCAACCTCCTTGCTGTGAGGCTGCAGGGATAACCACTGCACCACTGCCACCATGTTTCCTTATCTACTACAAGCCGAACGCAGCTGAGAACATGTGGAAGAAAAAGTGCTGTTGCCTTGAATGTGGGAACTGCCTCCAGGGCTGTAAAGACAAACGTTATCCATCACTTTGATTAAACCTCTCTGTGCTGGTGTCCTTGGTCAGGCAAGTTTGAGAGCTGCGGTTCAACAGTCACATGGACGGTTAGTGGATTAATTAGTGCTGTAAAGTCAATCAGCCACCAGTTACATAACATCATCATTTAAACTGTAAGGTCGACTTAAAAAAGTCAGCTTATATTAAATTGTCTTACTTATATTCTGGAGAGATGTTAAAAGAAAAGATTCCTTTTACAAAATGAATCTTCATATCAACTGTTCCCAAGCCGCATCTAATCGCAACCATGATCTCCGTCTTTATTGCCCTCGGGTTACATCATATTAAATCAGTTCACATCAAAGCGATTCCACCTAACAAGCCTTTTAAGATTAAATGCTCTTTATTCTTCGATTACAGACTAATTACTTCATTGAGAATCTGCAATTTAGATCACAAATGACAAAGATCCTTTTCATTACAAAGATGTTTCATAATGTTTTCAACAAGCTGGTATATAAAAGATATAATAACAATTACAGCACAAGAGCCCTGCAAGTTAGATGCAAAGAGCATTGCTTTGTTATGACCCATGATCACCAAAGAGGAAGAATTTATAGAAAATCATGAGCTAATAGCTTTTGTCAAAAGGCTAATGCTATTACCATTTTACCAGCAACAAATGAGGATGGATACATGCTAATGTTTGCTGTAAACGGATCGCTTAGCTTGATACGAGCCTTAAAAACCCATCAGAGATGTTGATACCACGGATCTCTTTGACAGTCAGCATCAGTTGTTGCAGGCGTTTGGTGTGATTGATTCATTTTAAGAGAGAATTGGGCTCCACCAGTCACCTAATCTTGATGGATGTGACAGCTTGGGGGAAGCTGAAGAAAAGGCGCCCCAACAGATTCAAATGGATGATTATTTCTTCCTCTACTGCTTCCATTATTGCAGATCAACAATGGAGGTACTTGTAAACATACATTTTGGGAAAAATTACTTTGAGTTAGCCACAAAATGTTCCGTCTCCTTTAGCTATCCTTTTCTCGTTTGTCATTAAACTGCCAATCAGAGTTAGGGAGTGGTTTGGGAGCCAATCAATCAAGCTGATTGGGAGTGTCAGGAAGTAGCTGCTTTAAGCAGCCAGAGGTTGCGCCTGTTGCAAACTTCATTTAACCAGCGCAGCATGTTTAGTCAGCATGATAATTAGAGCAGAGTCCTTGTTCATCTTCCCTCTTTAAGCTTCAGACTCAGTGCACCTCAGACTGCGAACAGATCAGGCTCTGCTACTCAGAAGTGTTTCGAACCCTAACAATGAGCCTTTTAATTGCTATTTAACTCTAGTTCATACTCATGTTAATGTCAGAACTGGTCAGAATAACATTCAGAAGATCACAAAGAGATTTGTAAATAAAAAATAGTTGGATTTGATGTTTAATTCTTTATCCTAAAAGCTCGCCAAACACATCGGCAAACAAAGCTGTTTAATACTGGTCAGTATGTCGGCCAGTACAAACAGAAACAAGTGCAGCGCAGGATTTAGAAGCGCATGGATTGCTGAAAGATTGTTTTGTTTATTTAGAGAAAACGTACTTTAAATAATTATTGCTTATAATATGACAAATGAGGCATAAAGTCAATTTAATACAGGAATTTAAAACTTTGGATCAACACTAAACAAGGATTTTCAAACATGTGGCATGAAAAGGGAAATATAGCATAAAGAAGAACATAGTAACTGAAATAAACATCAGGAAATACTCATAATTTGAAAAAATATTTGAAGGCAGGAACTTAATCAGTGTTGCGAATCTGCTGGAACATTTCATGGAGCTTCGCGCTCCTGTACAGTTAAAATGACCAAGCTTGAGATCCTGAGGATGGGACAGGAAATTTTAAGCATGTAAAAACAAAAACAAAAATCTTTTCTCAGGAAATTAAACAAGTTTTGTGTTGGGTTGCTCGAAACAGAAATTGTCATCCAAGCAGATGGCCAGATTTCCCAAAAGACATTTGATGGTAATTGGAGGTCGCAGGTCAGGTCCTTGAGATCTACCATCCTGCAGCGCTTAGACACATCCCCTCTGCATTCCCTCATGTGATTCATCTCTGCAGAGGCCTGCAGGTAACCAGCCAGACATTGGATTCAGGTGTGTTGGAAAAGAGATGCAAGTTGCAGGTTAGTCTTCAGGACTGGGGTATTCCTGATGTTCATCAAAAGTCCTGCACATTTGGGGGTTTAATTCGCCATCTTTAGAACCCAATAACCCAAAACTTCATTTTAAGATGAGCTCGAGTGAAAAAAAACAACACCGGACATCCAGGTTTAGTGATTTTCTTCTTTTAAAATAAGACTGCATTAATCTACAGTTACCAGTAATACTTCAGAGGTCCAGAAATGTATGTAATCCTCTATAAAGTGAAAATACCGCTCAGTTTGTTTTAGCATTAGCATTTTTTTGTAGTTTGAAGTTTAAAAATGTTTTTTCACTACACACACAATCAGAAATCTGAAGAACTGAAGCACAACATGGCTTCATATAAAACCATAGCCTGCAGCCATGTTTCTAAGTGCTTTCTCACCTCGCAGTAGACATCTCTGTCTTATCCACGTTAGTGTCTTGATCATTTCATAACTGCAGCATAGCTCCCACAACAATATTGAGGTTATGAACAAGGCTTGTGGCCAGAGAGAGACTGGTTTGCATTGATTACCACTGTGCAGCTTCAGTTCAGAATATGACCCGATGCCTGAGGCCAGCTCTCCATCACTCCTCCCTCCCATCTCAGCCAAACCAGTGCTGTCTGTCTCCCTCAGCTGTCAATAGAGCCTGATGGGCCTTTTAGACACTTATCAATATTTAACCAGCCTCCCCCATTGACTCAGCAATTACTGCCTAATTGATCTCAGATTGATTATCATTGGCAGCATAATGGTAGTGCCAGTCAGAGAGCAAGAGCTGATAAAAACCCTCAGTGTAAAATTACATAATCTTTTTATGCAGCCACAGTGTGAAGTGAAGGCTGTGTGAGATGAAAAGTGGCTATCAGGATGGATGCAGAGGGTGTGGGCTTCTTCTGAGCTTCTGGTGCATGCTCCACTTTTCATCTTCTCCTTCGCAAGACCGCTAGCTATGAAAGAGTGAGAAAAGTTTTTTATTTATTTTTAGAGTGTACTTCTGAGAAGCTTTACCTGGCTTATACAGCAGTCCGAGCGTGCTCATAAAGAGGATGTGGGGGAACTCTGACAGAGCAGCTAGGCTAACAGCTAACCAAAGGAGAGGGAATTATCCTAGTTTAAGACAACTCATACCTTAGAAATTTAAAACATAACTTCCAGCAAAAGCTATATTCATTTTTACGATATGTTGCTTCTCATTACTTTTTTTAAATTTTTTTTAGCTAATTTAAGATGCTAACATTGCTATTGTGTCATATCCCCAAACATGGAGTGTCGGGGATATTATGGTTTTATCACGACTGCTGCCGCCACTGGATATTATTTGTGTGAGCGCGATAACGTGGACAATTTTCACAGTTGGATTTTAATACTCTGTGTAACTGTTTAGGTCCCCAAGCGGACAACTTGCATTGAATTTAAGCATTTTGGAATTTATGGTTTCCTCACTAGGTGGCGCTTTATGAACAAAAAAATCATATTTTTACCTATATCTCTAGAACTATTTGTCTCATTGACCTCAAATCAAGTGCAAATAAAAGGTCATGACCTCAGGGTGCATCCTTTCTTGACATCATACAGGCCAGGTTCAACATTTCCACACCAGGTTGAGCTCTTTAACTGAACACATGCAGCTTTATATTATTGTATTGTGTCTATTCCAGGATTGGAGAACAGGAAGATTGTGGGTGTTCAGGGATATACCACTAGCAGTCACTTTTGAAGCCATAGACCTTGTTCAATTGCTTGCGTATTCCATCACAGGTCACTGATGAGATTAGCCAGATTATAGGCAAAGACCTAAAAAGATGGTATGTGCTTCTCTCATTCTTGATTTCTTGTAGGTGGAATTATGAAGATTAAACTAGTCCACCATAGCTGCTGATTAACAGGTAAAGTTGGGCAGCTATATTATAGCCTATTACTCATAAGTTTGGGAACACTTTCCCAATAAAACTTAATGGTCAAGTAAGTGTCCCAAAACGTAAGACTTGAGACATACAATAACATACATCACCTTTAGTTGAAAAATGAGGGACAAATAAAAATGATACTTTACTTTATTGAGAGCTTGCTTGAATTACTCTGTTTTAGATGCTTTCTGTTAGCTTAAGCCTTTTTTCCATCAACGGGTGCAGGAGAAGACACATTTCTATCCGACCCTACCATTCTACTTTTTTGGGGGATCCTACCTTTGGGTACTAATCTTACCGAGTTCTGACCAAAAAGGGTAGAACTTGACACAGTATGACCCCTTGAATAGTTAAAACAGTGTCACTTTCCGTGTGACCTAGCATAAAAACAAATCATTTTTTGAGCCATGAAGATATTCAATATTCCCCAACTTATATAAATTTTCTCACAAAATCAAAATCTTCTTCACATGCACACATGTCCATTATCATAAGAGTTATGACCATGATCATAACTCCAGAAAAATATAAGATATAGACAATTTCATAAGCTGCCAGAAAATGGAGAAAAAGACATCTTTACCTACCTAGTAGTTGTTACGGTAGATCTTAGGACCCCTGCAATAAGACCGTCCAGTCACAGACAAGATTCAGAAGTGTGTCACACATTTGTACACAACACAATTGTAACATGAGCTTCCAGTAATGTAAATCCTAAACCCGTTGTGCAAATAAATCATTCAAACGGTGGTTGTAAGAGGAATAAACCAAGTTCTTGATTGGATCAAAAAAAATTGATTGGATTAGCTGACATGTTTACATGATTCATTTTTATTATTCTGATTGTTAATCCATCCGATCGAAAGGTTTCTAAAACATATGAAAGCACCTTCAAGAGATCATACTTTCTCACCTGTCCTCCAGAAAAGGATTGTCTGACCTGCATAGTTTTACTTGTGAGAACTGTGTAAGACCTCTGTTCTGTCAAGCCAAAACGTCTCTGCCAGCAACTTCCCTGTCCCACAATCCATCTGACTAATCAATGCTTTCAGTGTGACTGTTAGTGTGTATCATCTGATCGAACAGCCAAGAAATGTTTGAGGAGGTTTTCCAGGAAGTAAAGCCCTTGAAATCATTCAGGTCTGGCCGAAGCTTTAGACGGATCACCTGATTCGCTCTAAAATCTTTGTGAACATCATGACAAAACATGGTTTCCACTGACTTAGTAATGTTAGAATGTGGTTGTTCTGCTGCTTGCAAGCCTTAGATATCACTTTAATATGTTAAGATTACAATGCACACCATGGTGAATCATTCTTTGATCCACACACATGATGAAGTGTTTTATTCATCCGCAGAGCCAGAGATCTCTACGAAGGCTCGGAACAAAGTTAAGTGTTATACATTTCCCTCTTTCAACATGACAGCTTTGTTGAAGACCAGCTGTGAGGACCAATGCAGGTCATTAGTCTGACCTCTAATACCTCTAGCTTCATTGAATCTAATGTGATAATGACTGCATGATAAGTTTATTAGAAACTTAGCTTCAGGATTCTAGAGATACTTTAAGATCTGCTGAGTGAAACCTAAAGGAGAAGGAATTATTCTGTGAAAAAATGTAAATGTTAAATGTTAAATCATCTGTCATACATTTTGCAAAATGAGAGTTACAGAACCAAAAAACTTCAGTGTACTGTTCAGCTTCCTAGTATTTTAACCAATCATATGTGACTACCCAAGGTTGCCAAACAACAGTGCAGATTTTACGTTTGCAAAATAGCTGCAACCTGCATGGAAGCTAGTGAAGAGGAGCAGACAAGAAGTAGTATCATTAAAACCTAAGAAGCCTGATCATCCTTCCAAAAAACGACGAGTAAAACAAACATTGATGTAGGAGAATCTTTTGAAAGCTGGAGAAGTCTGATAAATCAAATGAATTTCCAGATGGATGCAGAGTTGGCAAAGTTTCTCTTCAACAGATAAAATTAACCTACAAACTGAGAACGCTGTTTGAAAGCTTAATGAACAAGTAACAGCTAATGAAGCTAATGAAGACTAAATTTGCATGTACATGATATCTACTCATTAAACACTTTGTCAACTCTTTAAAGAATGCAAAAAATCTAGCTTCTTTTTAACTATAAAAAATATTAAATAAGTACTTGCATGTCAACCAAACAGCAACCTAAGTTCGAAAAAAATTAAGCCAATGTGGAAGTGCCAGAAACTGGAGTTCCCCCCTCATCCACTAGAGGCTCTATAACCTGCAGTTGTCCCGTCATCCACTAGAGGCTCTATAACCTGCAGTTCACCCCTCATCCACTAGAGGCTCTATAACCTGCAGTTCACCCCTCATCCACTAGAGGCCCCATAACCTTATGCCTTAGCTATAGCACCCCTACCTCGATTAGCCAGTTAGCTCCCATTAGACCCGAATAGGCAACTCAGAGTTTGATAGACGTCAATTATGCATGACCATGCTCACAGCCACCATCCCAGCTCTAGCACTTTGACCATTTTTGTATTTTCCAGAGCACCTGTAACACTGTCCAGTTGGCGACGCCCAGCGAGGTTCACTTTTGCTCTTCAGAAACTACTAATAGGGCTTTGTTCATCTCCATGCAGTCTATGACGTTATGTGTGTGAGTTTGTGCTTGTCGAGGGTTTTGCCGGCGCTACGTTTAGCCTCCTCTCATAAATTGGCAACCTGGTTTTTTTTAGACTGCAATTCTGGTTTTGTTTTGTTTCTGGTTTCAATGTTACTTATTTTACCTTTAAATTTGCATGGAAATTCAAACTGTCTTTTGTTGGATACAACAGCAACGCTAAGACAAACAGCAAAAAGTCGTGCTCCACCCCCAAAGCCTCTAGATAGAAATGTTTAGCATCGTTTTATTTTTCATCAGTCTCATAACCTTTCCCTTGTTACTTATCCGCTTGCACTGATTTGATTTTCTCCATTCACCATCCTTTATATTTTCCACCAATCCCACTGCTGTCCTTCACTCGTCCATCCTTTAAAAGTCATCTTAGGTGAGCTGGAATGTCACATCGCTCAGGTTTGCCCTCTGGGGCAGCTCCTGTTATTTTAAGGGGTCACGTACGTTTACCAAAGCAATGAATAAAGAAGCACCCGGAGGCTGAAGATGGCCATGAATGAAAGGATGTAAATGTACATTTACCTTGCTTAGGTTTGCTTCACAGAGGAGAATTTTTAAGAGGGGAAAAGTTTGAAGATAGTTCACTGCCTGTCGTTAGCAAGATTTTAGCCTGGCTCAATGGACTTTGGGCACTTGGCCTTCCTGTTGAGAGACCATAGCGACTAAATGCTTTCACTCGAGGTAAAACACAACATTTCAAGAGGAGCTCTTATAGCTGACTCTTCTCTAAAAAATGTCTATCTTAAAGTATAAAACCTTTTAATTAACTGCAGAAATATCCTCACACACATGCAGACACGCATTAGACATGGAAATAGTGAAAGAAAGTGAGTCTTTTTTTACCCTTAGCTGTGTGGAATGCTTGCAGAGGGTGCAGCGCTCATTAAACTGTGATATAAAGCACAATCTCATAATGACTGAAGATCTGTTGTCTGATAAGCAGTAACAAAACGATTGATTCGTGAGCAGAGGAAGAGAGGAGGCCAACAGGAGGAAGAGAAAATTATAACGAGAGTGTGTGAGAGAGGGAGGGGAAAAGGGAGGAGGAGGGTGATGGAGGCATTTAGTTGGCAGACAGTTTCCTGATTCAGCCGGGCTGGAGAGCAGGGGTAGCTGTCTTCTTCCATGTACCTCATCTATCACTGCCTATTTCTAGGAGACTCACCCGTTTCTCCCCACCCCACCTCACACACACACACAGAGATGGAAGGGAGTGAGAATTCAATCTTTCCTTGCCTTGCAGTCATCTGCAGAAATGCATTTGTTCACCCTTCGCAGCAGGGCCCCAAAACCTGCCAATAATCATCCAGCAGGCAGGAGAGAATGTCTGCAGGTAACCCAGCTTTCCTCGTGTGAGCTTTTTCCAATCTGTAAACTCACACAAGTAGATTAGGGACAAGTGGAAACCAGGTTTAAGAAGTGGTGGTGGTCTTTGACAACCTGTAGCAAACATTTACCCTTTTTATTCATATTCACACAAAGAAATTACTTCCTTCTGAATTAATCTAACTTGATACATTAAGAATATAATGAAATAATTTATTTGTTTTTTGTTGATTTTAAATGCTGTTTCGGGAAGTTTCAGTTGTCAACATGTGTGCGGAGAGCTTTTAAGTAAACTGAACATGTCACATATTTATACTTGCTTAAATATTTATTCTGCCTTGAAGCATGTGTATATGGTGTTTTGACATTTTGATTTGTGATAAATTATTTCTAATGCTGGCTTCACAATGTGACAGCATCTGCACCAGCTGTGAGACGTAGCAGCCAGACGTCCTGCATGGTGTCTTGTTTTCTACCATGAAAGAGGGGAACATGGTGGGAAGCAGTTCCCAGTAAAACACCAGGCTAAACACTTGTTTGTGATCCTATTGGCTGCATATTAAGCTCTGTAGTTAGTTCCGGTGTGATCTACTGGTTCTGATGATGATTGATGAGGATAATTACTGGTTTTTGGTTCATTTCAGCAACTTATTAAATGGTTCCAAAGCGAGAGCTGAGCAGGTTTTTACTGTTTTTACTGTTGGAGTCATATCGAGCATATGTTGGAGACACATTAATTAGTAAATAACACAACAAGCAGTTTTTAATGATTAAAAATTTACTGGATTATAAAGGTAATAATATCACAGTAATTTAATATATTCTCACAATATGGCTGTTTGACCAATGATTTGAGACTCAGCTAACCATGAGTGAGGATATGAAACAGGATGTCTCAGCGTCTCATAGTAACTTAGAGTTTATTCCTTAATAGAAACACAATTTAGAGCCAACGTTGCATAACTTGCTACAGCTCTGTGATGAATCTCTCCATGCAAGCATTCTGCATGTTTGTGCCTGGAGGGAAAAACTACAAGTAGTTCTTCCAGTTCTTGCATCCACATGTTTGCATGCTGTTTTGGTGTTTCTGGTGACTCATACATATGCAACATTTGAATCACATAAAGATTACATTTGGTTCACATGTGAATGATTCACGAATGATTCACATGTTACAACAGCCTTTAAATCACGTCATTCGTATCTTTAAATGTGAACTGTATGTGATTATAATATAGTTCCCATGTCTTTTGAGTGATATACATGTTACAACAACAATAAATAACGTTATTTACATCTTCACATGTGAACCACATAGGATTTAAACATAGTTTCCATGTTCTTCATGGGTGATTTACATGTTACAACTTTTAAATCACATTATTCATAACTTTATATATGACTACATATATAAAGTTACTACATATGATTTAAATATGGTTTTTATGTTAGTCAAAGTAATTCACATTTGTCAACTACATATTTCAGACACAACTATATTTCTTCTCTGTTGAAAGGTGAATATGAATAAATATGAGAACTACTGTTTCTATGCAAGTCAGACAGCATGTGTTTATTTGTACTTACTCATAAACTATGATTGTAGCATTGCTAAATTATATACTTTGGTCTGAGAAGACTTGTGTTTTTAAAATTCTGCTTTATTATTTTGTAAAGTACTTTGAACTAATTTTGTATTAGTGTTTTATAAATTCTTTTTTTCTCCTAAATACCCATATTTTACATTTTTTTAACATTTTTGTGTGGATATGAGTCATCCAGCATCATTGTTTCAAAGAGTTTTACCCCAAACTCGATCTTGGGTCGCAATTTCAGACATTCTAAAAGTGTCTGCATTGATCTCCATTGAGAACAGGCTGTTTCTGTGTCTTAAGCTTTAGCTGTTCATGAGCGCCGCCTTTGCACACCCCTCCCTGGGAGAAGATATGGTTATTTCTGGCACCTACGCGGTGATTTTAGAGGGCAGAGGGATCTCAGGCTACCCAGTCTGAGCAAACATTCACTAAAAAGTGGAGCAAGGAAGTGAGCATTTTATCATCTTACACCTCATACATAGGTTACAAAGATGTGTATGACTCTTAAAATCTTTACAAAGTTAATTTTGCACATATTACACTTATACTTTTAAATTTGATGAAAGCCACCTGATTTGCCAACAGACTTCAGAGGCGGAGCTAGAACGCCACTTTTTTGTTAATCATGTTGTTTCATCTTCTTGTTTTCATTAAGTCCTCATCCAAACCAAATATCCCATGCCTTGTGTTTATGAGAATGTTCCTTTATAACAACGCCAGCTTATTCCATATTAGCCCAACGTGACATGATACAGACAGAATGAGACATATGGTAGATCACTTTATGGTAGAAACTTTGGAACAGTCTCACTTTTGTCTGACTCTTAATGGACACAAGAAAGTAGAAGATTGCACTATAAGAATGCTGATTTATCACATTGTGATGAAAAATGTCTTTAATTTTTTTCACAATTTGATAAAGAGACAAATGAAGACTACATATTAAACAAATTTGACCTTTCTCATCATTTTTTTTATATAAATTGTGTCTTTAACTATAAAAAGCAAACAGTTTATTTCTGTGCAGATGATTAAATGGGGGGCTGCATGGTAGCGAGGTGGTTAGCGCTGTAGACACACAGCAAGCATGTTGCCAGTTTGATCCCGGCTCGGGCAGTGGCCTATCTGTGTGGAGTTTACATGTTCTCCCTGTGTTAGCGTGGGTTCCCACCAGGTTCTCCGAGTTCCTCCCACAGTCCAAACACATGCAGCTTGGGGATAGGCTGATTGGAGACTCTAAATTGACCTTAGGTGTGTGTGTGTGTGTGCATGGTTGTTTGTCTTTGTGTGTTGCCCTGTGATAGACTGGCGACCTGTCCAGGGTGTACCCCACCTCTTGCCCGTTAGCTGCTGGTATAGGCTCCAGCCCCCCCCCCCCGCAACCCTGTTTGGGAATAAACCCCTAAGTGTAAATTGAGCATCTTGCACTTGTATATTTAAAGCTGGTTTAAAAAAAATTGCGTGAAAACAAACATCCTGCTTTTATTCATTTAGAAAGTTTCAACTGTCTTAAACCCTAATTTCACTCCCAGATCATTTAAATGATGAAAAAAACATACACATAACATAAAGTTATAGCTAAACAGCTGATAATGAAGTTTCCAGTCTGTGTTATTGCTAAATACATCCAGCATTCATCACCACATGAATATTAAGCAAATTATGTGGCAAAAATTAAAATGATAGTTATTAAGCCTGTTTTATATATATATTATGCTGATTGTTACTCTGCAAGCCCAAAGTTGTCCGTCGAGTCTTTCCCAACGAAGAGACATTTTGTCCTGGAACTGTCAGTGTGAGGTCAGAATACGGTGGGAGCGATCACAGGTGGGAGCCAAACCTTTTACAACAAAACTATCTCCCTCCGGTGAATGCCAACACAAGTTTGCTGACATCCAAGCTCTTCTCTTTTCTTTCTCACTCATTTGCATAATCCCTGTGACATTCCGATTAATTACTCCTGTGTGATTTGCATATCTGTGCCTGAAATTGAGGACAGACATTGAAATAATAAATAGAGTCCAGAAAGAAACTAAAAAAAAACATGTGTGATGAGGGTTCTCTAGATAGACGCACAAATGTGAAATATTCTTACAGTAAACTACTCACCGACAACCACAAACATTTTGTAACCTGCCAAACATGGAGGGTCTGGGAGAAAAGGGAGATCAGGGGGGTAAACTGGGCTTGGAGTGTGTATTTGCTTCAACAGTGCTCCCTAGCGGGAGCAAAGAGTATTGTTTGGAATTTTTGTCCATGTCCGGTCAGATCTCTGCACCGTGCAGGTAATATCCATCATTTAATGTCGTTTTGAATTCTACTTTTTAAACTGAAGCATTTTTTAAAGTCAGGATGTATTTTTCATTGGTTTTGTCACAAGAAATATAAAAAAATTAACATTATGATCAAGCAAGAGTTGCAAAAACATGAACTCCAATTAAAATATTGCTGTTTAATTACATATTTTCTATCTTAGGGGGTCTTTTATTAGCCAAAATATAAATCTTTCAGCTTCATAACTGCCCAACGCAATAAATTAATGATAGTATGTTCCAGAGAGTGAATTTGTCAGCAACCAGGCCATGTGCCTTCATGGTGGGTGACTCAGCTGCACACAAACAATCCCGAGACAGCAACGGCTGGAAATGACAAGCCTGCGATGAGGTAACGACATTTCCTCCTTCGTAATGTGGCCAAAGGCATCTCTGTCTCAGACGACAGGGAGGAGATATCTGTCCGGCTCCGGTGACAAGCCTGACTCTAATCGGCAGGTACAGCTTTCACTGCAGCTCAGGAAGCCAACCACAGAGTAGCAGCTAAATAATTTAACAGGTGCAATATGTTGAAGCAGTGTTTGGGGGGGGTGGGGGGGCGGATGTGAAGGGGGGATTAAAATGTCTGCAGTGTCCTCTGCTTGGGGTATAAGTCATCAAATGCTGGTTTGGGGAAAATGTCAAAGTACTTGCCTCCCATTTTGTGGTCCAGAAACACGTTCCTTTCCACCTGACTCCCCCAGAAGGCATCAGCTGTCAGCGGCTTCTCACTTTCACCTCCAGCTGTCAGATTCTCCAGAAAATCCTCCTTTTATTCAACATTTTTATTTCATTGTTGCATTTTTTTCTTTGCTCCATTTGCTTTCTGGTTTCTCAGGTTGCCATGACAACTAATTGAGATGCCACACTGCTGTTTTACCTTTGTGTGAACAATGACTTCATGGTCATACCGACTCCCGATTTCACAGAGTGACAGAGCAAAGCTGTGTGTTTGGGCTTGTGTGTGTGAGTGTAGGGGGGGGGGGGGGGGGGGGGGGCTGACTGACCTTGGGAAACGGTCCTTGTGCAGTGAATAAAAGGGGCGGGAGGGATGGACTCTGAAGCAGGTAAGCAGTCTCTCAGCCACACATGGTGAATGCCACGGCAGCAGTCAGCTGAAACCGACGAGGCTACTCTGTGAAGGCGAGGCGCTGCCCTCTGACACACACAGCAACACGGTGGTGTACAGCTGTGTGTGTGTGTGTGTGTATGTGTGTGTGTATGTGGAGGGCATCTCAGGCAGAAAGGCTTAGAGATGAAGGCCTCGCAAACTTGAAAAGAAGCAAACAGACTAAGAAACAATTAAAAAAAAGTTTTAAAAGAGAAACTAAAATACTTGGAGTGGAAAGAGGCTTTTGTGTCAAAGATTTTCTACATTTGTTAACAGAAAAAAAAAAAATCTGAGCCTAACGTGATTAAATACCTTAAACAGGGTCGCTGCGTCCAGGTGCCTTCAGCACAACCAGCTTGTGGTGCCCACCCGCAAATTAATATTTTTCAGCTTTTTCCTTAATACGTTTTATAATAACTTTAGTCTGACTCCAAACTGTCAAGCATGTAAAAAGCTATTAGTATTCTTCTGATTTATTAACATTTTTTTTTTGTGAATTTTCTTTGATATTCTCCGTCCATCTTTTATTCTCTTCTCTACTCAGTTCTATCAATAAATTTATGACAACGTCTGTGCAAGAAAACATAGAGGATCACGGAAAACCTCCAGATTAAGCTTCTTTTTTATTGTTTCAAAAATCTTATTTCCAGATTAGTTATTTATGAGAAAAACACAAGCTTATAGTTAATTCATTTGACCTCTTTTGAAGAGTTACAGTTGATGATTTTTTGCATCTTCACTAATTAACTACTTCACATTTAAAGAAATATAGGTTCAGAATATGACACTGGAAACAAAAAGAATTGGGAAAGAATAGAAAGAAATGCTTATAGAAAATATTGTAAAAGATCTCAGGTCATCAAACCTAGTGGTGACCGGTGAGGGTGTCAGGATTGGGTAAAAAAAGGAACCCATCCAAAATCTTTGGTTGTTTTACATTCAGTGGTCCACTAGCCTTGGTAGGCTTGATGACTGATTTCTTTTGGGTGTTTTATAGGATTCAATTCGTCTGATTTTGCCTTCACACTGCTCTTTAATCAAACAAGAACAAGATGATAAATGACAAACAGGAAAACTTGCTTATTTGTTGGTTGCTGTTACTTTTTTTTCCAACCCAGTGTTGTAACCACAATATCCTCCAAACTGTCAAATATTAGAACTGTAAGGATTTTAACTTTTTATATCAAAGTTTATTACTTAATAAGTGGTAGATAAATCTGATTGGTGAAATATACGCATAGTGTTCTGCACATGGAAGATTCATCAGATGCACCAAGCGCTCCAAATCACATCTTAAAAAGATGCCCCAGCAGGTGAACATTAAATTAAAACTGATTTTACAAGCTACCACTGTCATTAAAGCCACAATTAATCAAACTATTTGAAGCTTATTGTATAATTTATAATCAATTACACAATTAAAAAAAAGATGAAAATCAGGCTTTACAGTACATCTTTATTATAATATTTGTTTTCATTCATCCTTTGTTGAATATGTTTGTTAGTTTTTTTTAGAGCATTTTTTCATACGAAGTAGTGCCAGCTGGTCCGTCCTTTCAGCTTCTGAGTGATTTGTATTCACCGATCTGAGATGAAAGATGCAAACTTTTCTGCGTTCTACAAATGAATCTGGCAGAGAAATTTCATAAAAAATCTCCTCAAGTACAACTTAGGAAAAAATGTAAGAAAATATTGATGAATGAGGCCCAAAGAAACAACAGAAGTAGAAGTTTACTGTTAGAAAACAAGATAAAATGTTAAATAGAAGCAGCTGATTGGTAAAAAGAGCTTACTAACTGCTCATATTCTCCTTTAGGCTTAAATTTCATGAATGTTTCTGAGTTGGGAGTGAAAAGTTTTAAACAGCACATAGTTTTCTTCCTGGGACGCCTCAAAAAGTATATAAATATGCGTCAAAGTCTTCAATCTTATCCTTCAAGGCCACAAGTTTGACTGTGCCAATCAATCAGATTGGCTGTGATGGCAGAATAATATGTGTTTTCGCTCAAGACTGCCAATCAAAGGAAGCATTGTGGTTGAAACCTCTTCTGGACCCACAAAGGTGTCACAGTAAGCAGAGGTTGTCAGGTTTGTCACTGCCGGGTGGTTTGAAAGCATGAAAAATGCCCTCTCTGGGGACAGCAGGAAGACGAGCAGAGAGAAGAAGGGGACTGTGTTGATGCTGGTGTGTGTGTGTGGTTGTGTGTGTTTGGGCTTTAACTCACTTTTGCCTGTTGAATCAACCCTTGTCAATCCTCCAGACAATAGGTCTCCATCCTCGCAGCGGACCCCTTTCACCTTCTGGGGTGATGGCTTTATTATTCAGCCTGACAAGCACCGCCACAGGGAGATCAAAATCTTTGCCTAATAGAATACTGACAGTTTGGCTTCTTCACGCTCAGGGCAATATGGAGGCCGATGATGTAGCTGAATGGCATTATTATGGGATGGAGATTCTATCAGAAAGTCATTATGGCAGACGGGCTTTCAGTTTCAGTGACTGCTCTGTCTTTAGGGTAGGTTCTGCTTCCTGAGGTATTCAGTATTGTTTTGTCTTGTGTGCTTTTTTTATTACGTGGACCCATTTTAAGCAGCTTCACACACTCACCGGCCACTTTATTAGGTACGCATTATCTAATCAGCCAATCACGTGGCAGCAGCTAATTCAGCAACTGTTGTACTGGGATTTTCCCACACAGGTAGGTTTTACAGAGAATGGTCTGAAGAAGAGAAAATATCCAGTATATCTGAACAACCTCTTCTCTTTATGGTTTTTTTAAACAGGACAATGAGTTCTGATTCACTGCACTCCAAATGACCTCCACAGTCGCTAAATCCCAATCAAACGGAGGAACTTTGGGATGTTTCGCAACATTTCTCCAAATGAAATCTTTCTGAGATGATGTTAAATGACGAATTTCATGAATCTGATTATTGTTTGCATTTCATATATTTATTGCATGATAATTAGTGAGCTGTTTAATTGAAATTATATTGTATGTAGGTATGTACTTTGACCTGCAAACATAATGCAGATGGAAGTTAGCCTTGGCTATAGTTATATGCTTTAACATGCATTCTTGATTTAGATATTTAGGGCAAAATTTACTAAGATCTCATTTTGGGTGCACTAATTAGCGTGTGGCATCTAGAATTTAGCGTGTGAGGCGGGCCGTGATTAGTACGTGATCTACTAAGATTGCTCACGCAAATGTTAGCAGGTGCAAAGTGTTGGAGACACGCTTATTTAAATGCGGATTTAGTGTGTGCCATGGTTTTCATGATGACAACTTTACAAAACCGCAAGCGAAAATACAAGTTTGATCCGATGGAATTAGAGGTGTTGGTGGAAGAAACCAATGAAATCTCCAAAGACAGCAGCTCAAAGGAACGCACTACACATTCAATGAATGGGTGTGTTTTTGGTTTCTGTATATATGCTCAGAGTTTGCGGGAGGCATAAGCTGCACATGAGTGCAGTCAATTGCTCCTATAACACTGGGGAATCCAGCTACCTCAAAAAAAAACCTTGTTTTGTCTTATTCAAAGAATCTCGAGAGCTTGGAAACCTAATAAATGACGCGATCCGGCGCGACATTGCATTTATTAATTCAGTCAACACATGTGAAAGACGTGACTGAGAAATCGCTGTGTTGGCTACTGTACGCTGGAATGAACAAGATGCCAAAAGCTCTAGACTTGCCAGGAGTTTAATTATTGCAGGTATGCATGACTCCTTCCGTTGTCTGGCTCCAAATCTGTGCTGAGTTCCCGCAACAGCTCCAAAACAGCAAGGGTGGATAGGCGATATGTTTTCATAATTAGTTCCTCTCTCATTCCAAACATGTTAAAACGAGGAGGAAATATGCATTATCTCCGTCGTCTTTGATTATTTCTGTGCAAAATTACGCGTTGAACCCGTTTGCATGTCCTTTTGAAACGTGCTAAATATAGACACAGTTTCTAGCAGCAAAATTACTTTAGGGTTTGATGAATCGCTTTGCGTGTGCTAAAATCATATATTTACATGTTCTTCTCACAATCCACGCATAATTGTGTGTGAACCATTTACTGTATATATTTACTGGACAGAGCATGCATCATGTTACCCATAGATTTCTGAAGAGCGAAAATGAAGCCAATAGGTGGTTCCTACCGTCGCCATCTTGCTGTTTCATCGTTATTGGAAATCCAAAAATGGATGAAAAGGTAGAGCTGAGAGGGCTCCGTCACGGTGGCGCCATCAAAAGGACACGCCTCAAATTTAAGAATAAAATAATATAAAAAACTGAAGTGTTAGAAAAAATTGTCAGAAAATTGGACCTATTAAACCGAAAAAAGTTTTTGGAGCCACTCTGTAACATGTTTATTTCAGCTGTGAAATCAGACATTTTAACATGGGAGTCTATGGGGATTGCTCTCCATTGCAGCCAGTCATATAGCGGTGAGGGCTAAACTGCAAATAATCCGACTTCCGCATTAGTGTCAGCATCGGCAGCCAGAGATTGCCGCCCCAATTTACGTATTCATTGAGGCAAACGTACTAACCTTTGGAAGACGCAAACCCTTTTTTTTTTTTTTTTTTTTTTTTTTGTAACCTGTCTTGTCCAGCATTGTTGCAGGCAGAATGATTGTCTGGCTGCTGTTTGGTGCCGGGCAAATTTACTCTAT
>JBAMHX010000020.1:18192923-18207806 GCA_037177515.1 Pseudomugil tenellus
GCGTCAGAAACCTTCACGTCCTGCAAGAGTGGCAAGAAAAAGTTTTTGTTGTGTAAGAAAGGTTTAGCCACTACATTCTTCAATCTGCACTCATTAAATTATTACAGGGGTTATTTTTTTTAATCTTCACTCATTGCAGCTGTGGACCGAGCCTCCACACACACAACAAACACACCATGTGGTGCTTTTATTCGCAGCCCGGAGCCTCGGAGGCCTTCGCTCTTCTGACACCTCGTATGAATGTAATTAGAGAAAAAGTCACAGCTGTTTCCTGTGAATGCCAGAAGACTACGGGCTAAACCTGACCTTCGGAGAGCCGAGGCCTCCTGCTTTCCTGAGGTTAGCTCCACTTGCTACGTGGCGCTTTGTGCCAGTCAAACAGATGAAGAAAGTTTTTTCCCTGCTAGCGTCAGAGCGAGACGTGTGAAAGCCTGTCACTGGAGTGCAGTCTGTTTAATACGCCTCCAACTTTTTATTTAGACATTTACTGTTCTGTTGGAAGTCACTGGCTCCCTTATAGAAACTCAAATCGGGACTGGCCTGTTCTCAGTTTGTGTCTTTAATAACAAATTCTGACTCAAGTATAAAATATAAACATTAAAAAAGCGTCATCAGGATCATGATGGGATAATGTAGGATCAATACATTATCCCACATGATTATTTATCTGTTTATACCTGTTTTACTTCTGTTTGGAGCTTTGCACAAAGTATAAATAGAGAACTTTTCTTGGACAGACAAGGTTTATAATCAAGTCCAGCCAAATTCTTAAGCCTATATGTAGCTGCAGTTCTTGGTTAAGCTAACCGGTTTATTGTGAAAACATCTGTATTTTTTTTTTTTTTACTTTTTCTCCCTTTAAATTGAGTTAAAATGTATATTAACCCAAAAAACCTCATGTTTTATATTGAAATACATGCTCTATTTTACAGTCAAGGTGATTTATAGAAAAAATGTGGCAAATATGCAAAAGTCATCACCAATTTGTCTTCTGATCGGTGCTCCTGATGATTGCCTGCTTTGTTTTCTGACTGTACAAAGTCTGTACAATGATCCTGCTATGTATTGGTGTAGCAGCTGGTTGTTTGGTTTTTCTGTTTTGGTTTTAACGCTACAGTTTTTGCTGTTTAAAACTAAACAAGGCGGATCCATATTTATAATTATTTTCTATGCTTGTAACATCTGGGGGGAGGGGGACAGAAATGTAAGTCTGGTCCAAACTTTAATACTTTCAGATTTGGTCTTTAAACTTTACCCAGCACCACTTTTAATTTTATTGAAACCAGGACAATTTATACGTTTTCTTTAATATATACACTGACCCAGTATGTATTGTTGTGTCGGAATGTTCCCTTTGCTCATGTAAAGCACATTGCGCCTTATAGAATGTGCTATACAACTAAATTAGCTTGCTTTTTGTGACTGTTTGCAACAATAGAAGGAAAACTTTCTCTCAGTGCATCTGTTCCCTCTTTGGAATGGAAGTTTCCGAAGCTAACCAGTTGCAGGACGCACATTAAAACCCCATCAAAATCACCAGCCTTGTTCGGTTGGACAAGTTCAAAAGTTGATAGAAAATTAACAGCGTAGAGAAGAAGAAGAGCAGCTGGTAGTTCAGAGCTGTCAGACATTCGTTTCATCCACCTGAAGGCGCTGGGGGCCCGAAGCCAAGCGCACATCTGTGAGGGGCGGGGTCAACTTAATTAAACCAGAACCCACGTAACATCTTACCTTCCCCTCTAATATCCTGTCATGTGATGAACTTTCAGATCCACATCTGTTTTTACATCTGTCTTTTGAAAGATTATTTTTGATATTGTGTCCAAGACCGAACAAGCAGCCTGTACTCGCACCCCCCACAGATATGCTAGTTTACACAGAAAGAAGAGGAGTAAAAGGATACGACGACGAGGGGTTTGTCATAGAGAACGAAGCCGTTGGTTTCCCGCAGGGCTTTCTCAGCACTCTGTTCGTTTGGGAGTCCGATGAAGGCCTGCCCTTTCATCCGGCCCTCCTTCATCAACACGATGTCAAACCTGAGGAACAAAGGAGGGGAACGTCATGACGGTGCTCGGCCAAGGCTGCTGCGAGGGGAAAATGTTATCTTTCTTTGTTAGCACATAAAACAGAATGAGTTAGTGAGAGCCAACAACCTGCAGCTTTTTGTTCCAAGCAATTGATTTTTACTGGGCAGCTATTTAAGCAACTTTACCCATCATTCAGTGCAGGATGTGCAGTTTGGGGGCTGTGAGCAGAGCTGACAGCAAAGCAGAAGCTTCTCTTCATGGACATGTATAACAACACACAACTGTAACATAATATTTTCTAATAAATGCTCTTATCTGTCTGCTTTGATGGTTTCTGATATTTCATACATGGACACGTCCAGAGAGGACGGTTTCTTTGTCTCTTGGGTAAAACAGCACAGGAAGCTGAAAACATATGTCTTGACTTTCTTGGCATTATTTATCAAAGTAGTTTTCACTGACAATCATTCAATCCTCCGCAGGACTTTTATGTCATTAAAGCTAAAATAAACAGGAGTGAGTTTCCACGACAGCAGTCATCTTAGAGGCAACTGTTGCTGCACACCAGTTTGGGAAAGTTAGCTCCTTTATTTCATTGAAAACATTCAAGACAGCTGTCAACCTTCACAGGAGTGGACTTCCTGAAGAAACTACAAACCAAAAGAGCTACAACTCCGACTCTCCAGGCCTGTTAAGAGACTGAACAGAGTACAGCTTGTTCGGAGGGTTTGCAGGGGGAAACATTTTGTACTCGCGTGGCATCTGTGTGAGCTCCGTTACACCAGATGCTCCGCAGAGTTCGCAGAGGCTTGAGGCGCACCTCTTCTGGACCAGACATGCACCTCTGCTTGCTCCCTTGTGATTGGTTGGTTTGTGATCACAAACTGCAGCATGATGGTGTACCGCTCTAAAGCGAGCACATTTCCTCTACATGTATAAATCCACATTCACCAACTGCTCCTACAAACACATTTATGCTGAGGTCCAACAATTAAAGCATGAATGAAAATCTGTGTACGTTGGATCTGGTTTTAACTAAGAGTACAAACACTCAGGCGAACTCTTCCAAACATTTAAATGACATTTTTTCACAAAGTCAGCTTTAGTGGGTTTTTTTCCTTATCAAACTCATTAAAATGCAATAATAGAACAGCAAGATACAAACACATTTAAAGTTTGCAAACGCATTGATGAATCCAACAGAGGGTGAAAAAAAGTTTCTTTGTAGAAGATATTGGTGAATGAGGTGCACTGAGTAGACCACACACTTCTCTGTATACCAAAATATACCAGAATCAGATGTGAGTCTGTCTGACAGCAAAAACCAGCTCACGAACCAGAACAACAGAACAAATCAGAGCATTTACATATGGAGTCTCAAGTTCCGTCCTGGAGATCTAC
This sequence comes from Pseudomugil tenellus, assembly GCA_037177515.1. NCBI lineage: Eukaryota > Metazoa > Chordata > Actinopteri > Atheriniformes > Pseudomugilidae > Pseudomugil > Pseudomugil tenellus. Next base: position 18,196,352 of record JBAMHX010000020.1, read on the forward strand.
CATCCTGCAACCCTTGTCCAGTACAGCTGACTCCAGTACATGTTTTGTAAACAGGCCTCTGCAGAACTGAATGACATGCAGGAGAGGGAATTCAGACATTTGCTTCAGGTGTGTTGCAGAAGTGATGCATCTTTTTTTTTTTTTTTTTGTCTTGTCCAGCATAAAGGCGGGCAGAATGGTGAACTATCCGCTGTGTCATGCTGAGCATATTTATTCTGTCAAGAGGAACTATATGTATATATGTAAATGCAAAGTTCCTCTTGACAATCTGAATTCTTTATTTATTTTAGTTGCATCTTAGTTCGACAGAGTTTCCATGTGTTGCTGGACACGACCGGAGGGGACAGAAAAAAGGACAAGAAAACAGGAGAAAAGAAAGAGAACACAAACAGAACTTAAAGAAAAGACAGAATCACACCACAAAGAAAATACTGTAATCTAACCACCCATACTTTGCCATCCATCACGCCAGTACAGAAATGAATGGAAAAAACGGATCTCATCAACTCAAATAGGGATGCATCTAAAAGCTGCAGGATGGTAGATCTCAAGGACCAGACTTAGGCATCCCTGGTTTACATGATCCGGACCAAGTCCAGACCTCAACCACATATTTTCACATAGTTTTTAAATAATGTGCATCAGTGCAATTCAACTGTCCCACTGGAGCTGCAGCTACGCAGCTTTTCAATGTGTCCCTGCTTCAACACACCTGATCCACATTAAATGGATGAAGTTCTACATGACACATTAGTTTGAGTCATGAGAACCTGCAGGGCTGCAGCGCTCATGGGGCCGAGTTAAATAGCCCTGATGCAGAGTAATACAGCAATGTGTCAGAGGTTCTTAAACAATTTGACACCCCCCGCCCCCCCACGCTAGTTTATGTGAGTGTTTGCGATTCCAACCCTCATGCAGAAACTGAGTGATGAGTAATTGTGTGATATATCAGCCATCTTACAGACATCCTCTACATAAAAAACTGTCAGAATCTTCCTAAATAAGGAGGACAACGTAGTTTTTGGGTTCACCACTTTGACACGACGGCCATACGTCCAAAATCAGCTTCTCTCATGGAGAAAGTTTCAGAAACACAGGCTTGGATGAGGCTGTACTTAAATCATTTTCAAACCAGTGGGGACTTTCTTTCCACTTAACTGTAGACAAACAGCTCGGTGAATTCTGCCCCACAACCACAGATCGCTTTCACGACGCAGCTGGAATATTCATTTAAAAGTACTGCTGATGCTCAAACACGAAAACCTCCCTTATGATCTCAACCTCAGTCGAGAAACTTATTAATAACACAAGGCACAGTCAGCATGAATTACCAAAAACTCTCAGGAGGAGAGTAATAGCTGGAATCAAAAATAGCTCAGTGAGGAGAAGAAGGGCCACAGTGCAGTCAGGTTGCATTAGGAAGAAAATCAAATCAAAATGGAGCAGATTTGTGTTTACATACATGTTCCTCTCAGCTTCTGATGAAGGGTTGATGTATCTCCTGTAGATGTATTTTAGATCCTAGAAAAAAATGTATGAAATAAACTTAATTACTTTTTTTTACATAACTAAAATTGTTTCACATGTCAATAAATAATGAATAAATAAAAATGAGCCCACCTTCTCTTCCACTTGCTTCGCAATGTTTTTCACGTACAGTCTGCAGGTCGGCTCGCCCGCTTCATAATTTTTAAACACAGACATCCTTTTTATCTCTGTTTTTAGGGAAAAAAAGGAGAAATAATGCAAGGTGAATTTCAAAACCTGGTACAAAGGATCACAGAGCTGCCTAATTCAAAGTCACTGGAGCTCAGTTCTGTTGCTCCATGTTTTATTCAATGCAGAACGGAGGGAGAAGCTGGTGAAGAGGAATGGATGCTGCTAACTTTGTGTTCACCTGGACGGACGGCGTCTCGGGTGGCTCGTTTCTCTGGAAACTGTTTATCCAAACTTACTTCATGTTTGCATTTGTAAATGGTGCAGGTGAGGTTTAAGGTGGAGCCAGATATTTCTGTACTGTTAGCCAAGATTAGACATTTACTTGCTCCAGTTGCCACAGAAACAGATGGATATTTGTCACTTTTACACCAACAGTATAAAACTGTACACTCCAGAGGACAAAGCCAAATAAATCTGCTCCTAACCTTCAAGTATGTAGCCATGACAACTGCCTCATACCGGCTGTGTGAAAGCACATTTCTATAAAGAAAACTAAGGCTGCGTTCAGACTGCAGGCTGACGTGACTCCAACAGGATTTTTTTTGCCCCTATGCAACCTGCATCCGATTTTATCATGACAGTCTCAATGACACAGATCCACTTGGATAAGTGGTTTTAAATCCGATACACATCTGATCTTTTGCCATGTGGCTTCAGTCTGCATTAATCTCTCCTACATGTCATCGATACAGCGTTTCAGATCCGCTCGCCTACGTACATCAAGGTTATGCTCATCATTCACATCACTGTCCCACCACTCTCGGCTCAGACTTCGTACCGACATGCTTCTCTGTACAGACGTTGCTGCCGCTGCTTATCCGGCTCTCCTTTTCTGGAATCTAAACCATCTAAAAAACGATGACGGCTACGGCTGGACAATAACTATAAAATAGCAAGATGCGTTCCGCTGTTACGTGTTTACTTCTGTAAACGCGAAGACGTCATGTACACGTGTCTTCTACACATGGGGGACCCTTTTGGTGCGCATAATGTTCACAAAGGAGATGAAAGGAAAAATACTTTATTTATCTCTTTATTTATTTATCACATCCATGTCGTACTTAATTGAAAATGTGAACAGACTTTATTTTTTAAAAAAAATCTGATTCCACAAAAAAAGCATAAGCTAGCTTATTATTTCTGGCAGACAGTAAAAGTCTTGTTTGTTAAATGGTCACTCTCAGGGTTTCTATTTGTGAAGAAAGCTGCAGCATATTTGCAACTAACAGCAACTAACCCAGGATCACCTGATGCTGGACTCTATGACGGTAAAACAGCATAAAACTGCATTTTGAAAACGGTGTTGGTGAATTTTTTTAAACTGATGTTTATAAGAATTGATACTTTCTCACTGTTTATATTTGTGGTTGGCTCCAGCTTCATCCGTGACCCTGAATTAGACTAAGTGATATAGAAAATGAATTAAAGGGAATTTTGGTATTACTGAATGACATTACGGGAAGGTTCAGTGTTGAGCTTTCTGAGATGTTGTATAAAGTAAATTTTACATCTAATAATAGCAAAACAACTGATGTCTGTTCCTAAGTTCTGCTCATTTTCTGCATTTGTTCATTCATTTTAAACAACTTGTATTCTTATATTTTATTTGGTACCATTTGTTTGGTCCTTAATTACAAATTTTATTTTCTCTTTTGCCATCAAATATTTTATGAATGAATTATTTTCTACTTTATTTGATTTATTTATCCTTAACAGCCTATAAATGAAATATTCTTATTTATTCAAATTCTATTTTACTCATTTTCATGGTATTAAATGCCGCAATTAGGATACTAGAACTGAAAAGTTTTCTTTTTCTGTCCCGACTGTAAATCTATGACACGTATAAGATATAAAGATGTTTATCCCTTTATTATTATTTTTTCTTTTTAATGCTTCTTTAAAAACAAAAAGTTAATTTCCTCATTTAAAAATAAAAACTTTCCATGAACACACCAGTAGTCCCGTGAAAGACTTCATTATAGGATGTGTGTATTAGTTATAATATGAGGAAACTGGTCAGAGCCACCATTTGTCCCCCCTCTGCTCCACCCCTGGGGAAACAATAGAGATCAAAAAGAAGCTGAAGTGCAGCAGAAAGCTTATTTGTGTGAAGCTAACAGGGAAAACATCTCTCTGGTTGTGCTGATGCTACACATCAGCCAGCAGCTCTGCCTCCAGAGACATATTCATGTGAAGTCAAGCTTGCATTTTCCATTTTGTTCACCTGTGATTTCTTTAATCCAAATCCCAGTTTATTCTAATATCCATTTCAAACAAACTGCGAGTGAGTGAGAGGAAATTAAAGGGAGTTATAGCTGCTCTGTAATACCAGCAATTCTTACATGAAAGGCTCATTATCATCATTCCAAGCACATACCTAACCTGGTCCTCACTCCTCCAAGGGTTTCATGTGTTTTTATTGATTTTTAAAAACTTGTTATTCCATTTTTTCTTTTTCCACCAGTTTGTGAACGGCTGTAGTTTCCCCTTACCGTCTTTCGAGAGCCGCCCTTTCTCCAACTCCTTCCTGGAGATGACGTCCGTGGTGAGATCCTGTTCATCATCGCTCGGCTCGTCCTCTTGTCGGGCGGCCTGAGTGCTGGGGTGAAGCTTCCCGAAGCCTTCAGTGGGCGCTGCGTCCAGGTGGCTGCTGGGATCGGCATCTGCTGGCGAAAACGTTGCACATTAAAACCAATTTATCACATCATTATTCTGAGTAATTCATGGTTTTTATGCATTCTCGTCTGAATCCAGAGATCTTTTAAGGTTACAATCACCTTACATGTCTTGTCGCCATGGTAACATCTGCTTTTAACAGTGCAGACCTTTAAAAAGAAAAATCTATAAATCCAATAAATGTGAAATTTGATACAGATCATCCGCTTGGGGACCTAAACAGATATACTGAGTATCAAAACGCAATGTAAATAGTTCCAGAGAGATAGGCAAAAATTTTATTGTTCATGCATAAAGCGCCACCTAGTGAGGAAACCATAAATCCCAAAAAGGTGAAATTCGATGCAAGTCATTGTACCTAAACAGGTACACCGAGTATCAAATTCCAGTTGTGAAAACTGTTCGAGTTATCGCACTCAGATGAAGGATATCCGGCAGCGGTGCCAGATATGCCGGCGGGCAGATTTACTTTGTCATTAAATAATCCTAGAATGTACAATGTTTTTGTGCATCAGGTACCTTCCTGCTGAAAGGCCCGAAAACATGCTTCAATGTTGTTTATGCTTAAGCCAACAACAACTGGACCTCAGTGTACTTCCTTTATCTGTTACGTTTTCTCTGACGTGAACAGTGATTATGTATCCTCCAGACTTCTGCTCTGACCAGATCTTTGGACCAAATCCTTCTGGATTGCAATTCTGTACATCTGTCTTGTCCTTTTTGACATTCTCTTTTGGTTGTTTCATTTCTTGTTCATTAGTCTTTCTGAATAATTTTTCACTTCTGAACCAGACTCCTCGTTTTCGGTAATCTAAAATTTCCATAACATATAACACTCCAAAAAGAGCTCAAACAAACTGGGGATGGAGAGGCTAATAGAGGGAATGGTTGATCATGCACTCCCCAGTCACTCCATAAGATCCTCTCTTTGTAGCACAAATATCAGCAACTGAATGAATTTAGACACATAGACATGTGATTAAGTGTAGCAAAGACACATCAAGTGGAAACATCATGAAAACATGGATCAACGCTTCAGGGTGCTGCTGGTAGAGTGATGTGGGCATATTTTCCGGCCACACTGAGGCCTGATCATGGTTTAACCATCACAGCCTACATGACTAACCGACCTTTTGACCTTTTTTTTTATTTCAAATGGAAAACAACATACTGCCTGACAGTAAACCGACCCAGTGTGATGCACACTCTCTGTTGTAAACTGTCTGATAGTTGATCTAAAGTAACTGAGTTCAGATTATCTCCAGTTGTTTCACAATCAGACTCTTGGCATATATCAGAAATGATTACTCCCTCCTACGCCACAGACTGCCAACCAGGTAAAATAACATGCCGACTTTGCACTACTCACAGTCCACCTGTCTGTATGTTGGTACGTTTCCATACGATGGAAGTGAAACAGATCTGCAGCTTCAGTAGCGTTTAAGCATTATCAGAAAAATGTCTCTGTTAGTGTTAAATGTGCAACTAAAGAACAAAGACAGTAGAAACTGGTGGCCAAGCTGAAGAGCCAGGATGAAAAGCCAAAACATGAGTGTGAAAGTCAGCAGGAAGGATAATTCTCAGGATTGCATGAATGAATGAACACACACACGTAGATGGAATTCCCGAGCGGTGAGCTCGTACAAATCCGCAAAAGGAAAAAAAAGAAGATTGTCATCCACATGATGTGTGCGCGCTGAAGCAAAGAACGGTGGGGGAGCTTTTCTAAAAACACTCTGCAGAGGACTAGATCACTGCTTTCAGAATTACAGACCTCCTTATCTGCCCCCCACCTCCTGCTTTCATTTAAATAGCTTGTTTATCGGATCCAACACCCCCACTTCCCCAAAAACAAGACTAATCCAAAAAGCCACCTGTCACACTTTATCTGTCCCCCGCCTTGAGGAAATCCTTTGTGTTCAACTTTGAGATCTATTTTACTTCTCAGGGACTTGGCAGGGAGTGAAGTTGTAGCTACAGAGAAAGGAGATAAGGCCAACAGGGAAGCACACAGCTGACAAGAAACACAGACTGCGCCCTCAATGACATTTGCTCACACAGATAATAGTTAAAACCATTCAGGAGCGACTTTCTGCTCTGATATACGCCATGTAACACTCTGCTGCAGCTCCGGTCCCTGTAAAGGCTTGAACTTTCAGTCGATACGAGCAACAAACCACCTTCTGCCTCACTGTGATAATAAACAAGATGCAGAGAAGCATTTTCTGCACTCAACACAGAGCAAAGACATCTGTGAATTACAATCACTTCTACTTATTTCTCATTCACATTTAATCATTTTGGAGATATAATTTAACTGATGTGAATTTCGCTATGATTTCCATGATGAAGCAGAATTTTACAAACTGGAATCAATTAAAAAAATGCAGAATATTGAGGAATTTTCACACATGTGGGCATCGTCTGCTAGTCCAAGAGCTTTTTTTTTTTAAAAAGATATCAACAGAAACTAAATCAACCAAGAAATATAGAAATTCTACACAGAAAGTCTCAAAGGAAGACGAAGAGCATTTAATAAAAACTATAAAAAGCTGTTTGTCATTTGTTGAGGCTTCAACACGAGGAGCAGCAGCTGTCTAAGGGACGCTGAAGTTCCTGGGAAAAAGTATCAGATGGTGACAAAAACCACTGAGGTGAAAAACTGAGGATGCTACTGACGTTTTATACATTCACCAAATGATTGTGTTCTGCTTGGAGAAACATCAGCACGTTAAAGACAGGTGGGCAGAGCTTCCCAGCATGCTTTGTGGGAACATGTCATGCATATTATGTATAGTGGAGTTTAAGATTTACTTAAATACAAGTTTTGCCGAAATAGTGGAATAACCTGTGTTATTGTCTTTTTCTGTTTGTTTTCAAGGTAAAATAATGTTGAGCAATTATTCAGGAGGAACCTAAAACATGACTACATGAATATGTCCAGGTGTTATTGCTGTACAATGAACAGAGGGATTTTGGGATGATTTATGTTCTTGTTTGCAAGCATTTTATATTTAAATATTACAATGGATGACCCTTTTTATCTTTATTAATAAAGATTAATCTGTCATTTATAATGCTATAATGTAGGGACAAAACCTGTACCGTTTCTTAATTTCTGTTGATACAATGGAATTCTGATATAACCAATAATAAAAAATAAAAATAAAAAAACTTTAAAACATGTAAACATCAAACGGCAGGACAACGTGCTGCATGGAAACTGCTGGGCTCGGTGGCGCACGTCATGTGTTGTGGCACTTTCTTAAATGCCAGTCAGTAAAAAGCTGTAATCATATATTAGAAGGTATATTTAAATATTGGAAATGTGCTCAAAAATCATATCATCATTATTAACTGAATTTATGTTGCGATTATATATTGATATTAATTTATTATCCAGCTCTACTATAATCTAGTGGTATTTACGCTTTATTAAGTCAAATACAGACTGCTGAATCTACAACGCAGTAAAAAAAGATGCACAGATCTAAGACATGTGGACGTCCCGCTGCGGGACACCAGTCTGGCCAGATACCGACCGACACCGACACATTGGGACCGAATCAGACATCATTCCTGTAGGAAATTCTACCGACACTGTGCTGCATTCTTAGTGAGAATAAGAGCATGTCATGGTGTGTAGATGTGTGTGTGCTTCACTGCAGGATCACTGATGTGCGATGGTGTTATGAAAATTCCCACAGAGGTGGAAAGTTTGTGTGGGGGGTACACACAGATCCACAAAAAGTATCTTTCTGTACAGCCCGACTTGTGCGTGGAACATATTACTTTCCTATAAACCAACCCTTTGTATATGAAGTGCTGGTATTACACCAGTACATCCATTAACCCTTTAATCCAGTAATAACTTTGCAACTCAGGCTGACGTAACATTTGTCCATAATTATTAAAAAAACTACTCTTTATTGCTGCAAAGTGTTGCAGGAGCATAGAAATCTTCAGGCGCGCAGTAAATAAGGCACCACGGAGGGGCGTCCAGCTTGGCAGCTACTGTTAGTGGGATTTACTCATCCAGTTTGAAGGCTAGCGTTCAGAAATATTTAGCTTTTTATGGAAATGAGAACAGATCAGGCCTGGATGAAACTTACTCCATGTGAAAGTTGTTTAAAGCCAAAGTAATGTTGTAGTAATACTACAAACATGCAATAGCACCTCGTATGTTCCCCGTCTCGAAAAAATAATTTAAAAAATATGAAAATAAGAAAAATGTGTTTCTATGTGTTGGGTTTATTTACGGTTTGACATAAATAGTAGATACGTTTGTTGAATAATTAGAGACAGAATGGATTTATAGGCACAAAGTCAGAAAGAAAAACTAATAAATAGATCAACTGAACATAATTAAATTGATAATCTAATCAAACTGTGAGGTGCCTAAGATGGTACAGCCCGACTATGTTATGCTGGGAAGACTGGTTTAAGAATCTTGGGACTCATCGGGCACACAGACTGTGACCAGGAACCATCCGGGTGCTTAACTCCACCCGGCGACCCAGATTCTCGCCTCCCTCTGGCTTCATTAACTCTTTGAACAAACTTTCTGGTCATCTTCAGTAACGTCTGCACTGTTATGTAAACACTTGTGGATGCTTTTATTTCCCTTTGGGATTAATAAGGTACCCATGTGAAACCAAGTGAGGGCAGGAGAGCTGCACTAATTATGCTGAATCCACATTAACATTGCTGTTTGGACTTTTCCCAAATCTTGGCTTAACATGACTTATTTTTTATTTTAATAGGGAAAAAATGATGTTAATTTAACCATCTGAGTGCAACGTGGCGGGGCTTGTAGAGCTTTGTGTAGCGGAACAGACATGCTGCACTCAGGTGATGCAACTCTCATGATTGTCTTAAAAGATGAAAATTGTGCAAATTTAAACATAATTTATCAGTGACTGTTCAATAACCGTCAACAAGTAGAAAAATATAATTTCACCCGCTTCTGTTTACTGTCTCTGTGTTTCACCATTGTGTACTTCACGCGCCATTCTGTTCTGGTGGCATGGTTTCATTCATACTGGCGAGTCAGAAATATGCATCCACATTATTAATCTCCAAAAACATCTTCCTCCTGCCGTGTGATTGGCTGATTAACTATTTGTGTTGAGCAGTCTGTGGGAGTAATTTCTTCCTGTATCTGATAGCGTTTGTGTTGAAATGGTAAATGGACTTATGCAGTGCTTTTACAGTCATCTTGACCATTTAAAGCACTTTAGAACATTCACACACACACACACACACACCCCGATAGGCACATTGGGAGGCAACTTGCATGTAGTCAGGGGAAGCCTGGAAAGACGACCACTCTTCCCCATGAGCTACAATCACCCCTAAACATAATAGAAACATCTTGTGTGAAAGCTGAAGACACCCTCACCTTTGCCTTCATCACCAGACAGACCAGGCCTGTTGCCCTCGACAACAGCTCCCACATCTGAAACGGAGATGTGAAACTCGATTTTTCTCGGACCGGCAGGATTCGGCTGCTCGAACACATCAGAGGGCTGCAGCACCGGAGCGCTGGAGGACAACGGAGACACACGCAATTTTCCATTTAACATCAGCCTCAATCAACAGATATTTCCCAGGATGCAAACTGGAGTCCAGGGGATGCTTTGTATAAACGGGAAATAGAGGCTGAAACAAGACGTTTCGGAGCTGCTGTATGAGACACTGGCTGTCCTGGGACCTCTGTGCTCTGCTTTTACCTACACATGAATCACGTGTGGGCTCTGACGTACCTCTGAGAGTCTGCTTTGGGAGCATAAAGCAGATCCTTGATTTTGGGCTTCTTTCTTTTTGAAGCTGTTTTTGCTCTCAGGGGTCTTTTACAAGCCTGGTTGACCAGACCCATCAGACGGGCAACCCTGGAATAAAACAAGAAGAAGAGAAGAAGAAGGGACAAACCGTCACCATATTTTATACATCTCTACACATCTCTTTGTGTGTGACGTTTAATGCTACTCGCCTCTCTTTGTCTTCATCATCGCCGCTCTCATACTCTGACTCTTCCTCACTGGACAGCTCCATCTCCTCCTCTGGTAAAGGGGGGTAGTTGGGAGGGAAGGGAGGAGGCATGGGGACGGGTGGGGCAGGAAGCAGGTACTCAAACTGCAGGAAGGGAAAACAGCCAGATTAAACCTTTACAGCCTCTGTGGCTTCGGTGGAAAGTAAATATTTTTACATCCGATATGTCGGACATCATCGGCATTAAAGCGTAATACAGGAAATATTGGTTTTGTTTTTACTTTTTTTTTAATGATACAACTTTTATACAACATGAACATCGTACACATAAAACTCCTCCGCTTTCTCTCCGATCGCTCAAAATGTCCAAATATGAAAAATTATGTGCAGTTTCTGAGATTTCTGAGTTTTGTTGCAATAATTTGCTGCTTCCACGTCTGGGCCAACATAAAGGAAGACGTCCAACGGCACACGCTTGATGACATCATCAAATCAGGCCGTCACTTGCAACATAACGAGCTTGGAAGTGGACGTGTCAACATGGCTTGGATTTATTTTAGTGTTTCCACACTAAATTAAAAAAAAAAAAAAAAACAAGATATCCAAACATCTTAGTTGCCTTTTGTTCATTTCTACTTGTCTTGTCCAGAATCTGACAACTGCCAGATGCTCCAGAGATAACAAAGTAAAAAAAAAAAAAAAAACATTTAACTTTTCTCAGCTAGAACCAGAAACAAAACTAAGTACTTCCACAAAAACCCGGCGGGCCAGCGACTACTGCAGACATCGGGCCCAAAGAGCCAACATAGCGCCGGTTCCAGGACACCAAGTGCCTGAATATTCTTTGGGAATCATCTTGTTGATGCTAAAATCAGATTTCATGTCTGCCAAACCGTGTCATCTTTGTAGTTTTACAGGGATGCAAAAAAAGGGAACAAAAAAAAGGGATCTTCTTACTTTGTTACAGGCTGCAGGTAATAAGAAGATCTGATTTAACCCTTTGACGCACAACATGGGTCAAAAGTGACCCAGCCAAGTTTTTATCATCTGTATCTTTGCAATAACA
>JBAMHX010000020.1:18213253-18232744 GCA_037177515.1 Pseudomugil tenellus
TGACGTCATTTTCTTCTCGGAGCCCCGAGAACAAGAACAAATTTCTCGCTTCTCGTGGAGTATGTAACAGCCTTAACTCAACTAGAAGGAAAAGCAGCTGCAGTGAGAGGTTGATCTCACTGCTCTGCAAGACAGAGTTCAGGTGATCATTTAACCCCATAGTTATTAGACTGTACACAGTGACAGCTAATATGTTTTAGCAGCTTCTTTCTGTCTTTTTCCTTCTGTTTTTGTATAATAGTGTGGTAGCAATTGAATGTTGCTAGTAATTGTTTTGGATGTGATGACATCACAAAGAAACATATTCAATAAAAGTATCGATAAAGTATATGTTCCTCGGACCTATAAAAGACAATTATTACTCTCAGATCTTTTACTGCTTTACTTGTTTAATCGTTTTAATTACTTATGTTCCTGTTAGTATGTGAATTCATGTACATTTGAGAGATTGTCTTCTATTTCAATTTCCTACATCGGGATTGTTTAAGTAGCGATCACAATCAAATGATAGACCAAAATTTACTGTGAGATTAATAGTCTCACTGAGATAAATGATTAACTAATATAATAATGCATAATAAGGCAAAGTACACCCTTTCAAAGAATAAACATTATTTTCTAAAGAATATTCAGCTTGGTGTGCAGACTAGTTTAATATCTGGAACATATCTAGTCTTTAAACAGTTAGAGTTCAGGCTCCAGTTAGTAGTTACATAGTGTCTGCTTATATAAAGGGTCATATTTTACTTAACCATATAATTAAGGTGGCAGAGTTAAATTTAATAAACATCTGATCTCTTTTAGCATGTCATCTTGTAGGCAACATTGTAGACAAACGCACCACTGCCTCTGAACAGCCCTCATGCACTATGATTCACTGTAGTGAAACCTGTTGCAATCCAGACTTTGGTAAAGACAGAAAAACAAAAACTAAAATTCATGCAGCCGGCTTTATTTAGTCCATTTTTTCTTATCTTATTGAGACAGGCCTATCACCAACTCATCAAGCCAACATACCTGTCTGTCACTGGTGGATCCTTTAAAACTGTGATGTTATCTTGGCCCTTTGCAAACTCCACAACAAGTATCTGATCCAGAATCTCTAATTGATGAAGCCTGCTGAGAGCCTACAAGAGATGCAGTAAGCATAGTCACCACTATTATTTGCAGTAAAATTACATGAAATGTTTTGAAGTCTTTAAAGGTAAAACCTAAGTCAGTGGTCTCACCTTTGCTGCCAACTTCTCACTCTTAAATGTTGCAAAAGCTGCATGTTTCTGTGGAGATGGGCAAATCTGTTCAGACTGGAAAGTAGTTTAAATTGATTTAAGGACATCAGTGGAGCAAAAACCTACCAGACGACCCCGATTTGAAAAGACCCGAACCGACTCAGCTCCAAAATATTTTAAAAGATCCTCCTTCTCATCCTGGCTGAGCTCTGCTGGTAGGTGGCGGACAAGCAGCGTTTTACTGCAGGTGGTTTGGGACACATCTTCATTCATGTCCAATATCTTAGTAAAAGAAAACAATATAACACTGTTTACATTGCATCTGTGACATAATTGGGCAATCTGATTACACATCATTGGTGGTTTAGAATTTTTCCATGTGCCTGTGTAGACTAATATCCCTTAGACTACTGTCCCCCACTGCAACGTCAAACAATATTAACAGAAGTGTTAAGGATAGACTTAGTTATAAAGATGATGGCATTAATGTCGGAATAGCCGAATTGAAAAGCAAATATTTTCGAGAGTATTTTCACTTGTGTTTTTAATTAGTGGTCAATTGACAATTATTGATCCAAGTTTACTTCAGAAAAATTTACTCTTCACAATCCCACAGTGAATTAGCAATTTGCTAACGCTGAAGCTAACTCAACATGACGGAAACTCATATTGTATGATGCTAATTATCTCCCGGTATCTGATACCTAAACAGAAATGAGACTCAACGAAAATAGAGCACACGTTAGAGCGTTGCAAAGACTAAAACATAAAACCAAAACTCAGTGAACACATTTCATACCGTACCCGCCTCTCGAACAGCAGTCTATAAACAAACAAACTTCCGGTTACTTCTTCTTCTGCTGCTACGTTTTACGGTAGCTTACACCATAATACTTGCTCTACTGACCCCTTCTGGATTCAACTACCACCAACATTGATCAAATCCCACTTGATAATTTATTTCTCCTCATTTTCTTACATTTCAATATGTTTTTCTTTGTGATATTTTTACAATTGCTCATCAGTGATCATTGTTCCTTATGCCAGATGTTGCCCAGTAAGAGTAACAAAATGCTTAACCATAAGCACTTTCAAACAATGAAAACAAGAAAGAAGAGTTTATGTTGTCAGTTGTACATACTTTAGTTGTCTTTAAATGCAGTAAAGATATTGGTGTACAAATAAAGTGCAGAAAAATATGAAGAAAAACAGCTTGCCAGAAATATTTCATGCTAATTAAAATAGTCAATGTGCTAGAGAGCTGATTTTATGAATATTACAGTAATTTGAAAGATGTTTTTTTATTTATTTAAATCAAACACATTAAATAACAAGCTCCTACAATTGTAACTAAATCCATGTCCATACGGGGAATTAGAAGGTTGTTGCTTTAACTCAATTTTAGCTAACATTCAGACACATTGGCTTAAATGCCAACAAAATTAAAAAAAAGAAATTAAACACTTAACATTTAAATTCCCAGTAAGGGTTTAAATAAAAGAAATGCTGATAAATACTTTTTTTGGACATCTACATATTTCTTCTAAGATCAAATGAGATGATGTAAGGCGAGCTAGTAGAAGTGAATGACTAGACATAGCTCTACTGCCCTTCTACATTGCTTTTGTATAAAACTGTATTATTTTGTGAGTTTTAAAAACATTTCACCAACTTATTTTCAAAATTTTTGCACCCTCACACAATTGCTTTTGGATTATCCAAGATACCTGAATGTATCTTTACCCTGTAGGAGCCGACCAGCAGATGTCAGCCTAATCATTTGAAATAAGAGCTGCTGTTGCACAGAGGTGACATTTCTAAGTACTATATATCATTATATATTATATTATTTATAATATAATATAATATATATTATTATAAAATTTTAACCTAAACATATCTGTGAAACAATTCAACTTCATAAGTATTATTTTTTTTATTTAAACTGAAACATGACAACAGCGACTGACTTTAACCATTATTGCATTGTAACTGCAGATTTCCCAAAAGAAAACCAGTTCTGTCCGTGCACTGAATTTCTATCATGAGATTGTATGAAACAAACAGCAGGCCTATAAGAGATTGAAGAGCATTCTTTCTATCCGGCCTCGTGAAGACCTTCATCTTCCCATTCCAACCCAGAGAAAATCTGCTTTACACTTCTCGAGATGCCTCCAAATTCCTGGCCAAATGAAACCTTTCTTTGACGAGCAACGCAAGGGCATTCCTCGTCAGGGGGACACAATACCCCCTTTCACCATGGCCTGGCTCTGAAATTTCACAGGTGATGGGAGGAACGGTAGACACTCGATCCTCCTTCCTTCCACCGACGTAACACATCAGACCAAGGGACAGGAAAAAGAGAGGTGCTGATTGGGAATGTGGTGGCTGCTGAGAGAGAGGGATGGAGGAGTGCCTCAGAATCTGGTTGATAGTGGAAATAAAATAAATTAATATGATCCGTTTTATGTTAGAGGATGGAAGAAAATCCATTTTCTCTCATTTTGAATAGAATAGAAGAGGAAGGTGAATAGAAGAGGAGGGACTGTAAAGGATGAGGGAAGAGTAAACGCTGGTGGAGTTCATAGGTGGTGAAAGACACAGATGAGGGATTGTTACAGCCTCTATAAGCAAGCCGAGGTAATAAAAACAATCGGTTCTGTCCGCGGAACATTATGAAGCACAAAGCAGTCACCAAGATGGATGTTGACTAGTTTCTGGTTTATGCTGAAAAATGTTGTAGCTTTCTTTACTTCACCCCTTTGATAAACTACCAGCTTACATTTAACAAACTATTGAGGCTGAATGTTTACTCAGCAGCTGCAGTTTTACACAAAGATTGTGGTTTGTGTGAATTTTGCTGGAATTTTTTTTTACAAACCTTTGCATCTGGAGGAAACCAGATATCAGGTCCCCAAGTCTTTGTTTTTATTTGTTTGTTTGTTTTTGCAGTACCATCCTTATTAAGCGAAATGATGCAGCAGAGTGTGATGCTGTGTCTGAATGTGTACCCTATGCTACGGTTCAAACCTCCCACACCATGGTCATAGGCCCAGTACTCCACTATGAAGCCTTTCATTTTTATTTACCCGATTCTCTGGGATGTCCCAGTAATCTGATGGAGGTGTGACTGACTGGACTCGTGTGTAGAATCCAGATTGTGAGCGAGGGAAACAGCTGGTCGCGGTTTGCTTACACCAAACATGCAGCAACGATGCCATACACATGGCAACATGTGTATGGCATGGAACAGAAATCATGCTGTGTTTATCATAAAGCGTGTTGATAACCCATCTACAAATAAAGTTCTAGATATTCAAGCTTTTCCAGGTCTACATGGAAGCTCTTCCGAAGAACCACATAGTTTCCGACGTTGGGGAACTAAAGGAGACAAAATGGGTATAAATACACTTCAAACCCAATGCTAACTTACATGTTGATGTCTCAGATCTTCCTCGCACATTATCCAACATGTTCCAACAGATCCAGTTTTACCCATGAGAACACAAACATCTGTTGCTAAAACACAAAGATCGGATGTAAGAGGCTTACAACAGGATCTAAATAGATGCCAATCTAATAAAAAATGACAGCAAATTCCAAACATGATGCAGCTTTTTGTGTGTGATATAGATCTTCAAACAAACTTCATTTATGTCAGATTACTCCACGAAATCCATGAACTCCCAGGTACTTGTATTCCTTCACCTCCTCCCCCAGGATGGAAACAGTCCTGTGTGTTTTCTTGTTCCTCCTGAATTCGACAATCATCTCTTTTGTTTTGTTGGTATTCAAAATGAGATGATTGTTACCACACCATTCAACAAACTGACCGATCAGTTCTCTGTACTCTGTTCCTTGTCCATCACTGATACACCCAATAACTGCAGAGTCATCAGGGTATTTCTGCAGATGAAATTCAATTCAATTCAACTTTATTTGTATAGCGCCATTTCACAACAATGTCATCTCAAAGTACTTCACAGAGATCGGCCAATTAAAAAAATAGATTTTTATAGGGAACCAGCTAGATTGCATCAAATCTGGACATTGATCCAATGTCCCATCCTGAGCAAGCATGCGGCGACAGTGGGAAGGAAAACTTCCCTTTTAACAGGGAGGCAAAACCTCCAGCAGAACCCGGCTCAGGTCATTTCTGATAATCGGGTATGATGACAGGACTCAGAGTTGTACTGGAAATCTGAGGTGTACAGCGAGAAGAGGAAGGGTGAAAGTATAGTTCCTTGTGGTGTTCCAGTGCTGCTGATCTGCTGTGTGGAGTTTCTCACACAGCAGAACATGTTGAATCATATTAAAGGCACTTGAGAAGTCAAAGAACACGACCCTAAAAGTGCTGCCTGACTGGTCCAGATGAGAGTGGGCTCTCTGGAGCAGGCAGATGGTGGCCAGTGGAAGATATGTTTTTTCCCAACGTTCTGTCTTTTAACTACAGGGTGGAATTTTATGATTTTTTTTTTCTGAGAATGGGTCTTAGTCTAACAAAGATTCTGTTAAGTTTCAGAAATGATCCAGATAACCATCTGCATCCAGAAATATTTTGAAGTCCTGCATGCAGTGCTGACATGATGAGGAAAGGTGTGAATCATGCGGCTGCTGAGACAAGCTGAAACACTGTTGGCAATACTTTGGGGAGGTCAACTCAAAAGGACCCTCCATAGCTTTGCTTCGTTTGTCTAATCTAAGTATTTGCTAAAATATTCCTGAAACTCTCAGAAGAGCTGCATTTCTTTCCGTAATATGAAAACATCTTTTGACTGAAATCTTTGCACTTCAGGATTTTTCTGACTGGATGAAGTCGGGCAGCGAGAACACTCTGAAGGGAATTTCTTATTTAGAAGCACAGCTGTTGTATAAAACACTGTTTGTGCCCCTAAAGCCTAAAGAGGGGCTCAGAGGAAATCAAGAGAGGGAAATAATTATTCTAAACTGGATTAAATGGAAGCAAAAACATTATAATTAGTCATAATTAGATCATGCTTGAGTGTGTGCTGGACCAGTTCATTATCCAGCCATGCTCACACAAGTTACCATAGAAATAAAGTCAACACTGAAATGTCCTCCTTCAGTCTTCCTGACTCTCTCCATTTGTCCACAGAAGAATTTTCCTGGATGTTTGGGAGAATTAGTCAATGTATCCAGAAAAATAGAGAAGAGAGGACCTAAAAACTCAACATTATGGGATGTTGTCCAGTGTTTGAGCTGGTTTTAAGATCTTTGCTCTGAGGGTTAAAAGCATTTTCACTGTATAACAACAAAAAAAACCCTAAATAATCTCTTTATAAAATTATCCAGTTTTTACTGAGTTCCTAAAACAGAACACAGAGGCACAGCTGATACACATAAGACAGGAAACTCAGGTCACGCTGAAGCTGTAAAAAGACTCTTTCATGGTTAAAGCAGTGAATGGGAGCAGCGGGGCCCTCCATGGTTGGAAAAAGCGGATTTTCACTCGTCCACGTGGAAAAAAAGATGGTTTTACTATGTCCCCTCTGTTGTGCTGATAGAAATATGTCAAATAAAAGTTATTTTGTAAACTTAGCTTAACTTTTGGTTTTAGATCCTTCAGATAGCTTTGTATTAATTTTATCCCTGAACGCTGAGTATCGGGGATATTTTGATTTCATTACGATCACTGCCAGATATCCTTCGTGTTATCATGCGATTACTCGAACGGTTTTCACAATTGGATTCTGATACTCGGTATACATGTTTAGGTCTCCAAGGAGACGACCTGAATAGAATTTCATTATTGGATTATTTATGGTTTTCCCAACAGGGGGCCCTTTATTTATGAAAAATCGTATTTTTGTATATATCTCTGGAACTATGTGTCTGATTAACCTTAAATCAAGTGCAAATAAAAGGTCATGACCTCAAGATGCATCCTGTCCTGACGTCATACCGGACTGGTTCAAAGTTTCAACACCAGGTGGAGCTTTGTGACTGAACATGTGCGTCTTTATATTATTGCATTGTGTCTATCCGAGGATTGGGGAATAGGAGTATTGGGGGCGTTCAGGGATATACCCCTAGCCTTCGCTTCTGACGGCATAGACCTTGTTCAATAATTTTGTATTTTGGGATGTTTTTTCACACAGTGACATGAAATGCATAGCAGCAACCATGATCATGGTGAAACTAAATGAATTAGCTATGTTGGAATAAGGCGATGACCAGTTTTATCGACCCAATGGCTGCTTTCTTCTAGACTATGTGCTAAGCTAAGCTGAGCTAAGCTAATCAGCTTCTTGTTTTCTACACAAACACAAATAGATTAATGTATTCAACACAGTATATCAACTATTCCTTTAATGACGTCTGCAGAAAGCTGTACACCTTTTTCTTCCTGTCTGTTTAAAACAGAGTGTGTATGAGTGTGTGTTTGTTTGACAGAGGCCATCTCTCAGATTGGTGTGGAATGCTTGAACACAGCAACTTGGGATCTGGGTTTGCACTGTCTTCTCCCATAAAGCAGTGATCCTTTTCTGTGACCTTTCATGATTACAGAGTCGCAGCAGCCAAGCTAATTGTTTCAACAGACTGTTTTATGCTTGCTCATAATGTTGTCACAAAAGCAGCCGAAGTTACTTCCGAACAACGAAAGGCTGCACTTAAACCGGCCCAGATAACATACAACACAGGTACGCCTGTCCTTATTTTCGAGTGGTTTCACTGCACACACGTGTAAAATGAATAAAGGCAACTTATCCTGACTGGATTCACAGCTTGCTAATAACGAGATTTGCAGGGTAGATTTTTATAGCCCTCCAAACCTTAATCATTTACAGATTAGAGTCAAGTTTCCTGTGTGTATCTGTCCGCTAAGTTCTATACCTGCAGATGGAATGAGTTGGGTTATTTTCTTTGCAAATAAACAAACAAGCAGTCCTCCAATTAGTTAACAACAAAATGAAAACTCGCGACAGGAAAGCCAGACTCTGAACAATCTAAACCAGAAGTAAATCCATGAAGCAACAATGGGATATGTTACTCCATATTTTTATAACAGTGGAAATCTGAAACAGGTAGTTGTATGTTATTTACAAGCATGATACAGAGATATGTTTGGAGGCTACTGCAGTATTAAAGGAATATCTCCACTGTTGGGTGAGTACATCATAGTCTGAATTATCTGAAAGTGACTTTAGTAAACAGACACGGATGTCTTAGTTTAAATCTCAAACAGGAAAGTGTAAGATAACACAATGGCTGTTAAAAAAAACACCAAAAATGGTGGCGTAAGAAGGCTAAACAGAAGGCAAAAACTGCATTTGGATATGTAGACATGGTCATAATGACTTGCTGAAGTTCTATCATGAGAATAAGGAAAGAAAAGGATTTAAGTGACTTACACGAGACACTGGTTGAACATAACTGGACAGTAGAAGATAGGAAGAATTGCTGGTCTGATGCGTCTCTATTCGGCTCCACATTCAGCTGAAATAGGCTCAGAATTAGGTGAAAACAAAACGAAAGCACAGATCCATGTTTTGGATTAATAGTACAGCCTGTCTGCTGACCATGTCCATCCCTTTATGAGCACAGTTTAGTGATGTCACAAAGCTCACATCATCTCCAGCACGATGATGAGCTCACTGTCATCCAATGGCCTCCACAGTCATCAGATCTCAGTCTAACAGAGCAGCATGGGGATGTAGTAGAACTGGAGATTCTCATCATGGATATGCAGCAACTGCTTGATGCTTCATATCAACATAGAGACAAATCTCTGAGGAATGTTTGCGGCATCTTACAGAATCTACACCATGAAGGAGTAATGCAGGTTAAAGGAGGTCTAACCCAGTACTTACATTTCATTTCATTTCATTTATTGATGTCATTGTCAAAAGAACAACGAAATTTCGTTTGGAGCATCCGTACTTCAGTGCAAATCATAAATAATATAAATAATATATACCCCTTAATAACCCCCAAGTGTAAACATTTGACCCAGTGTGACCTCTGTACATCGTGAGACACTTATTAGCAGCATGAGAACATGTCACCAAAAGTGCATAGGCAGGGACATTCAAAAAGTGACCCAAGAATGAAAAAAAACAACAACTATGTAACCAGTTCAGAGTTATTTAAATTTACTAGGATGTGTTGTTGTCTATTGGGAGAGGGGTAAGGGAGAGAGAAAAGTAACAAGTGAAATGATGCAACGAAGCAGACCAGTTCAGTGCTATTAAAGGTTGGATGTGGTTATTGTCCATGAAAGGGTGGCAGAGAGGGGAGAGGGGCAGAGTTCAGTAGCCTCACAGCCTGTGGATACAGACTGTTAGCCAGTAAGTAAGTACTGGGTTGTAAGTAACCCAGTACTTATAAGGTGGACCTGATAAAGTGGCCGGTAAGTGTTTATCTCAACTTGTAGCTTCAACAAGCAAATTATGGTGGCAATGGCTTCTTCATGACTTAAATGAATTCATAGCACAAGACAGTCCTTTTCATGTTAAAAAATTACAATTACAATGTTCCAAAGATCCAGCCTACGGTCCCAGCCCAAGTACACATATGAATTATCTCCGAGCCAGACACCACAAACATGACTTGCAGTTAGAATTGAGTTTAATTGATGTCAGAACAGGTTTTAAAATATGTAAAAACTGAAGATTCATATGGTCTCCAGATGTCACACACTGAAAGAAATTATTATTATTCTGTTTTCAAACATATTTGCTATGTTTTATGTGTCCTCTATGTGCAGCTGCACAGCCAGTCTGCTTAAATAAAATGACAGTTGGATTGAGGGGAAATGTATGTTTAGCCCCACCTAAGCAATGCTTTAAAAAGGGAGATGTGGCATTGCCACTTAAAGCTCCAGACTGTAGTTTGCACAGGTGGATAATCACAGCACAGAGTGGATTTCAGGCTCTGAGCTAACCTCTAATTCTGCATCTGATCAGAGTCCGCGCAGACGCAAAAATAATATGAAGTGAGCTGGTCCTTGTTTAATCAGCATTTTACAACAAGCATTTGATAAGTGGTGATGTAGAGGAAATGGCTAAGTTCATCTTGTTAGGCCTACATGATAAGCAGGTTCAGAGTCAGACAAAACAAGCCCTCTTCCTCATCACAAGATAATTGTGCATTTCAAACTGAGCTGACATCAGAAAACCTAAAACGATCCAACCTCAAGCTTAATTTAGAGATAAAAGTTTAAGTCTTGTGCTAAAAAAAAGCTGTGTTGTTTAAATCATTCTTGTATTCTGGTTTCAAGGTTTCCTAATTCCATGTAAACAGACTGAGCTTACTTCTTTTAATGCAAGCTGCACTCCCATTGGACTAAAGCAGCTTCCTCACCTGACCACCGAGGAGAGGGCATGCTGCAGAAAAGGTAGGAAGTGTGCTGAAGGCGAACAGACGTCACTCTCTTCAGATGATGGCTGCCAAGTGAGGGTGAAAGGAGGTCAGGAATCCAGGGTTGAGGCAGAATGTGAGGAATTTTGCCTCCAGACCTGAGTGCTGAGAAAACCGGGACCACTGAGAGTTGCCGTCCTAAGATTTGTACCATTATAGCTCAGAGTCAGTTACAGAATGAGATGCATTAAAGAGAGATGCTCGTTAAGTACACATGAATTGGCCACCACAAAGTCCAGAACTGAACCTCAGTGGCAATCTTTGGGTTGTGCTGAAGAAGGCACAGCAGTCAGACTCTCCCATCATCAATGCAAGATGTTGGTGAAACATTAATGCAACACTGGATGGAAATAAATCTTATAACATTGCAGAAGCTTATTGAAACAATGCCATGATGAATGTCGTACTCAACGCCAAAGGGAGATATTAGAGTGTATGACATTCTTTTTGGACAGGCAGTGTTTCTGCAAATGATCTTTCCCGACCAAATCATGTCATATCATATGTACATAACAGCAGCGAGGGAATCCCAAACAAACATATAAACAACATGTCCTCCAGATCTGCATCTTGTAAAGCAGCTCTCCTACAAGCAGGAGGGAGTGACTCATATGGATCCCACATCATAGCCCGTCTCATTCTGAGGTGTTTCTGAGCCTGAAAGGATAACATTTCTATTCGTGCTCTTACTGAATATTAACACATTGATGGTGCACGTTTAAGGCCAAAATGAGTTTGAGTTTTGAGTTTAGTTTCAGACATTTAGCATAAAGCTGTGGCATCAACTCTGTGCTGTTCTGCATATCCTTTCCTCTATGCTGAAGAGACATCCATCTGCAGAAGCTAAAACCCCACCAACACCCCAATGCATTCATGGAGACTTAAACCATTATGTTCTACGCAGGAGGATAGGAGTGTGACTGGTTGTGTCTCTGTGTTCGTCCTGTGGTGGCGACCTGTCCAGGTAGGCTCCAGCCTCCCTGCAATGTAACAATCACACAAATTTACAACTTCCCTTTTATTTCAGTAGTTTCAACTTTATTTATTAATTTATTTATTAACAAACTTCTGCTTGTCTTGAGAAGATCCACAGTATAGCCTATTTTGTTCCAAACATGTAAAGTTCCAAACAAGTGAGTTGCTGGTGAGTAGAAGAGAAAATACTGGACAGGTCACTTCCACCATCTGACCAGTCAGTTCCTCGTTGTGTGATATCTTTGTAACTCAGCTCGCTGCACACATCCGTTCACAAGGTTTCATCCGCCTGAAAAAACAGCATTTTCTGTTCTCAATATGGTAATATGGAACATTAATGAAACTCAGGATCATTAATATTGGAGAGAAAAGAAGTAATAAATTAAACTCAGGTATATTGAAATCAAATAAATCTTTTATTACCAACAAAAATTAAACTACAAATTCATAAAAGGATTGCCTTTAAATGAAAAATAAAATCTGTAAAAATATTAAAACGTAATGTACAATAACCTGCATTAAGCCAAAAGAATAACACAGCAAAACCTCCTCATCATACACAGCAGTGACTTCATCATGACATCATCACATCTGATGTGATATAAAACACACTTTTATTGCCTAAAATTCTCCGAAATGAAGACAAATGTTCTTTACCAGCAGATTTCACGATACCCAAAAAGGATCAAATCGGATATTTTGGCTGGCAGATATCCAAGTATCGACTCCAGCCTATCGATCCAGCTGCCACATGCTGCACCAGGTCATTTTTCTGGTGTGTCGGTAAAATCAACCACCAATCCTCAAGACTGCAGCTGTATTTAGCTTGTATAAAAAGCAACAGCTGTTCTATTTCAGCTCATGCATCCTATATTGAACCATATATTCTGCCACATGACAATTCATCATCTCAGTGTACTGGTTGAGCCAAGCGGGCCTCTCCAAACTCTTAATTATCTCGGTGGAGCGGGGGCACCTCCCTGAGCTCGGTTGGACCACATGCTGAAAGAAGGCACACAGCTGGATTGCAGCGGGCATCTTCTAAAGAAAATGACCCTCTCTGGGTGACATGTTGGATCCTTTGAGGGTTGTTTTACTCAGAGAAGGCCGAAGCAGCTGGATGGCTCCAACTGTTTGGTTTACTGATGAACACACATCATTGTGAAACCTGTGTTTGGGCTTTCTGTATTTCTTTCCATGTAAAACAACAATGTGGTGTGTTTGATGTGAAACACGTTCCCACAAAAAGCTCCTCCTTTAGAACGCTCCGGGGGTGCAGACTGAAATCAGCCAAAACTCTTCAAACTGATTGGTTTCAGGTTAACTCCACACTGCTCTGACATAATGTAAATAGGGAATATAACAGACTGCAATGGCACTGCTAACAAAAGAGCCCACATAAGGAGTCCATTCATGAGTCTAATAGATCCCAGACAGTCTGCAGCGTTCCTGGAGATCAGTGCTGGCATCAGCGCTGGTATCCTCTTTTCTCCTCATGTTATGGTTTCCTGCTTTGAGCTTTGACTAATTATAAAGCTTTAAATTCTGCTTTCGCTCCATTGGTTTTACTGTAACTCCTCCTACAGACACACATAGGCTGGAGGTACAGAGTTTAGTTAAAGTCAGGTTTAAACATCTCCATGTCTCCACTGCTAATCCCTCTACCTTTCTTGGGTGGGAGGAGTTTAACTATCCTAGGACTGTGTCAAAGATCCAGTGGGGTGTCTTAGAAGAAAGAATTTAGAAAAAAAAAAGTTTAAAAAAAGAATTAAATAACTTGAAAGCAGGAACAAATGCAGAACTCCATTATTTTAAAATGCTGAACAGGTGCTGAGACTGAAAAACTTTATTGTTTCAGAGCTCAGTCTGAGAACGTTTTGCTGTTTGATGGCGCAAACCATGATCTGCTTCCAGGTTTAACTGCATTTATTAAATTTGCCAAGAAGGTTATGTTTTTGTCCGGGTTTATCTGTCTGTTAGTGTGTTTGCAACGTTACATAAAACTACTGCCATTTTGTAATTTATGTATACAGAACTACCAATGGAGGTTAGAAACCTCCACTGAAATCCTCATGGAGAGTCGTTTTTACCTGAAAATTTAGGATGATGTCAGAGAGTTGACTTTCCCAGTTAAAGAGAGAAGTTCCTGCAAATAAAAAACATGTAATTGGAATAGTTTGCCACAAAATAAAAATAGGTTTTGGACTTGGAGACCCCTGCTCTAGAAGAACCTCTTGCGGCACATCTTTTGAGTCTGTACTCATGCTTTTGTGGTCTTGTACAACAAAATTAGGATCACACTGAGCACATGCTTCTTGTATTTATCTGCACTGGCAACTGGAACGCATCATTAGACCGGTTTGCTATAAATAAGTTGTGTAAATATGCTCATGGGCTCTTTTAAGTTGAGAATGAATCCTGGGAACAGGTGCCTGGTGCTCAGTAAGGTGTCTTTAGATAAGCAAAGGGGTGGGGGTCATGTAAGTGCACAGGAACAAAGACTTTAATGAGAGTAAAAAAAGAAGCGCATGTGCTGCATTACCGGCTTGCAGCATCCACCTGCATTTTTTTATTCAAATCTTTTATTAGCTCAGAAACTTTTGGGGTATTGTGAACAGAGAAACTAATTCTGATTCAGATCACAGGAGCAGGCTCGTTCCTTCTGCAAACGCAGGTCTTGGTCCATTTCACAGGGACCAGATACAGGAAGGGGACCACAAAACACATAGTATGTAAAACATACATGCATGATGGGTGATAGAAATCAGATCAACCCGGCCCACTACGGTCCGATGCAGCTCCACACGTATGTGAGAAAGTTGTTCTGCATTAACCAATAACCACCACGTGTCTGGTGTTCAGTAGTTCTTGCCTCTGATGGAGAGTGAAACTGCTTTATTAAACAGGTATGACTTGTTTGAGAAGAGTGGCGTTAGCTTAGTGTTGGTATGGGATAATGTTGCTCACCCCCAACTGGGCCAAATCCAGTGGACTATTCTGGTGCAAATGCACCCTAAATTCCACCACATCACGTGTTCAAGGCTTGTCATTTTCTCTTACAATGCATCTTTCAGCCTCCTGGGCTTCCGTTTAGAGGCCCCGGTCTTCCACGTGGTCTTCCAGCACTGCCCCTGTGGGTGCAGCGCTGGTATCAACCGCTCCTTTACGGGGTAGGAGGAGAGAAAGAGAGAGACGCATGAAAAGGAGCTTTATGAATGAAGCCAACTTTGCCAGCAGAGCAGGGAAGTCCAGTTCATGCTGACAAAGAAGAACGAAGCGTTATGCTCGATGCTGCTTACATTCCTGATGATCTACATTTTTACTACATGAGAATATAACTACCTGAATGTAAATGTATTGATTTGCATTACAGACGCTGCATAGTCCACTAAGGCTCATACACGTCATGTTTAACCAACATCTGATCATATTCCTGTTCATCCAATACTGCATTTCAAAAATTTCTATCCATTTCAAAGCATGATTAATAACAATTTTCTGCCATTTGTCCTCACATTTGATTGTTTTGTCTTCCACAAGTTCAAACATAAACCCCTTCATGACTAAAGGCTGCCACCCTGACCTTTTAGGTGATTTGCTGCATACACGCACACAGTCTCATAACCATTCCATCACAGCAACCCCTCAATCTCCCAATACAATCAATATTTGCTGGTTTTCTCCAGCTGTGCAGTTAAGCTCCTACTATGCAGAAGTTTTGGCTTATCGTTACCTCATTAGCACAGCTGCATGAATAATTTTTCACTGTTCTATATAGAAATGATGTGAATGAGTGAATGAGCAGAGTTAACATCAGGCAGGTAATTATGAACCTAACGATATGGCAGGAACACGATGTGCAGAGGCTGTCGATCATGATTTAAAAAATATGTCTTCTGTCTCTTTTCTCACATACCAAGTTTATGCAACTCTCTAAGCTTTCTGTTTTTATCCCGCGGGCTCGCTGGAGAACCGCCCTGACCAGGTGGTGTGAACATACATCTCTGCTTTTAGCTGCGTTATGACTGAAAAGCAGCAAATCTTTATTGTTCTACTAAAAGATAGAAATTACTGGAGCACTTAAACTGTCTATGAAGCTTTCAAGATTCTGTATATTATAATCATTTTATAAACTTCCAAAAGCCTCACAAAGATTTGATGCTGTGCTGGAAAGCAGCACATAAGACAAAGAGGACCAGAGCTGATTAAAGCAAAAGCTCTTATTTTAGTTTTTAGTGTCTGGAGATAAACTTATACATAATATACATGTTATTTACATAAATATTGTGATTATTACAGCAAAAACACTTTGCAGATGATTGTTTGTTTGTCTGTTATCAGAAAAGACTTTTTTAAAAGAGTTTTTACATTAAATTGCAAATAAATAGCTCCATCTTATATCCTATTAAAGTTAAAAACAGAGATTGTTTAAGGATTCTTTAAAGATTCTTTGCTACATAGGATCAGTTTCAGTATGTGTGCCTATAATTCCACACTAAATGCTCAAGGTACTCGGCCTAAAAGTCCTGGATATCCCAAAGATGGATCTGCATCCCGATGGATCCTGCATTACGATGCAGAACAGAAAAAAATACAGGATCTTTGGGATTTTCATCACTGCAAGGGAACAAAATAAGATGGAAACAGGCAACAAACTATCATATAGACAAGACACTGTGGATTTATTATTATCATATCTAATGGATGGACAGATTGTGGGAATCATCAGCATGCCTCTCTAGTTATCATGAAAAAGTACCTTCAGATGATTAATCCTCACTTTACAAAATGAAAAAATAAAACTGACTTGAATTCATTTCGATTTTCCTCTAAAAAAGTTTTTTTCTTTTTATTTTCAGCATGTTTCATGCGCAGGATGGGAATTGGATCATATACTGTTAGTTTTCTTTCCACAGTTTTTTTTATATAAAAGGTTTTACAGCTTAAACTAATGTTTTATCATAAATCTGATATAAGTTAAAGAAATGATCCTTTCACCATGATTTTCGATGCCTCTCAGCTACAGTGTCCTCAGACAGAAGGACATTCCTGTCTCTCAGACAGCTTGTTGCATGTCTGCCTGCACCATCGCTGATCTCCATCTCACTGCTGATTCAAGCTGCTTCCCATTATAAACACCTGTATCCCAGCAGGCTGACTTCAGCTCAGGACAAACCTTTCTGCTCCTTTCTCCTCAATGTTTGCAACAGTTCTGGTGTGTCTCAGTCAAATCTGTATTTTATTGGAATGTGTAGATTTAGAGTTCAAACATCACAAATGGGATTAATGATGATTAAATAAAACATGTAGCCAGCAATAAACTGGCACACATCCCATTTAGCAGCTTATGTTGGACTGTTTGAAAAATGAAGTCAATCTTTAATCAGATGTTCAGTAATGTAAAGTATGTGCATCACCCAAAAAAAACCTGTACACAAAAGCATATTTAAAGAAACCGATCCTCAGTTTTCCACAAAAACAACTAAAACTCACCAAAAGTCAGGTTAAGTTTTTAACTCCTGTGCAAAGTAAATTTACCAGCTGATACATGAAGCGTCCTCATTCTTATGGAATACTCCGCCAGCCAAAGATAATGTTAGTAAAGTGAGGGGACATTTTTGTGTTGCTTGTATTAGACGGAGGAGCAGAGTGAGTGTGGAGAAAGAGCTCTTTATGCTCTGCCTGGCGCAGTGTGTAAACAGTGACAGACGCTAGCTGGTGGTTGGCTCAAGTTTGCTCGTGAAAAGTGCTTGTGTTCAACCATGTTGGCTAAAACCGGCAGCGAGAGAGGACGAGCCCCATCTTCATATTCCTACCTTTATAAATCTGCCTGCATCCTTTGGGGCGCCGGTGTTTCTGCATTAAGACATCTCGGTGTTGCATTGAGGTTTCACTGCATCACTACGCCAAGAACCACAGAGGAGGAGTAGGAGGAAGGACCAAAAAGTAATTTTACTGCATTTATTTAAGGAAACTAAAGTGTTGCGAAGTCAACAAGTCTTTAAATATAAACAGTTTTTACAGGAACTAACCAATCAGAAGCTAGAAAAGCACTCTGAGAGCGCAGACCTTCACCAAGCAGCTCATTTCCACCCATATAGTGATTTACAGTCGATATTTCATATGCATGCATTAAATCAAATCAAACTTTATTTATATAGCACTTTTCATGCAACAAAAATAAAATTGAAAACCAGTAAATAGAAGATAATTCAGATTCATTTTGTCAAGGCAACAAACACAATGTTACAGGTGTTTCAGTTTGCCTTGTAAACAATGGAAACACTGTTTAGAACAAGAATATACAAACTGATACAAGGTGTGTGCAAACACAGTAGCATGCAAACAGTTTACACCAAGTGTTTGTTGCACACATTGGTTTTGCAATCCATTTATGGCTCTGACAGCAGTCACATCTGTCACATCTGCTCAACAGCAGAAGCTCAAACACGGAGTGTCCTGGGTGGTTGGAGTCCTTCAGAATGGTGCTGGCTCTCCTGAGGCAGTAGAAGTCATGAAGGTCCTCCAGTAGCAGGTGTGGAGCAGGTGTGGTAACCAGCAATAGAAACCAGGGGGGCGTAGTATCAGAGGGGTGTAAAATCTGTCCTTTATGGCTGTTGTCCCGCAGGATTTCCCTGGTAAATGGAGCCAATAAAATTCTGCACAATGACTCATTATTTTAAGTCAGGTGTGCTATACACCCCTGGTCTTATCCTGACATCTTTGTTTTAAGTGTTGAGCATTTGTAGAATTTAGTTCTAATCTGAAACTTGGAAATAAAAGCAATCAACTTTCTCATGTTGGAGAATCACTTCTTTAGGACACAGCCAGAGATTAGGAGGTGCCTGCAGAACAGAGATGCTCAAGTTCAGTCCTCAGTATCTGCAGATGAAACAGTTCTGCAACACACTTGAATCAGTGCTCGACTCGTTACCAGGCCTCTGCAGAGCTGGAAGACATGCAGAAGAGCGAATTGAAACATGCCGTTCATTCGTGTTGGAGAAAGAATGGTAGATCTCCAGGACTGGATCTGGGAAAGACGGGACATTACGGGAGGACATTTTGACTTTAATTGACAACAAACTGCAAATCACATGGTATCGTTTGGACAGAACAGATATAACTCAGGTTATAGATTTATTAATCATCAGTAAACATAGAGCTGATACCCAAATTGAAAACAAAAAAATAAATAAGACCTTATCATGTTATAACGTGATAGTTTAGTTTTTCATTTTTTATTGTAAAAACATCAAACTTATCTATTATAACATGGCAGCTTATTGTAAAAAACATGACATGCATCTCGTCATTTTGTGATAAATATTATTATAAGATTATATTATTATATGCAGATGTCACATATTGGAAAAATCCATATTATCGTTATTTCCTTTTTTTGTCAAGGATTAATTCTACTCTGATTTATTATTGTACACGTAGGAATGTGGGACATATATGAGTGACACACGACACCTGCCTGAATGCAGTGCGGTGGTGCATTCCTGTGTCTGGGTGTGTGTGCAGCTCAGTGTGCTGAGAGAAACTAAGAATACATTTATTTTGACTTTTTGCACTGCTGGGAGAATTAGGTTGCAGGCATGAAGATGTGTCATGTCTGTTTACCATATGTCCTCCAGTAGGGAACAACTTAATCCCATTTGGTAAAAAAGACAACACGAGTATCTGCAGCATGCAGTTTCCTCATTTAAATATAGTTTTAGTTTCATGTTTCTACTGCAAAATGCATCATGTTTATTAAGTTTAACATTTTTACAATATAACGTACCATATTATAATGTCATATGGTCACAGTTTTTTTACTCATCACCCATTTTTACACACACACACACACACACACACACGCACACACACACACACACACACACACACACACAGACACACA
>JBAMHX010000020.1:18236982-18259328 GCA_037177515.1 Pseudomugil tenellus
ATCTGCTGTTTTAGAACATCTGCTGCTGCAGAACATCTGCTGCTGTAAAACATCTGGAGCTGCAGAACATCTGCTGCTGTAAAACATGTGGTGCTGGAGAACATCTGCTGTTTTAGAACATCTGCTGCTGCAGAACATCTGCTGCTGTAAAACATCTGGAGCT
The DNA here is from genome assembly GCA_037177515.1 of Pseudomugil tenellus. Classification (NCBI taxonomy): domain Eukaryota; kingdom Metazoa; phylum Chordata; class Actinopteri; order Atheriniformes; family Pseudomugilidae; genus Pseudomugil; species Pseudomugil tenellus. Next base: position 18,237,146 of record JBAMHX010000020.1, read on the forward strand.
GCAGAACATCTGCTGCTGTAAAACATCTGCTGCTGGAGAAAATCTGCTGTTTTAGAACATCTGCTGCTGCAGAACATCTGCTGCTGTAAAACATCTGGAGCTGCAGAACATCTGCTGCTGTAAAACATGTGGTGCTGTAAAACATCTACTGCTGTAAAACCTTTGCTGCTGTAGAACATCTGCTTCCAGACTGGACACATTGTGTGTTCAGAGACTATGTGTGTTGGTTGGAACCAGTGCTTATATGACTTCCTGTTACCATTCTTCTCTGACCTCTGACCTCAACAGGACATTCTGGTTCAGACACCTGCTGTTTGCTGGATATTTTCTCTCCTTCAGACCTTCTGGAAACCCTGGAGATAGCTGTGGGTGAAAAACCTACTGGATCAGCAGTTTCTGGAAAAACCCTCTCTCTTCCTCATTCTCAGCTTGAACTTCAGCAATTCAACACATTTTACTTAGAATTGCTGCCATGTGATTGGCTGATCAGATGTTGTCTTAAAATGTACCTAATAAATTTGCCTTCTTTATGACGCTCGTTATATTTCTTAATGCAAACCTGCAGTGTATTTCTTGGAGGACATCGCTTTTCATTAGTTTCCATTCATCATGGATGTTGTGTGAACCATAGATTTATTTTTATTATTTTAATTCAAGCTCCAGTTTATTCAGACCAAACTTTATCATGTCACACTGAACAGTATTACATGTTTTGGTTTAACTTTGCTGACCAGTATAAAGATTTGACCTTTAACAGTTTGTGATTTTAGTAACTGGTGAAACATGTGACATTTGCTGTCAGGTTGGAGCTGGTTCCTCTCCCCACTGCAGACGCGCTCCTGGGACGCATTTGAGGACCGATGGGTGGACCTGCAGGAGAATTTCCAGCCCAGTGATTTGCTAATCGGGGGCTGGTTCCCCTGTCAGTCCCTTGTAATCGTGGCTCTGGTTCGTGGAGCTCGCCCAGCCCTCCTGTCCGTGGACGCGCGGAGTGTAGCGCCTGCACTGTGTGCGCTTTGGTTAAAGCCCGGATACCTTCACTGTGAAGGCTGGGCGCTGAGAAGGAGGAGCGGGGCCTCGTTGTGGCTGAGAGAAGAGGCTAACCCCCCACACTTATGGCTCTTTTGTAGGACGCTTTCTACCTTCAGTTGGAATTGTGGAACGGAAAATTCACCTGAAGTTTTTCTCACTCGCGGGGCGTCCAGCCATGGAGATCCAGAGGTGGTCCACAAGGTGGAAAACGAAAAGATGGTTTATGGATTCCACTGTAACTGCATTCATCACTTTAACCCTGGTTCTACAGGCTGCTAATGTCGGAGCAGGTAAGATATCAGGATCCAAAACGGGTTGAGAGAACTTTATGTGGCTGAAAAGCGGAACGGAGCGCGGGGAAAACTCAGAATCTGATGGGGGACTTGCACACTTACCTGGACTCAGCATCTCAACCAAATGCATTCCCCTCTTGTCTCTCCGTTACACCGATGACCGAGCTGGTGTTTTGCGCAATAAGCCACCAAACAAAGGGTGCAAACTTCACACCGCTCCCCCACCGTGTCGTCAAGTTTAACTCTCATATAGAACACACACACACACACACACACACACACACACACACACACACACTCTTTTGTGTGTAACATGTATATATTTAGCTACTTTATCCACCACACGCACCGCTTTGCGCATGAATGGAGGATGTGCGTCGCTTATTTAAACCGATCTGAGCTGCTGGAATGCGCTTGGAAAGATCAGGAAACATTCTCTGCTTTTTAACATGCAGGTTGGAAAGAAGCTGTCCGGTATGTGGATGGGTTAAGTCAGATGGCACCTGACATCTACCGAACCCCCCTTTTTCCAACATGCCTCAACTTCAATCGGACAAAAATAATCGATACTGATTGATTTCCTGTCAAGATGAAGGATAATTACAACAGAGGCTAATTAAGATTCATTTTCAAAGATAACTTAATTTCCAACTGTAACGATAAATACTTTGTTCAAAGTACAAATTGATCTGCAGACCTCAGACCTGTCAGAGTGGAGAGGGGAGGGGGGCCAAAGGTGGTCAGGCAGGTTCACCCTATCTCCACACTGTCCTAGTCCACACCAAAGCCCAGTAGCTGGTTTATGCAGAGCCCCCTTCTCTGCTCCACCCCCCACCCAACTTCCAACTTTGCACTTAGATGTGTGGTGGACAGCAGGACAAGGCCGAGTTGTGTGATTGGTGGGAATGCTTCCCCTCTAAGTACTGAGCATTTATTTGATGATGGCCCTCGTTGCACTTCCCTATGATTTCAGAACCTTCAAAGAGCAGGTCTACGTAGTAGCCGGCCTGAACAGCCACAAGTTAGAGATTCAGGAGTACTGAGGCCCCACACGTTCACCAGACAACTGTCCAAGGATCCATACAGATTCTATTTGTTTTAAAAGGCTGTAAGGAAGTTTGGGTTTCAGATGTGAGAATGTAAACAGCAGCTTTTTGTTAATATTGCAGAAATCATTTACATTCTTTCTTTCATTTTTATTAGTTTACCTGCTAAAGTTCTGGCTTTGCTTCAGGTGTTTAAATCCTGCTAGTTTTTATGGATAATTGACCTTTTCCTCCAACTCACCAGCTCCAACCACTAAATGTAAATTCCACTAAATTCTCCTGCAGGCTCTGTGTTCCAGGCTTCTTCAGAGCTGTTTCTGCAGGGTGTCCTCTCCATCTAGCAGTGTACAGACACGTTTTCTCAGCCCCCGGGGCGCAGGCTCAGATGTGCATTCCAGCAGACAAAGCTAGCACTTTCAGAGTCCTCTGCTTTAATATGCTTAACCTGGAAATTCAAACCAACGCCAGACGCTTTGTTTGCGTTTGATTTGCTGTATCGTTTGGAGACAATCTGCTCTTCTGCAAATCCAAACTTCAAAAACAGGTTGAAACACTTTTTTATTAGCATACATGCTGTGTTTTGTTTTTTTTTGTTTGTTTGTTGAGCTTTTACTGAAAGGAGTTAATGTGAGGAAAAGTTACGTCGGGGGGGTGACGGTGGGAAAAATGCTTTGAAAAACTCGGTAGGTCTCTGTGAAGTTTCCCTGGTATGACACCAGCATAAAGCCGTCTTGTTTTAGCCGGCAGCGTGGTGGAGGTTAAAGGAAGCAGAGAGGGAGAGTGGGGCAGAAGAGAGAGGGGGGTGGGGGGAGGACGAGGGGGGGGGGGGGGGGTAAGTAGAGGAAGAGAGACACTCTGACTGAAGATGTTATTAGAGTCTCAGGGAGCTGCAGGTGAAAAGGTTCCTCCTCTCTTCGCCTGCCCGTTTTAACATCCTGTGTATATAGGCTTAAATGGGACAGATGATGTCAATAAAGGATGACCCCCCCTCCACACACACACAGACACACACACACAGATGATCCTCAATCAGTTAAAATGATATATATGTATGTCTTGTAGTCTCAGTTTCTCTTCCCATGTTGTCTCGGTTCTGCTTGCTATGCGGCCTGTTTGCTGAGCCCTGGGGGGGCAAACACCCCCTCCCATCAGATGGAGGCTTTTAAAACCTGCAAACACTCATTTGGCCACCTTAATGGATTGGTCAGTGTTGACGTTTTTGTCTGCACCTCTGCGTGAGGGGTCGCATCCTGACCAAACTACCACATCTGGAACGCATGAGTCCTGAAGTTTGGATTGAAAGCAGCTCAGCAGGAACTCACAATGAGGCCCTCAGTTTGCTCTCCAAAATAAGTAGATGTCTCCTCCTCACAACTGCAGAGAGGGTACCGCTGGAGCTTTCAGCTGATTTTACCCTCCGCTTCCCGTTTTCCCCCACATCTTAGCCTGGCTCTGTTTAGCCACATGTGTGTCGTCTAGTGAAATGTGGGTGGGTTTGATTGTAGCTTGACATGTATGATGTTCATTTATTCCTGCTGTGCTCCATCGTGCAGCGCAGAAGAATGCAGCTGCTTTTAAGAGGCCGAATGCTGGGGATGGTTGGGAAATAGCTCGCAGAGTTTTGTCTTCTAAATCCTGTTTTTTTTTATTACAACATTTTGCATTGAAGACAAATGGAGAGCAGCTTTAATATCTTGAGCTGTGACAGATATTGTCTGCTGTTGCTTAAGATGAAAGTGAAAAACATTCACTCTGACACCTTGATAGGGATCTTATGTGTTTTATCAAACCAAAAGCTGACATTTAGGTGGATTTTAGTCACGTTTTTGCAGAAACAGTTTAAAGTCCACAGAAATGAGCAGTGGTGTTTAATATGTCTTTTTTTCCTTTGGCTGTTGTATTCAACATTGAGCCAGAGTTTACGGAGCCTGAAAGCACATTGCTCCATCCGAGCAACGTCACAGCTCAGATGATTTGTCCTTACAAACTAAGGCTAAATGCTGATAGCAAAGGAGTCATCCAAAAGAAATCATTTATGGTACCAAGCTGCTAATGAACGCTAAAACCAAGTGTGGTGTCAGCACAGGGTGGGATGGGAGACCACAGCATGAAGGGGGTCCTGGGGGAAACTGTTCTGACATATTTACATTATTAGTGCTACAACACACCTGATTCATCTGGTCATCATGGTGTTGGTGCAGAGTTTAACAACGTGTGTTGCAGCAGCGAAACATTTAAAATCTGTAGGACCCAAGAACCAGAGAAGGGTGATTATAATGCTTTCCCATGAGCCTCCATGGCCACCGACATGCCCCTTTATAAGACTGAAGAGCCTTATCAGGTGTGAAAGAATGGCGCATTCTTCATCGCTGTGTTTGCAGATATTTCATCTCTTCTTCATTTTGTGACTTAAATTTTTAGGCAGACATCTGAGCAACACAATCCACTGACTTTTCTTGTAATGCAGATCATTCTCTCTTAATTTGACCAGAAACAGAAAAAAGGATGTAAGATGGGAACTTTGGGATGAAGTTGGGAATAAATGCATGCTTGTTAATGTGATGGGGCGAGCGCATCGCTAAGCTAACGCTTCATTTGCTCTTCGAACAGCAGAGCCAGTGGATGTCCTAAAAGTATTAGCTTTTCAAAATTACCCTGAAGGAGTGACGAAAACATCAGGATTCTGTGCAAACCGAAGAGCATCGTCGCCAGATTCAGCTTACAGAGTTACCAAGCAGATCCAGATCAGTGCCCCCACCACACAGCTTATCCCCGGTAAGATGGAGCTCACACCTTCCAGCATGCAAAGGCAGCAAGATGTCGTCACCAGTTGTATGATCGTATCTGCTTTGGTCCTGCAGGTGGTGTCTTTCCTGAGGACTTCTCCATCCTGACCACTCTGCGCCCCAAATCCGGCCTCCAGTCTTTCTTGCTGTCCATTTACAACGAGCAGGGAGTCCAGCAGCTGGGCGTGGAAGTGGGACGCTCACCCGTCTTCTTGTACGAGGATCAGACCGGGAAGCCAGCTCCAGAGGACTACCCGCTCTTCTCTTCTCTCAACCTTGCTGATGGAAAGTATGTCAAATTAGAAACACATTGTCATATAACTCCACTCAGACGCACAGCTGCAGATGATTCAGAAGGAATCAGAATAAGAGGAAGCAGAGGAAGGTTCGGGTCGTATAGCTGTTGGTTCTGAGAGCTCGATGTATGAGGGTTCACCTGCGGGATTATTAATGAATTAACTCCACTGGTATAGAAGATTTAATGGATGGATTAACTTTTACACAAGTCGGCATGTTTATGTGTGTTGCTAACTGACGTTGCATCTGCATCATTAGCTGTGTGACATGAAGCGCTGGCCAGCACAAAGTGTGTGTGGAGCAGTGTGCTGCTGTACCATACTTACACTTTGCAAACCCAAACCTCAGAGATAACATACGCTGGTGGTCGTGAATCTAACTCCCACACGGCAACTAAGTGATTAATAGTGTGCTGTATGAACTTGATCGTCCTGCAGAAACCTGTAAATATGAGGCTGGAAAACTATCCTCCTTTCTTATTATCTCTTTTTTTGGTGGATTTGGTTTTAGTGTTGTAACAAGGCACCTACAGATAAAACCAAATTCTGATTTTTAATATGACACCAACTTTGCTGTTTATGTTTAAATGTGTTAAAGTTCACCTCTGAGTGTTCAGTTCATTTTATCAGCCCTGGTAAAAATGCCAAATTTATTTCATAAATGTAGGCTGTAAATAGTTGTTACAATTATCTGGAATCATTGACATTATCTCACAACCCTCATGGGGGGGGGGGGGTCTCAACCCCCAGGTTGAGAATTACTGTCATAGGGTATGAGCAAGCTCACACTGTGTATTCTGAGCGATTGAGAACTCTTCTCAGTACTTTTCATACTAATTTGAACCTTTTTTGCTTGTTAATGATGAAAATAGTTAAAAATATGGTTTGAGACAAATGAAAGAAGTAACTCTAATAATCAGAGTCCTGATTATTATTTGTTTATTATTAGTAAATTTTTAGGTTTCATTTAGGTTTTGCGGCTATAAACTGTGCTTACGTTGTGGTACAGGTGGGAAAAGGCTGTTTTTCTTGCAGACCTCTGACCTGCAATTGGTCACGTGGGAGTGAAACTGGGTTGTGGTTTGTTTACACCAAACATGAAGCAATTGATTTAAAAAAAAATAAAAATAACACCAAACGTGAACATCCAGGAGCAGAAATGTGGCAGAATTAGTAATAATAACATAAATAACAATATAATATAACAATATAAATAATAACATTTGTCACCCGATCCCACACCAAGAGGTTAATTAGTTTGGATGCAGTGTTTGCAACCCTGACCCGCAGAGACAACAATCGAACAGTGATATGTGTACCAAACTCATCTGCCATTTGTCCCTCCCCATTTCAACCTCATGTGCCCTCTTCATGCACAAATTCCCCTTTTAGAGGCTTAGGGGACTTTTAAAGGCAATGAGTCAACAAAGCAAGAGCCAGAGCTTTGCTAGCTATCAGCTAGCTAGCATACTAGAGGTAGCTTTATGCCTTTCTGTGTTTTTTCAAACGTGACTTTAAGTGAATTCTGAAAAGGGGTTTCGACTTTATAAGTGTATATTTTCCAGAGGTAGCTTGCTGGAACCGTTTTTCCAGGATCCCTGTTAATGTGCTAAAAACTTGCTAATTTCTTAGATTTATCTCTGCGTTCATGCTTTCATTTTGACAGCCCTCACAAAAAATCCCAAATGCATTTTTTACAATTATCTGCTGAACACCCACCCGAAAATAATCTCACAACCCATAGAGGGGTCCAAAACCTGAGTTTGGGAAGCATTGTTCTACAGCAGGGGTGTCCAGCTCCAGTCCTCGAGGGCCACAATCCTGCAGATTTTCCATGTGATCCTGCTCCAACACACCTGAGTCAAATCAGCCAGTAATAGTGCAGAACTTAGTTGGCTGCTGGTACTCGAGGACCGACTGTGGACACCCCAGTCTTAGTATCACATATTAGTTTGGATGCGGAACACTTGGTGACTGACATTGTACAGCATTAGTCATTTTTGGTTTATTTTACTGCCAGCCTCTAAAAAGTAACAGAACACACTTTTCACTGTCTACCCAATCAAAAAAATCTAGATCTTCTCCTTGTTGCGCCACAGGTGCTCGTCACCCGATTATCCATCTCACTAGGGGTGCGCGGACACAGAGACAGGTCAGAGAAGGGGAGGCACTGAATTATTGCCGCACAGCAGGGCTGTTGTGGGCAACCTGACCTCATCCATGAACTCACTGCCTCTGTTATTTTAAAGAGGGGGGTAAAGTATTGAGGGGAAAGAAGCAGGTCAAGATTTCCTATTTGCCCCCTTGGTTGACCTCATCCCCCCAGCGACCTTTCTGCACCAACCTGATTGTCTGCTTGTGGAGCTTCATCCGCAGCTGCAGGATGGAGGGAATAGATTAGCATCAGCATCTTTATTAAACATGCTTTCCATGTTTTTTAGCTTCTAAGGGAAGTCAGAACCGGAATATTTGTATTTTTTCCTTTTTTGGAGCAAAAAGGCTTGTATGATGAGTGCTAGTTAACATGACAGAAGGAAGCGTAGTAAATCCTTCAGAAGTCTCATGTCAACAGTAGCGCTGCTTTATGAGTTGCTTTCAGCAGAGGGAAAGACTCACAGCCAGCTCTGTGTTGGTTTTGTACGCTAATTTGTTTTTGCGTGTACTTTTTGTGAACTTCTGTCCACAGAACAATGCTTTCTGTGGAGGATTTGAAAACGTCTCGGGCTGGATGCGGTCCATGACTAAATCCTGTGTGACTCAGGCTGCGTCCTGTCTGCAATCCCAGTGGATGGAATCATGCAAAAAGTTGCAAGAAATACATGATCTGGCTATGCTCTGCTGCATTTGATCGCATATCCTCTTTCACATAACCCAATGTGATGAGGCGAAATGAAATCATAAACATCGTTTGTGTCATTAGCAGTCAGAACATTTCCAAGTGGAGCTTCACCATTTCCCGGTCTCATCTTCCACCCGAGAACAATGTTTGACTGTGTGTCTCCTGCTCTGGCGAGGCAAACCTGACACACACTTTCCACAATGTTCAACACGTCTGTCATGCCGAGTAACCCAGAAGGAGGATTAAGTTTGGAGTTTAATGAGTGTAATCCTGTGTTAAACAGGGCCAAAGTGTGGGGGCAAGAATGTGGTCCGCCGCTGCCTGGTATGCAATAGCTCCTAAGTGCAGTGGCAAACGCTGGAATGGCAAAGGAGTTGTCAGCCTCACGTGTGACCCCAGTTAACCCTTTGCATCTAAAGGAGTTATGAATCAAAATATTTTAAATGATATTTCATGATGTATTTATTGTGGGAAAATTAGTAAAGTATATAAATGGGAGCATTTATGAGGTAAAATGTGCAGATAGGCACCTCCTGCAGGAGCTAATCAGTCCTAAACATGAGCTGGGAGGAATTTTAGCTCCTTTTTCAGCTCAGATTGGCCTGGACTCTCTGATGCTGGTGGGTTTCTTCGTAGAAAATGCTCGCTTTCTCCTGGATTGAGGTCAGGATTTTGGCTTGGCTGTTCCACACATTAACTTTATTCTTCTTTAGCCATTCATTAGTGGAACTCGCTGCTCACCTTGCAACACGTTCAGAGATTTTCCTTCAGAGCTTCGCTGAAATGAATCATTGCTTGTGCTTATGAGCAAACAGCAGCTTGTCCTTCTGGAGGAAAGAGCCTGTTTGGGTGAACACATAAATCTTTATTTTCCTCCCCACATGTTAAACTGTGTTTAAGACAGTCAGTTATCTTAAAGATCTTTTTTGAAGAATTTTCCTCTAACATATACAGTATTTTCCATGGTAACATACACTAGGAGTATCACTGGTTTTGACTGCTACATGATAACCAATCCTTGTAGCTGATAACAGTTTCTGTTCATGCTCACTTCTTATTAGCCTAAATTTAGCTTATTTTGCTGTTATTTCAGTAAATATTCAGAAACATAAAGCATTTTGTTGGTTTGTTATGATAAAACTCTCCCTGCTCCCTTCACAACTTTGCCCAGGTGGCATCGTGTGGCCATCAGCGTGGAGAAGAAGACGGTCACCATTATTGTAGACTGTAAGAGGAAGATCATCAAGCCTCTCCAAAGGAGTGACCATGCCTCCATCAGCACTAACGGCATTACCGTGTTCGGCACCAGGATTCTGGATCAGGAGGTTTTTCAGGTAAAGTCTTCAGCCTCGACATGCTATCTGGTGTCACTGCAGCAGCAGCAACTTATAAGCATAAAAGATAAGAACTGAAACACTCTGTAGTTTGTTCTTATGGATTTTATTCAGAATAATTTATAATATATTTATATTAATTTAATCCAGAACAGAGTCTCAGAACATTTTATTGATAATATGAATCATAGTTACAAGATATCAGTATCAATATACAGTACTGAGGATGCACAGATACCTGTATCAAGTAATACAATGTGCGTTTACTTGTGATACTACAGAACCTAAAACCTGAAAAAGTAGAGCTGTTAAAAAGGAAAGATAAATGTGGGCGCCTGTAGCTCAGGAGGAGACCAGTTGTCTTTCAACCAGTCCAAGTTGGACTGACTCCATGTGCCAAAGTGTCCTTGGGCAAGTCACTGAACTCTAAGTTGCTCCTGGTGTGTGTGTGTGTGTCATGTAGCATTAAGTACTTTGAGTGGTTAACATGACTGAATATAAGTGCTATATTAGTACAAGTCTATCTACCATATTAGTCTGTGGCATTAACTTGTATAACTTTAATCACAACATGACATTGTTTTTGATATGGTCTCTTTGATATTAACTTTACTAAAACACTATTTGGTAAATCCGGACCTACAAAGCTAGTGTTTATGGTTGTACATGAGGGTAGCGATGGAGTCAGGATGAGGCTGCTCTGCTGAAGGGCTCCTCACAGAGACAGAGAGCTGGATTCATAGGTGATTTACTGGTAAAGTTAAAGCAGGTGTCAGAGATAGCCTGATGTAGCGGCTCCGTTTTGCCTGAATCTCATCAGTTCAAACTCATCTCCAAATGAAAGTGATGCTTTAAATAGTCTGTACAGCTTTAATTTGAGAAATATCTGTTTTATATTACGCTGTGTGCCAGTGCAGAAGACCTAAAAGGTCGGGTTGGAGATGTTTACCAGAAGTGTTTATACTTTGTTTCCTAAAATCTCCTTCACCTCCTGATTGCAGCCAATTAATTGAAACAGGCAGAATTGAAAAGACACCTTCTAGGTGTTCCATCAGGCCCATTCTAAATGACTGGATGGTGATATGTCTGTGAGTCCCTCCTCTATCAAACCTTTGGGGCAAGTCTGAAGAAAAGAGGTTTGCTCTTTCGAAATTTTTCCAGGATCTCCTGCCCTAAAGGTTCCCAGACTTCACTTGACTATTCATGTATGCCTTTTATATCCTTCATTAGTAGAAGTGTCAATTCCTGGTCCAGGAAGTACAAATCGGCTGTGTCTCAACTCAGAGTCTGCATACTTCAGTGTGACCACAAATGAATTTTATTACATACATCTCACCAGGATTATTTTTAACTGAGGATGTTTTCATTTAGACACAAGTGTAAATAAAAAAATAAATAGAGTAAAAATTACTTAGGCAATTTTCAAAAATATTTTTATGTCTTTGTGTTTTTTGTGAAATATTGGGGATCATTTATTTGATAAATAACATATGAAGTTGCTCGGCAACAGAGGACTGGAGTCCATCTGTGATGCTCCTACACTGGCTGTCTCATTTCAAACAGCAGGCGCACTTTGGACTATGTAGAATACTTCACACCCTATGTAGTCTGCATACTTTGAATTATGCAGACCCTGAATTTATACACAGCCATCCAGTTTGACCAGTCACCAAACCTGTTGAATGTAATGAGCACAGTTTATCTGACAGGTAGACGAGCCTGTTGGTGAGAACACCTGTTCTACATGTACAGGTAGATCCGCATGGCAGGACATTTACTTTATGACAACTGGATTAAACATCTCTGTTCATTAGTGTCTTATTTCAATAAGGATGGATTTCACTCAGGATTACACTCATTAAACTCCAAACTTAATCCTCCTTCTGGGTTACTCGGCATGACAGACGTGTTGAACATGGATGGATGGATGGGTGGATGGATGGATGGATGGATGGATGGATGGATGGATGGGTGGATGGATGGATGGATGGATGGACTGATGGGTGGATGGATGGCTGGTTGGATTGGTGGATAATGCTCTTTGCATGCAAATAGCACATTAAATATGCAGTCCCATAGAATGGGATTCTGCTGAAATGACATGAAAAGCCCTTTTTGGAGTGAATGAAAGGCAATGAAGGCATAACATCATGTAGAAACGGGTAATGGCAGATTGAACTTTTAGCTTCTGGAAAAGTTGACAGCTTTGTCACAATAACAGCTTAGGGTTTATGAAATGAAAGGTTTAAGATGTCTTGCACCCAAATTCTGAAACCAGCTTTTCTTATGCCGACATGTATAAATGACATGAGGATGTGTCCTTTGTGTTGCTTAACCCAGTGGGACCACTGCAGTGATGGGCCGTTTTCTCCCAAACTGCATTAGAAAGCAGAATCTTCCCTCCTGACCTCTGAATGGTTCCCATTATAACTTTCTCTGAAAGTCTGAAGGTGAAGCATCTATTTAGTGAACCCGTACATGAGAATAGAAAGCTGGTGAATTGCTTTCACATTTTGGCGTGGGCAGTGAAAATTCCCTGAGCAACAGTTTTGGAGCTGTTTGTAGGGCTGCACAATTAATCGTTAAAAAATCGCGATCTCAATTCACACTTGTATGGAATCTCATTTCCAAATGTCAACAATTTAAAAAAAAAAAAGAAAAAAAACATGATACTACTGCATTTTGATCAGGGACATCATCTGCATAAAAACAAGTTCTGCCTCTTTCTCTCAACAAATGAACAGCGGAAAATTATTCATAGGTTGTGTAGGTAAAAGAAGAGAAAGGTGACATTTATTGTGCCAGGGATTTATATTTAATGTCAGCGCTTGCGAAGTTGATGTGCCGGGGATTTGTGCAATAAATATTTATATTGGAAAAAAATTCTCAAGCTCAATTCTTCGCAAAAAAATCGTGATTCTCATTTTACCCAGAATTGTGCAGCCCTACGTGTTTGCTGGTTTGCTCAAAGTACTGCAGGAATGACGAGTCTTTGTGGCACATTAGATTGAGCCTTTTTTCTATTCTTAAAAACATTTTTCTGTATTGTCATTTGCTGTTTTCTGTAGTGGAACCAGATGTTTAGTTAAAATCTGTGAATCAGAAGCTAACTTTCTGGCTGGAGCCGTAGTTCTGCTCATCTGATTTTCCACAGCGGTATGGGTAACGTTAGGGACATTAGAGCCAGCTCGTTCATGCTAAAGAGTCTAAGACAATGCAGAGATGATTAAATATTCCGTAACACACTAATGGCCTACTTCAGTACTACTCCCGTTTCATTTATGCTATCCATGTTTAGTGGGACCAAAACATGAGTCACGGACCTATTTACTGTTTCTCTTTTTCTTGTTGCATGCTGGGAGCTTAGCCGTGTAGATTCAAGCTAAAGCTTAAAATGAGATATCTGTTGTGAGAAGCTACGCTGCCCTAGAATAGTCTGATTTTGCACTTCAGTGAAATCAGTATGAGACTTGAGCTTTCAGGGTTTAATGATATATTCCGTATTTATAAAACATTTAAAAGCTGGTATTTGTTTTCACTACCTAACCTGCATTTTTCATAAGCGTTCATTCATGCCATACCTGCCCCAGGTTGGAGGCGACCACCAAAGGGATTTGCCTGAGATGAATGGAAGTCTTTCATGCCACCATCAGGCTTTCCTTATTCCCTCCTCTGCTCCCCTCCCCTCTATCCTCTCCTCTGCTCACCTCCTCCTCCCTCTGCACCCTCCCCACCTTGTGGCCTCCCTACAGTCCCAAGCACAGGAGACTGTCTATTCATGCCTGGTGGGCATTGGGTGTCTGAATTGAGCTAACATGTATAGACATACCTGCACTTTCAGCCATCAGTGCTGAACGCATAGATGCTTCTAGTCCTGTCAGTCTGTCTCTAATAATTACATCTACCTGATTATTGGTTAAAACAATCTGCTTATGCAGCCGATGACAACATTGCAGCTAAATATGTTGTTCGAGGTATCACGTTTAATTGTTTTTTTTTTTTTTGTTTGGTTTTTTTTTGCTTTTTTGTTTTCTTAGGTTGTATTTAGTCTTATAATTTCTCTGTTGTGTGAATATTTTCACATTTTGGACACTTTGGATGTGAGTTCAAGCACTAGACATGCTAAAAAACCAGAGCTTTGTAATGCCGTAGATACTTAGACATTATCTAAGTGAGATTTAGTTTTGAAGCAGACGATAATGTCTGAAACTTCCTGCTGATTCTAATGACAACAGATGAATAATCTTTGTGTGAATAGAGGAAATCAGATTGAGTTGAAATCCTTCAGGACAAATGCTGCATCGTTTCTGCTCCTGTAAGAGTGCATTTTATACTGGACACTAGTGGTCATAACACATTCCCATTGGATTGAATGGGAAATTGTTCCAAGCCAGTGGCATAAATGTCCGGTGTGTCTGGTGGACTGACTATTTTGCTCTATCATGGTGTAGATTGGGGGTCTGCCACCTTTGTTACTAAAACATTTTGCACTCAGCTGAGCGACATAAAACTTGTTCAGAGCTGCAAATGACCTTCTGAAAAAAAACTGTTTTAAAAGGTTAATTTCAGGAAACCCATTTTAATTTCAATTTCAGGTTTTTAAATAAAGAAAAATAAGAGCCTTATATTACTTTTATTACATTTACATTTACTTTTTATTGACATTTGCATGTCCAATATAATGGAGTACAAAAGTATCCAGCAGGGGGCAGATCGTGTACAACAAGAAATAGAGCAATTTTTTTTCCATAAAATATTGCGAAAAGTCTCAGAAACTGTATCGACTATGATCTATACAGAACTGCATTAAAGGGTTAATTTAGCCGCAAAATGGTAGAAGCTAACAGGAAGTAAAGCAATTATATTGGCAAGCATTGTTTTAGCCTCTCTACCTCAAGAGAAATTCCTTGCATGTACAAAATTAAATGGCAATAAAGTTGAATTTTGATTCTAATTTACAAAAGTTGAAATAAATAATCAAACTTCTGATTGCAACTAATATTTTTTCTTGGTCTTTTGTTATATTCTCTTCTCTTTCTCACTTTTCTATGGTTTCTTTCTATTTTCTGATATCCGTGTTTTAAGGCTAATCTGATCTGATCAGAACAGTGAAACTAAAATAATAATTTAGACTTTTTTTACTTACATATTTTAACGATTTAAACCCACGTGAAGGGAACTGTCTGACTGGAAACAAAGCCATGTTTCTCGCCGGTGGTGTTTGACTCCACAAGGCTTCTTAAGTGTCAGCTGTTGACCTTGACCCCGCCCCTCTCCTTTCCTATTGACCTCTGACCCTGCAGACATTTAGGGCAGAACTTATGAGCCTGCCTCTGCACTGAACTCTTCCATCCTGAAGCCCGGAGGGGCATATTTGAGATCTCTGGCTTTGCTCCAAGTTGTCAGGAGCTTTTTTTTCTTATTCTTTGCAATCCACAATGGAAGACAGGCCCAGAGTCGCGCTGTAACTCACCCCAGGTGTCTCCCTGCACAACTTTGCTTTTACTGTTCCATCTGCTCCCTCTAAATACTTGCCTGACTCCCGGTGCTTCTTTTGTTACATTATGTTGACGTCTTCAGCTCTGATGCTTGGCGCTGTAGTTTGACGTTGTGTTGCAAAGACAAGTCATTAACTGATTAAAGGCGTTTGTTACTCTGGATGATCATCTGATTCGTATTTTCAGTGTTTATAATAAACCATCATTGTCAGAAAAGTTTCTATCAAAGCCCAGATTTGAGTTTCATGCTGTGTTAAGGTGTATTTTTTTTCATGTCCACTTAAACATCCCATATTCCTGATGGTTACACACACATTAGCTGAAACAATGAGCTGTTTCGTAATCGTGCTGATGTGGTTTTGGGGTTTGAACTCGACTGGGTGGTTGTCACACGCTGACTAATTAGAGCCGAGCCAAAGCAGGGTTCAGGCATTCACTGTTGGTCTTATGGTGGCGCATAATCTAATATGTGTCGGCTTGAGTCGGGCCAACGCTTGATCTCTCTTTTTATGCTGAGCACGAATGGTGGCAGACAAGCATCTCTCTTTCTGGACTAGCTGTTTAGGTTGACGTTGTGCAGGTTTATTTTGTGTCTTCGGGAGCAGTTTTTAACCAACGACACAGACGTTATGTGGTGTTACACAGTTGTTTCTGATTGTATCAAGACTTGATGAAAGTTAAGGGTAAATCCAATTTTTGATGGACAACAAACCATGATACATCATAAAATCTCCTCATCAAAGCAAAACCATAAAAATTCAAATCAGTTTTTTTTTTCTTTTCAGCATTTTTGATCCAAACAAAATGCAAAACAATAATAAATCCATCCCGACTCAAATGTACCAAATCAATCATATTGTGAACAAAAGTTCATCACTTCTGGGAAAATATTAGAGTCAGAAATAAAAGCTGCAAGGTCATCAGTTTTTTTTTTAGATGGAATGTGATTAAAACTCAATAGATATGTTAGATAAACCGTGATGTAAGATCAGATAAATGTAAATCAAACACTAATTAATGTCTGTTTACCTGGATAAATTAATTTAGTTAAATTGCTTTACGAAAATGTAATTATTTTTAGATTAAAGTTAGATAAAATAACATGAAATAGTGAAACTTAAATTAAACGTATTTAGAAATTAAAAAAGAAGGATCTTCAGTTGGGTTTGTAACCTTTAACACATCAGGAAGGTTTTTCCAGTTTGTGAGGGATAATTTAGTAAAAGTAATAAAGCAGACTGAAGCCTTGAGGTCCTTTTAGGCTCCACGACGTATGTAAATCTGTTTAATACGTTGCTATGGATCAGTGTCTTCCATGTGCCGATGTCCTCCATTGATCGTGTCCTTCACACATCTGTGTCTTCATGCATCGGTGTCCTCTGTGCGTCAGTGTCCTCCCCAGTGTCCTTTATGTTGCCATGGTAATGGGCAGTGCTCAGTTCGATGTGACATCATGAATGTAGTTGTAGCTTTGCACCCCCCCCCCCCCCACCCCACCCCCCCTCACATTTACACTCTGTTGTTCTCATTTTCATTTTCATCCTATTTGGGTTCTTTTTTCTTATGGTGGTCTGCATCTTTGACTTCTTGCTCCTGTTTTCTTCTTCTGTGGTTTGTTTTTTCACTGATTACATGCCAACTCCATACTACCCCTGCGTTTTCCCGTGGTATTGCTCCATCGTCTGCATCCAGTGACGGATCTCCAAGGACCCTGAAAACACACCAGTATACATGGGCAACTGACTCAGAGGACAGAGGACACTTCCTGTCCGTCTATGTGTCCGTCTGTTGCATTGGACTTAAATGGGCCTTAAGAACCATATTATCTATGTGGAAACAAGTGTGTGAAAAATAAGCATTATTGTTGTAATATGAATCTGTATCCATTTGGACCAAAGCAGGTAACTCTAGCCTGCTTGAAAAGCTGGGATCTCGTTCCATCCAGTGGAATAAAGACAGGAAGTGATGTATGATGCATTCACTGCCTCTCTTGCCGCTGATACTGGACACTCTAGTAAAATTAATCTTAGGTTTAAAGACCAAAGTAAAACGAGAAACATCAGGACAGCATAAACTTATTGTTGCCTCATTGTAACATAGTAATAAACATCTTCTCGATCCCTTTTTGATATAATATCGTCCTTCGCGAGCAGCTGTTGGAAGTGCAGGTAGTGCCAAGGTAATGAGGTGATGCTTAAGGCCCATTTGTGCTCCCTTACATACATAAATGAAGACACCTGTTTCAAACTTTCTCCTACGTCACCATAGTTGTTTAGTAAATTCATCCGCTACTGTGCACGATTGTCCTGCTCGAAGCTACTGAGATTGAGTATGCAAGATTACATCAGTTGTTTAAATATCTCAGCAAGTGCAAGTGTTAGAAACAAATGAAAGCGCCGCTTTATCCACCTGAAGACACCTGGGAATTGTAGGACAGTGTGACTGAAGTTGGGACACAAGATGCAGAAGGTTACACAGCAAGTTTCAAAATAAGACAAGCTGCTGCAGATGGATGTTTATACAAAGCTGTGTGTTTTACACATGGAGTACAAACACGCACACATTTTCCTGGCAAGTTGCAACTTGCTGAATTTCTCTTGCACTTCATGCCAGTCATGTCTCAGGGTTTTTACCTTTGGGGTAAAAGGGTCTGTGTGCACGTCGCTGCCCAACCTCCCAACCAGAAACATGGCCGTCACTGTACCTCCTCAGAAACATCTCCTGCCTTCACAATGTTCAGGAGACTCAGAACCAGGTTCCAGAGGAACATCCACATGCACCCACTGCTGCCTTGTGGTGAGCTGTGTGCTTTGGCTGAAGGATTGATAACAAAACGAGACTATGCTGGAATTGTATCAAGCCTTGTCCTCTTTCAGCTGCAAAAAAAAAAAAAAAAAAAAAAAAACATTGCAGTTTGAGTGATTTATTCTTTTCTTTTTTTAAAATCCCTCCTATGTTGGCTGTTTTAATTATTTTTGATGATGCTGATGTGTTTTTATAGATTGTTGGAGTTAAAAATACAGATTAGATATTTGCTTTTATTCAATGTTTAAAGAATGAAACAGTTTACTTATCATTTTAGACAAATGTTCTTCTAAGGTTATGTGCTGTTGCATACAAGAAGAGAAACACAAGATACCCATTATGCTTCACCATAATTTCTGTATGGCTGCATTCACACCAGCCCTTCTGAATCTGATGCATGGACGGTCTGCTGCGTTTGGGGAGGTGTGAATGCACAAGCAAACCATAGCGTGGATCAGAAAAACAAACTGGGTCTTCAGAGGTGGACTACAATGCAGGGCATTGTGGGTAGACAGTGGGAGAAATGGCTCATTGTGGGAAACGTGCTAAAAGTTCTGACAGAAATATGGCTGACCCAAAACCATTTGACACCTCCTCTATGTTTTTTTTATGTGCTGGAAACACACTATGCCCTTCATTAACCACTAGATGAGCCAGTTTTCTTCTTCACTGCTTAGTCAGCCTTCACGCAGCGCCACCTTTGGCGAAGATGCTAATACTTTATTTAAATGGTCCGGTTCAGACTGGTTGAATGGTTCATCCCCCAATTTGAGTCCCCAGTTATACCGAGTCAAACTGACTTCTTGTTTAATCATAGGTTTCGGAACAATTTTCCCTTAAAATCAGTGAAAAAGTTTTCCCAAACGGGTGTTGTATCCTTCACTATTCTATTTTTTAAGGAATTGAATCTTTCTTTTGCCTTTATTTATCTATTTATCTGTTTCCTTCCTTCCTTCCTTCCTTTCTTCCTTCCTTCCTTCCTTCTATCCTTCCATCCATACATATTTCCATCCATCCATCCGACCATCAATTCATCCATGCATACTTTGTTATTTTCAATCAATGCACCTTAATTATCTGAGTTGACTTTTAACTGTTACCATTTAATTGCAAAAGATTGCATGATTTCATTGTGACAGAGCAACTGGTTATTTATCATTTTAGGGTTTTATAGTCAGACTTTTGCCAAGGGTTACCTTAGAGTATGCAGACTGGTTCTTGGGGAAAATAACGAGGTGGGAGTGCTATTGAATGGTATATTGGTGTCCCATGTACATGAATTGTTTTTCTAGGAAATAGGTCAGTTCCATTTTAATAATTTATTACACGCTGCATCTATAATTTGGCCATACATTTTCTTGCATAACTTCTTCAACCTATCTGCTGATCTGGACAGAAAGTATAATTATTTGTGACCTTTGATGATAAAGTTTTGGGAACAACATAATGAACTTGTACCAGTGCAGTAGTTCTGTGTGGCACATGGATCATTTTCATGTAATTGTATTTACTTTTGGGGTAAATAAAAATGATGTAACTGAGCTAACTTGGTTTATTTAACCAAACATTTTGCTACAAAGCTGTGTCTGTTTTGTTCCTCCAAGACCCGACCATGAACAACAGATGAGATCTGGCCATATTTGCAGAGCTATTTGTTTTTAGTATACTGTGTGCATGCCGTTCAACAGCAGCTCCATCACCTTATTGTTGCCTAAAAATACTAATTTTACAGAAAGATTTAGTAAGTATAAGTTTTGGACTTTACTTATATAAACTGTAATTTGTCATTTGTAAATAATAAAATAAGTTTAGAATAAAATAAGTTGATAAGCGTGATTGGCTTGGAGATTACCAACCAATCAGATAGGACAGTAATTAAAAGCATGGCATGTAATATTGTAATAAGCTGCATCTCTTAAAATATTGAGGATGAGTCTGAGCAAAATGCTATTTTCCCTTTTTTAAAGTCTGAAAATTTCTTCCATCACTGCCAGACTGAGACTTAAATTCATGAATGTGACCTGATGCTACCAGAGACTCAGTCTGCCTTCACCACATGAAATATAAATGAATGAATTATCTGTGTTTGAGTTGGGAATATGGTCAAAAAAGATTGTGTTCCTCTCTTTAGCTCCACATTTGCCATGTTTACATGAGAGTTTTAATTCAAAATAAAAGTTAATTCCACTTTAAACAGATGAAAAATAACCATGTAAACACATAATTCTGAATGAAAATGACAATTTGGAATTAAACTCAATTCCAAAGGAAGTGGCTGGTTTATTCTCATTTTAAATCCAAACAAATTCTTCTATCATGTAAACATCGACTTTGGTTTTCTGTTGTTTAATATGTTTTTATCTTTTTTGATTTTGTAGTAATTATAAACTGCTGTTTTCGTTCTTAACTGTTTATCCTTTTTCTTTTTTAATCCATCTTTCAATCCTTGCATGTGCATGTTCGTTACCTCATCCCATCTCGAGAGGGTTGGGTGAGGGGGGGTGGGTGTAGGTGATGGTGGGGTGTGTGGGAAGCTGAGCATAGAGGAGGTGAAATGGGTGTTTATGGGTGGGTGTAAGTGAGTGGAGCTGTGTAGGTGAATGGGGCAGGAGATGAGTCAGAGAATGGGTAGGTGTGTGTGTATGTTGGCGTGTGGATGGGGGGCAAGTGGGAGGCAAGTGGGAGATATAGATGGTGTGGTTGTGATTGGATGGGATGGGAATGTGTGCTTGTATCGGGGGGTCTAGAGGGCCCTGGCCCCTTGCAGGGGGTTGGTCGGCTCCTCTGCCCGTAATTGGTGGTGGTAGGGTCCTTCCCTGGGCACCCGGCGGGGTCTGCGGTTGCCGACCTGGGGTCATTGGGATCTGTTCCCCCTTACTTCGGGGGTCTGGGATCCCCCTTGCCCTCCCTTTCCTCCTGGACAAATGCAGGGTTGGCTCGGGTGGAGTGGTTGGGGTCCTGCTACTGACCTTCGGGTACACGGGGTCACCTGAGCATGTTCACGTTTCTGTGAGCACTTTTCACTCTGTACTTTCTGCATGTTGACACACAGGTGGCGAGGTGGTTAGCGCTGCAGCCTCACAGCAAGCAGGTTGCCGGTTCGATCCACGGCTCGGACGGTTGCCTATCTGTTTGGAGTTTGTATGTTAGCGTGGGTTCTCACCAGGTCCTCCCACAGTCCAAAGACATACACTTTGGGGACAGGTTGATTGGGGACTCTAAATTGACCTGCATGGTTGTTTGTCTATGTGTGTGGCCCTGTGATAGACTGGCGACCTGTCCAGGGTGTACCCCGTCTCTCGTTTGTTCCTTTTGCTCGTTTGTTCCTTTTGCTGGTTGGATGGAGGCAAAAATGCAACACTTTCTAGTCGTACTTCTCAGTTAGCTCTCCTGGAGTATGTATCTGCAAGCTTAATGAAAACTGACTGAAATATGCATGAAATCAATGCAGAGGATGGACAAAATGTCTGTAAGCATATTTACCACTGAGGTGAAAGTACCTCTTCTACTGTTAGCTACCTGGCTCGTCCCTTTTCTTTTTTTAAAATTATTAAACCATTATGTTAAGATTACAAGAAAAGTTATTACATTGTCAAAAGTGTTAAAAATGCTTAAGTATGGCCCTTCTAGGCTTCCGTAGATTTCAGGAGTTGGTGCTCCAGTTGACATTTGTAGTTTAGTGCAGTAAATGACTCAGGAAAAGACACAAATGTAATGAGCCCAGAAGATGTTTTAAAGAGCAAAAAAAAGAGCAAAATGACTTTTACTGCACATCAGTTTGGAAAGATGTGAGTTTTTTTATGTCAAAATATAAGCTGACCAATCACCAAATCAGATGTTACTAGTATACCTGAAGCTGACGTGTTTCCTGTCATCCTGTGCATCTGTCAAAGTCATGCAGGTGTTGCTGATTGTGTGGTTTCTTTTTATCCATGTTTATTTGATTTCCTGAGGTTAAACCCAGTCGTACTGATAACAGTTATTTTCCTGCCGCTCGGCTTAGTTTCCTCTCTGCTTCATGTAAATGTGGTTTTTGTGTCAAACTGTTTAATCAAACAAGGCTGGTAGAGTCTGGTAGACGACATAAAACAGTGGAAACTAAAATATCCCATCTGTAATTAATGCTACTTTACCCTGTCTGTGTGTGTATGGGGGGGGTGGGGGGGGGGGGGGTGGAGTTTGAAAGAGATGAGACATTTCCGGCCTTGTTTTTTTGGTGGATAATGATCCGGTCAATCGGAAAAACACACGTCT
>JBAMHX010000020.1:18263375-18276373 GCA_037177515.1 Pseudomugil tenellus
CATGCAAAACCCAAATAGGAAAACATGCGTACTGCTGAACAAATAATTAAATAACCAAATAAATAAATAACATGAAATAAATCCATGTCAACCCCATTTAAAAATCAGAATTAAGAGTTATCTAACTTAGTAAATAAATAGATAAATGTCATCCAAATAATAATTTAATTTTAACTCCAAACATGTTTCATGCATCTGCACAGATTATTATACACGAGAAATGCAGATAAGTCTTTTTTATTTTATCTCATTTCTTGTGTCGGATCATTAAAAAAAAACCAAATAATTTGCAGTTTGAAAATGAAGCATGTTTGAGATGATATATGTTGTGTATCATCGTCCTGCTAAATCCCTTTGCATCCTGGATGCTTCTGCTAACACTGAAACCTCCCAACTCTCTCTCTGTCTTTCTCAACCTCTCTCCAGTACACTACTGAGTACTCAGATTACTCTCAGTTCTATGACTATGAGGGAACGACAGACATCACTCCAACCGGCGATTATTATGAACCCCAGGTAAATGAAAAAAGGGAAAAAAAATAAGATGTTATATGTCTTTTCCATCTGTTATGTGTGTTTTCACGCACCCTCAGACTATTTGCATCACTCCATCACACCGGATTGGTCACGTGACTGTGTAGAGTCTGTCTGTTTTACGAGTCTGCTGCATTCTTTGATTATGTGTTTGTGTGTGTTTGTGTAAAAATAAGACAATCATGCTGGACAAGACAGGTTAAAAAAAAAATTAAAAAAATAAGACTGTGTACGACATGAATGGCCTCGTCTTCGACTGCTGTACAGTCTCTTTTCCACACAACCATATCCTGCTATGAAAATGTGATAGGTCCCTCGAAAGTGATGGAGGATATGTATTCTAGTAATTTTGAGCAGGTTCTGGAGGTCTGATGGTTGTGCTAGAAATGAGTTGTGTCCTTGTAAATCAAGCTTGTAAAGCTTGCCAAATCTTCTAAATGTTTGTCTTGGTGTTCTTTTGTCGCCATCACCTCTTCCAGAGAAAGAAACGTAGTGTCACCATGAAAAAGAAGAGGACCAGAAAGTTCCTCAGTAAAACTAAGGCCAAGCCCTTAAAGATCTTGGCTGCCAAAAAATCACCTGCTA
Organism: Pseudomugil tenellus; assembly: GCA_037177515.1. Lineage (NCBI taxonomy): Eukaryota > Metazoa > Chordata > Actinopteri > Atheriniformes > Pseudomugilidae > Pseudomugil > Pseudomugil tenellus. The sequence continues at coordinate 18,264,495 of JBAMHX010000020.1, forward strand.
AAAAGTTTACCTCTAAGAAGAAGATACCAGGCTACCAGGCCACGGCACCGGCACGACACATGGGAAATTTTAGGGTAAACATTTATTCAGAGAACAAAAACAAGAAATGAAAGAAATAAACCTCATCAAGATCTTCTTGAAGGGAAAATCTGTGATGGCGGACGTAGCGCTCCCTAACCTCCTCTGCGTAGAAATAGCTGAGTCTGTAGCTAGCTAAAACGACCGCTAGCCTCTAGACAAGCTCTGGTTTGAGCCTCTGTGTTAACCCTCATTCTTCTTTCCTTTTTTCAACATGACTCAGCTAAACAATATAGAGGGAGATTACAATACAGACACTGACTACGGAACTGTAGATGGTTCTCAGACTCAGTCCCCATTTGGCACCAGTGGACCCAATCAGGTAACGTTCCATTTCTTCTGTTTCTTGCTTAAAAAGGTTTGGTTCTTTGGGAAATGTGAACCAGGGTGAGTTCACCCAGGGAAGTCCCTGGTATGACAGGACAAAGACACAAACATTCAGATGAATCTTTGTGTTTTTAAAAAGTGCTTTAACTCTGATCTGTGGCAGAACTGATGGACGTGGGACATTGTCCTTATAGAGCGGATCATTCAAGGTGTTGCGAGATAATTGTTAAACATATATAACCTGCATTTTTACTGGAGCTGTCAAAATGAAACCAGTGATTCAGGAATAAATCTCGGAAATTAGCATCTTAATCCTTTAGCATCTAACAGACAAAATACCAATTTTAGCACATATTTCATATTAAGAATTTTAATTTGGCAAAAGAGAAGGTGATTTTGGGCTTATCTGCTCTTTGTCACAATGATGAACCGAATCCACGAAAAGCTCAATTATTCGCTTTATTTATAACGATTCTGACAGTTTTCTTGCATTGTATTTAGAGGATGCTGCTAGTTGAACCATTTAATGCATTATTAACCACCCATGTGTCGGCTTGCGGGTGATGAACACCAACAGCTTCACATGAGCCTGTGTGAGAGTTTCAGGCCAATCAGGATCATCATACTGTAAATGGAAAGTCAGAATAATCCTCTGAACCACATCTGAGCATAACGATTAAAAAAAATGAGTCTGTCTCATTCAGAGCTCCTGAAAGGAAAAGACAGATCATATCATCTGTAAAATGTCCCATTGTCCATCACACAACAAACCTGTTTGCTGATCATAATAAGAACTATGATCATAATCTTCTCTTAGCTTGCTGCAGTATGATCATGCTTTATCTGCTGTCTGATCGACATTAGATGTGATCACACAAGCTCTTACAAATGAATAATTAGGTATTGCAAAGTGCTGCCAGCCACAGCTTCATCATGCTCTCAGGGTTAATCCGCAGTGAGAAAAATTGTGCCAAGTGATTGTGGTTGTCGTACCTGTGCCAGAAACAGAACAGAACAAGCATTTTCATTGACTCTCAGAACAAATTCATTAAAATGACTTGCAGATCATAAAATATTGATGTCAATTACCTTGATGCACAGCTACTACAACCTGAAGATGAGTCTTCTGAGCCTCTCTTTTCTTTCTGTATCAGCATTACCGATGAGAAAAAAAAGAAGGCTGACATCATGTCATCACAATAACACTTTATTTACTTCTTTGGATGCTTAACCTGATATTTTCTGTTTTAATGAGCTAAATAACGTTTGAAACAAATCCATCTGGAAATATTTGCAGCGTAAAGCTGCTTTATTCCAAATGAAAGAAATAAAGTGTCACAATTGTTATTAATTTGTGCTTAATGCATTTTCTGTTTGGTTTAATAACATCAAAGTAAATATTTACTTCTGTTGCTTCACTAACGTTCTCATTTCCTTGGTTGCTCACCATTACACCCCCCCTCATCGGATTGGGTAACGCGTTTAGGCTGTGGAGGAGGATTTTGTTGGTGAGTTCATCCCGGATGCCACTTCCGTTGCTATGGAGCCAACTGCTGCCGCTAAAGCAGCAGACGACTTGAACACTGGTGCAGAAGCATATGACTTTAAGGAATATGACCTGAAGGAGTATGACTTGGGCGAGATTGACAGCAAGTTGTATGATTACGGGACATACAATGAGTACGGAACGACCTCACCAAAAGAACCAACAGTCTATGATGATGAGGTTGGGCCTGGGGTTGCTGCGGAAACAGACGTTTCTGAGAGTACTGTAAGTATCACGCCTTGACCTGGTGATGGAGGCGTGTGTGTGCATGACCTGCACATGTTAGGGACTCGGTCCGTCTCCCAGTGCATGTCTTACAGCTAGCTTGGCATGGGAAATGTGTCATTGTCAGGTTAAGTGTGGAACTAGCAAATGCATCTGTTGCTGCTTTGGGACGATGCATGTCTATGTGTTGACTCACATTATAGAAATATTCAGTCACGCTTTATCCTGTCAGCCTTCCATCAGTGGGTGTCGGTCCAACTTACACCACACCCATAGATAAATACCTACCTCATTGCTCCTCCCCACACGCTCATCAGTCAGCCGTTGGGTGCAGTCCCTCCTTCCTTCCTATTTTAATAAGCAGCCTGTATGAGACATGTCCCTTCCTTCGTCTACACAACACCAGTAAATCAAAGGTAGAAGTCTCCACGAAACACAAACACATTTGTGATTCAGATACAAGCTCATAAGATGTTTGGGGGCTTTAGGTATTGTCAACATTTTCAATCAACCCATTGATCACTGCACTAGCAGTCCTTTCCATCTCACACTTACATACCTTTAGTCCTTTTCAGGTACCAATGAAAACAAAAGGTTCAAATTCTGGTCTTTTCTTAACATTTCACAGAAAATGTAAAAGTAAAAAAAAGGTTTCTTAACATAGCATTGATGTCTGTTTGGTGTTGGGAATGTCTGATTAGCCACACTGCTCAATAGCAATGCAATGACAGCATTGTTCCATTTCAAGCATGTATTGTAGATGTTCCGGCTCTGTAGGACTAACCTTTTCTGTTTTGTTCCATAATGCCATCTAACTTCCATTATTCACTCGTAGTCTTTGCAGGAGCTGAAATGTATTAAGGGATTTATGCACATTGGCTTGTCAGTTTGTGCTGTTTTCAGCCGTGCTGTGTAAAGAGCGCCACCTTCTCTGTTGGTCCGTAATTGCAGATCGCCGGTGCTGAAGCAGCCTACGGCCAGAAGGGCGAGAAGGGCGAGCCAGCCGTGATCGAACCTGTGAGCTCCGAAATGTTCATGAAATAAATACCAAGCTAAATTTTTGTTGTTGCTTCATTTCCTTATGTTTCTGTGTGTTTCTTTAAGGGGATGCTGATCGAAGGACCACCAGGACCACCTGGCCCAGCTGTGAGTATTAAGTTAAAAAGTCATTCTTGAAGCAGGCGCTACACCGATGCCCTCTAACTTTGTTTGTTGGTGGGTTTTTTAGGGTCTTCCAGGACCTTCAGGCCTGCAAGGACCCCCAGGCACTGCTGGAGATCCAGGTGACAGAGTGAGTTGACATATATCTATATACACATCTGTATACACATCTATATATACTGTCACTGGTTGACACAAAAATACCCAAAGCACCCAGAATTGATTGCATTTTGCACCGTGTTACAAAAATGCCTATAAGTAAAATGTATTATTAATAATTTGGATTTGAGTTTGTGATTAATGTGTTTCAGTGATGTTTGATGTTGTGAATAGAAACTCCTGTGAGTAGAATATGTCATTTGTAACCAGAAATGAATAAAACAGTACTTCTACACTGAGCTAATATTAGCGTCTTGTTTCAGCTAAACTATCATGTAGCTGTGCTAACATTTACTTTAATCAGTCAATAATCTGAATTAATGCTTTTAATCCAAGTGGCATTTAACAAGACATGAAACAGAGTGAGTTTATCTCAGCTATTTGTTCAAAATAAATCTTTGCTATAGCTTTTTTAAATCCTAAAGTAAGGGCTTTGAAGGGCTTTGAGAACATTTGTTTCCACTGAATTTTCTACACTGAAAATTGTCTAAATTTTTCTTCTTCACTTTATCAGACTCTACCTTAGCAGAGATGTTTGCTTTATCAGGTTTTCTTTTTCATTTACACACCAATTACAGATGTAATAATATTTATTATGACTCCAAAAGTATTCAAATCGACCTTCTGGTAATACACGTCAATCATGATTCCCAAACTCCTGATGGCGAAAATGGATTTCTTTGGTTTTGCTGTTTTACCATAAACACATCCTCGATGATGGTGGATGATTGATGGTTCGGTGTGGCTTACCAAAGGAGCAGGGCTTGTTTCAACTTCCTGTTTATGTGACGGAAAACAACATACGATTGGATCCCAGAAACATCTGCTCTGATTTTGGTTCCAGATGTTTGTAATTCATGTCCTTTTGTCTGCATCTGGCTCTTTGTTCCTGCACCTTCAGACATTTTTCAGATCCACCCCAGATATGAAATTATTAAGGTTCAAATGCAGACGAGGCACGTTTGGGAGGAAATGTTGAAACCCCACATGGTTATTCCATAAACGGATCGTTTCTATCTTCACTACAGGGCCCCCCTGGTCGTCCTGGACTACCTGGTGCTGATGGTTTACCTGGACCCCCTGGTACCATGCTGATGCTGCCTGTAAGTTTATCCCCCCCCCCTTTTAAAATTGTGCTTTTCTTATGACTTTGGAGATGCTGAACCAAAATGTACCGTCTGTGTGTTAACAGTTCCGTTTTGGTGGAGATGGTGAGAAAGGTCCGGTGGTCTCGGCCCAAGAAGCCCAAGCACAGGCCATCCTTTCTCAGGCCCGAGTAAGTAGACTCTCCCTGCATCCCCCACCCCATCCCCACTGTGGTCAGCTTTTTACACACAGCTGGAGGGGAAAAACTAGGGAGGAGGCGGAGCAGGACCGGACGGGGGTTACCTTGTGTTTGGTTGGCTTTGCGGAGCCAAAAGGAGACTGCCGAGCATCAACATAAAAAAAAAAGTCTCTGTGAACAGATGGACAGACAGGGGGCACTGTTAAAAATGCTCCCACAGAGTGGTGGGGGGTGGGTGACACAAACAGGTGGAGAAGAAGTGTGTGACAGAGGTGAGAAGGGTTGGTTTCCACTTCATTTTCAGCTCAATCAGAGCAAAACAGATTGAAAATAATAAAAATGAAGCACAAATATTGGAAACATTTAGTGGCAGAAAACAACAAGTCAGATTCCTACTGCATTAGAAAACATTGTTTCTGCCTACAAAACACACGTTAATCATTGAGAGGATGTTTTTCTCTCTGATCCCGGCCTGGTCTGTGTTTCCGCCTGCAGCTCGCCATGAGGGGACCCCCCGGCCCGATGGGTTTGACTGGAAGGTCCGGCCCTGTGGTGAGTCTATGTTTTTACACATTTCTCCTCTCAAATTGTGTTTTTCTAGATGTCTTTTATCACACTACATCACTTCTCATCTGATAATGGATAAGAAAAACACTTTAAGCATTCACAGCTTTAAATGTTGATGAATTATTCTTCTGTTTGAAAGAATAATTAATATTATTGGACAATAATAGAAAAGAAGCAAACACAGAATATGTGTGTTATTTTTTGCTGCCTCCCCTCTTTGCTTGTTAGTACATGATCCAGTACTTATCTGCTGGAAAGACTAAAAAGACAGAATAACCCTCTGTTTGATCTGCTCTCTCAGACTGAGGCCCAAACATAATCATCTCATCTGATATGAGGGAAGACTCACTTTCACTCAGGCAGATGTTTTGTTTGAAATGTTTGCCTTCAGCAGACGGAGGATCTAAATGCCCCAGATCTCTGTTTGGGGGATATTTAGACCCTTATTGTGCCATTAAATTAAAAATATGCAACACACAGTTCAGTTTCAGAGCCGTTTGCTTCGCCTCAATGTCACATAATCTGCTTTAACTGAGCGTATTCTCCACATGAGGCTCAACATCGCCCTCTGCTGTTCATTTGGATTAACAAAAGGGAGTAAAATTATTTAAAGGAGCAGAAAATGGATTTTCTGTATAGGAATGTTTAGTTTGTGCTTTTTGTCTTTAGGGGCCACCGGGTGCGGGTGGACTGAAGGGTGAAAGCGGCGACCCAGGTCCTGTGGTGAGTACGGACTGAGGAAGACCCACATTCCAGTTTTGAACCTTGCCCGTCTCTGAATGGTCCTGTTGTTTCCGTAGGGTCCCCGTGGTGTCCAGGGGCCTCCAGGACAACCTGGCAAAGCTGGCAAACGGGTAAATGAACCTGCTCACCTCTAACAACTCTGATCCAGAGCTTTTTGTGTTTTTGTTTGTGCTCCTGAAACGCTGAGAAGATTATTTTCACTCCAACAAACAATTGTTTGATAAGCGCCTAAAGGCCAGTCCTGCCTCCAATCCTCGGATCAATGACCGGCCACATAATCTGTCGGAAAATGCAAAAAAACGGGAAAACTGGGTAAGGATGTGTCACGGTGGAGTCGCTTAACAACTCCAAGCATCTGAACCTAATTGGATCGTAATATTTATAAAACAGCCACCGGCTAATTAGTCATATGAGCCTGATCATAAATCGCCTCGATTTGGTTGATTTAATGAAACAAAATTTAGTGAAACAAATTCCGTGTTCAGGATTATTTGGATTATTTTCCTTTTTTTGCCATCAACATTTTTAATTATCAATATGATTTAAAAATGTATCTGTTTCCTGGTGCCAGCTGCTTTACAGAGATTAGCTTTTGTTGTGGCAAAACTTAATGGAAATCCAGATTATTAAACTAATAATCCTCTATGAAGGTGAGAAAACCTCCAGAAATTCCAGTTCTGTTATCCTGAACATGCAGGGACGCGTTTGATCGTGTATGTAGGTCTGTGCTGAGTCTCTGTCGTGGTTTCAGGGTCGTGCCGGAGCCGATGGAGCCCGTGGGATGCCTGGAGAGTCGGGCGCCAAGGTAAAAGATGACAGGAGAGAGAGACACGTTAAAGCCATGAAGTTGTATCTCACAGCAGCTGTTGTTGTTTTATTCGCAGGGCGACCGAGGATTCGACGGACTTCCCGGGCTGCCTGGTGAAAAGGGACACCGGGTGAGAACAGAGAGATGAAACTGATGAGAGAAAAGATGGCAGGCTTTTAAGAAACCCTCATGAACCAGCGTGTTGTTCGCTGGTTGCTTTCAGTTTAGACAAAAAACGTGGTTTCCACATGAGAAGTCCCAAAATACCAGTGTTAGCAAGGACTTGTGAATATTACATTTAGATACGTAGATGTCAGATAACAGAATAAATGAGCGATGAGTGATGCTAAGCTGGCAGGTGATGCAAAGAGGAAAATGTGGGTGTTTCAGGGCATAAAATTCCCACTTTACTGCATAAAAACACAAATATCAGCTGAAAAGCTAGAAATGAATCTGTCTTTTTCTCTTTCAGGGGGAACCAGGACCGATGGGTCCACCAGGAGCCCCTGGAGAGGACGGACAGAGAGTAAGTGCCTCCTTCTTTATCTTGACCTTGTTATAGAAGTGAGTTCAAACAGCAGCGTGCTGGTGGTCCTCAGCAGCTCTGCCCTCAGGCTCCAGCAGCTGGGAAGAGCCGCCAGCGCTAACCTTTCCTCCACACTGACCTCCTGTTACCCCGACAATGTGCAGTGAAGATTAAGCTTCGTTTAGTTATTTGCTTTTTGTCTTTAGGGTGAAGATGGAGAGATCGGGCCCAGAGGATTAGCTGGAGAGAGTGTAAGGCTCGCTTTTGCTTTCTTGCCATGCTAACAGAAGTATCAAGTAGAAACTTATTATTTAGTTCTCTGTCAATCATTCCAGGGCCCCAGAGGTTTGCTGGGACCTCGTGGTCCTCCAGGACCCCCCGGAGCACCTGTGCGTACCATTTCCCATCCTCTCCTGTGACATAGCCCCCTGTAGCTGATAGCATGGTGACTCCTCTCTGATCTGTCCTCCGCAGGGTGTAGCTGGAGTTGATGGCCCTCAAGGTCCCAAAGGAAATATGGTACAAACCTTTCTTCCCTGCAGTAAACACACTTTGACGCTTCTTGTATCTGTTCCTGGGGCTGCAGAGCTTCTGGCCTGGCCAAACTTTTACATCCAGGACGTTAAAATCCCTTAAAAGAGTGTCTATTTTAATTTGTAGATAATTCCTAAAGTTTTTTTCATTATTTATTCAGAAAAATGTAGAACGTATTTCTCTTTAAGTTCTCATGACATTATTTCACTATTTCAATCTTTTTCAGGGCCCACAAGGAGAGCCAGGCCCACCCGGTCAGCAGGGAATCCCTGGAACACAGGTGACCAGATCCCTTTCCCGCTTCATGATCCAATAGGGTCGTGATCTAGGATGTGTAAATAAAACCCAAAAGAACTTCTGGTTTCTGTCCACAAGTTACAGAAAAAAAAAGATTTTTCTAGTTGCAAAGTTTAAAATTTCCATTTCGCTCGTATATTCCTGGGGTTCATCTGAAGACAGGGTGGGATGTTTTGGGGGTCTGCAGGTGTAATTTTCATGTTGGTGGAATTCCTGAAGTGGTCCCGTGACACACACTGACACACATCAGAAACGCACACACAGGAGCGCAGGAACAAACACTGAAGTGTGTTCATGCTAATGTCTGACTGACACACAGCAGCTTAACATTCCTGCACCAGCTCAGCTATTTACAGCTCCAGCAAACTCTTCACTTTATCCAACTCGTGCTTGTGTGATGGAGCGGGCTGGCTGTTGCCATGGCAATGCACACTTATTTCTGTTTATCTTGCTTTACAGGGACTTCCTGGTCCTCAAGGTCCTATTGGACCACCTGGAGAGAAAGTATGTTCTTTTTATTTCTATTGTTTTTGTTGTTATTAAATATTGAATTATTAATTCTCTAGGGGAATATTTGTACTAAAGTATGAAGAAAATGGCTGTGATTTTGTTCCTTTTATTCCTCGACTGAGTCCTTCTTCTTTTTCTACTACTTTTTCATCTTTGGCTTCCTCCTTTCTTCTACTTTTTTCTTTTTTCTTTGTCTCTTTTTCTTGTCCTATTGCTTTTCTTCTTGTACTTTTTCTTCTGCTAATTTCCTTCTTTCGTTCCTAATTAAACTAATTTTTCTATTTCTTCTTTATTTCTTGTTATCCTCTTTTTATTCCTTCTTTTACTACATTTTTATAGCTTCTTTACTCTTGTCTTTTTTCTGTCTTCTGCTACTTGATTTCTTCTCCATTACTTCCTGTCCTCCTCCTACTTTACTTCTTTTTCTTCTTCTTCTCCATTTATTCTATAACTATTCTCCTCTTAATCTGTGCTACTTTTCCTCTTACGACTTCTTCTACTTTTCCTTCTACTACTATTTTATCATCTTTTTTCTTTTTTCTCCTCTTCATGGCCTCTGTTTCTCTGCAACTTCTTCTTTTCCTTCTACTTATCTCTTTTACTATTTGTTATTTTTCTTCTGCGTCTCATTGACTTTTCTGATCTTTTTCTAAAACCTTCATCAGGAAAACTTGTATTTATCTTCTTCTCTGGTTTTGGGAGTCGTTAATAATCTGTAGAAGTTCCAACCAGCAGATGATGTTTGTTTCTTCACCGATTGCAGGGTCCTCAGGGCAGGTCGGGGTTGCCGGGATTACCTGGAGCTGATGGTCCTCCTGTAAGTGCTACCATCACCCAAACATCCACACAGGACATCAGGATTTACACACAAACTGGAAAAAAATCCTCTCAAAGCTATTTATTTAAAAAACAGACAATGAATGAATATTTTACAAAAAAGAAGCTTTATATTTACTTAGTTTACGCATTTTGCAGACAGATTGCGTTGCTGCAGAGTTGAGAAAATTTTTTGCTGAAATCAACAAAGTCTTCCCCGATTATAGCATCAGCCGCACAGCAGCTCTGCATTTAATTCACAATAAGCAGCTTCAACATTTAAGATGTTGTTTTTGTACCTTTACAAATCAATAAGACCCTTTTTTTTAGCTAATAATGTTATTTTTGGCATGTTTACCGAATGTTTTTGCTCCCCTCAGAGAAGATGCTTGTTTCCACATTCGTTAGCATCAATGTTTAGCTTACAACCAGAAACATTCAGACATATCACAACCTGATAAAACATTTGGATCTACTGTTTAATTGGATTGAAAATATTTGTTTAGCTTCAGATATGTCAGATGAACTTGTGGTAACCTGTGGAGAAAGGTGCTGACCTCTGCTGCAGAAACTGCCTGAACAGTCTGCAACACACACCAAACACACAGACTTAGGGGCGTCTTCCATTTTAAGGGGTAAATAAAGGTTTTTGTTGCCCCTCACTAGGGGAGTTTTGCTAGTGCAGGAGACAGTTGTTTCTTAGGCATCAGAGCCCGATGCTTCATCTGGAAGCTCCAGGTGTTTGCAGCCATCTACCTGTCACCCCACACCTCCACCTGACTGCTGTCTCATCGTGTTTACAGGGCCACCCTGGTAAGGAGGGTCCAGCTGGAGAGAAAGGAGCCCAGGTACCTGCTTTCATTTGGTCAGAACTTTAGAAAATGTTTGGAGAGAAATTGATGAGCTTAACTTTTCACATTGTTGGTGTCTGTAGAGAACTAAAAAAATATGTAAAACCTAAAAAAAGCTGCTGATGTTCGTAGGATATAAACATAAACTCACTTCCAATCTTTGATCTTTGATACACAAAAATATTGTAATTAGCTGAGCCATAAACATTACCTTCCAGCTAAACTGGGATTCATCTGATATGAAGTCAGAGTTATAAAAGAAAAAAGAGAAAGAGAGTTTAAAAGCTTTTACTGTATTATTTTTTTCTGTTTCTTTATATCAGGGTCCACTGGGCCCCCAGGGACCCATCGGTTACCCCGGCCCTCGTGGTGTTAAGGTATGACCACCGTTATTGCTCCCACACTTCCTCCTGTTCTCCCAGTTTCTGCTGAAACTCATCTCATGTTACTGTCCGACAGGGTGCCGATGGTGTCCGAGGCCTCAAGGGATCAAAGGGAGAAAAGGTAAATGTGTAAACTTGCAGGTTTCAGCCAGTTACAGTTTGGTTGTGAGCCGCGATGATGGTGTCGCAGTTCCTTTGACTTTCCATCTAAAAAGGTTTAAAAGGTGAAGAGAAAAATGCAGGAAGTGGCTGTGAACGTATTCCCATCACAGACCTTCTGTCTGAGAGTATCAGCTTTGTTTTGGCTCTTGAGCTGTAGTTGATGTCCACTGCGAGCCCCGTCCCCCTGCAGAGGTCAGCGGACACCCAGAAGCCTTAATCAGCAAGACCTCAAACCTCAATCCAAGCTGTCGAGAGTGAAACAGCACTGCAATCAGTCTCGAGTACTTTTCAAATGAGTGTGTTACTCTCTGCAGAATTTAAACAAAGCTGTCTGAAGCATCCGCAATTTGGATTTCAGATCACTGCAGCTCCATAAAATAACTTGTTGATATTATATTCATGTCGTTTCTTTGCTGAATCTTTTATAGCCAGAGATACAAAAGCACAAGTCTTCAGGAGAAACCTTTTCTTGTGAATGACAAGTGCTTTACTTCAGGTGTGGGTCTGTATGGGCTTTGAGGTGCTGCCAGCAGACACACTCCGTCATGCATAATTCATCTCACACACAAAATAGACAAGACAGAGGTCTGAGTCGTGTCTGTCCGTATCCAAGTTTCACAAGATTTTATGATATAAAATCCGTAAGATCTTTTCTTTATATATAAACAATTTTATTTCATAACACGTCACCATATGGTCCTGCTATGTGCAGTTCTGCAGTCTGACCAGCAGATGGCAGCAGCAACCCTGATATGCACAGTATGAAACAAAGAAATGCTCATTGAAGAACTCAGGGATGGAGAAAAAGAACTATATGTGCACACACACACACACACACACACACACAAATAAATTGAAATGAGTTTTTAAGTCATTTTCTGTGCCACGCTAGTGGATTTA
>JBAMHX010000020.1:18289165-18329101 GCA_037177515.1 Pseudomugil tenellus
TTTAATTTAATTTAATTTAATTTAATTTAATTTAATTTAATTTAATTTAATTTAATTTAATTTAATTTAATTTAAATGTAACTAATTAAGTAAGATGTTATAGGAATGTTTGTATTTTATTTGTTTTTATTTCTTCTCTTAAGGCTTTTTAAACTGAGCTTTGCTCATTTTTAAAAAACTTTTTAAACTGAGCTGAAGTGCACATCTGAAAGTTTCTGATGGTTTATGTATTAAATCATCATGCTTTAGCGGCTTCTGTGAAAAAAGCCAGACACTGATCCAGGATGACGTGCGTGTTAACAGTGATGAAGCCATAGCATAACATGTGACATCTCATACACTGTAAAATATAATCAGTTGGTTTTACAGATAAATAAATAGATGCATGAATTTTTATAAAAATGTCTGGAAACAACTGCTGAGGATAAACTTGAAGAATATGAGATAGTTAAACTTAACGGAGTTTGTGAATACAAAAGACTAAAAATGTCTCTATTATATCAAATCCATATAAACTAAAGGTAACTTCACAACACCTTTAACACGTTCTCCTTGTTAGAAGTAATAAATTAATCAGTGTTTTCTTTTTTGATAAAATAATTGAATATCCAGCCCATCCCATTAATTAGCAAGTCCATCACAGAGTCCTATCTCCTATTTATCACCTTTAAATCCCAAATAATATTTTCAGAGACTCTTTTGTTGTTTTTATGTTTATTTAATTTAATTTCATATGATCACCTTTCTGTAAGATGAGTTTTCACAGAAGCTAAAATAAAATAGATTATTATCTGCATTGAGCTTTTTATTGAATATATTTAGTAGTGTTGGCAGATGTAAATAAGTGGGCTTTTTTGTTTTGTTTTGTTTTGCTTTGTTTTTTTTTTTTGCAGCGAACTGCCGCAATTCTTCCTGGTGACTTGTTCCCAAAATTGATATACAATACACACAGTATTAAACAGAATACAAGACATAAAAATTAAAAAATAATAATACAAAAAAGCCAAACAAACACAAAAACTAAGAATAATAATATACTATATTAAATTACAAAACTTGTAGCAACTATATTGTCAACTTAAATAAATAATTATACTTATCACATCAGGAATTTACCACTTTAGAATTTAGTTTATTCAATTGCTTTTGTGACATAAATACCATCTTAGTACCGATTTAAATTTAATTTTGGAGATTTGTTTTGGAATTTGATTGAGCTCATGCACTCCTCTGTATTTTACACAAATGTTGATTTGACTTTAGGTAAAGTAAAATTTCCTCTTGTTGCATGTCTGGTTCTATACAGATGTTTTTATAACTAAATTCAAGATGTTTGTACAGCACAAATGGAGTTTGTGTTTCACAAACATTTCTAACAAAGGTGAGCAGAGAAAACTGCAGCCGCTCCTTTACAAATAACCACCTTAAATCCTTATGCATTTCTTTTACATTTGCTCTATAATTTCACCGTAATACTACGCATGCTGCTTAGTTCTGAATATTTTAATCTAACAAATCAGCATTTGAATTGGTCCAAACTGCAGGACAGTAATCCAACTTGGACAACAGTAATGGTTGAGTATTCTGTCTTCTGTCAGTGATTTTTGGTTTATATAAGTGTTGCATTGATTAAAATTTACACTCATGTTTTACTTTAAGAATTATTATTCTAATTTTGAATCTTTTTATGTTAAACATTTACAATAATAATTTCTCCTTGTTTGAAGGGTGACCCTGGACCCCAAGGAAGCTCTGGTAAAGACGGGCCCCCTGGCCTACGCGGCTTCCCTGGAGAGCGAGGTTTACCCGGTGCCACGGTAAGCCTCTGTCATTCGCCCCCCCCACCCCCTCCCCCGACCCGTCTGCTGGCAGAAAACCTAACAAATGAAGCAGCATCTATCCGGAGCTGTTCCCCTCATTAGAAACAGCCGCGCTGGAATTCACTCGCAGCCATCAATCCGCTGCAGAGGAAATCCACGGCGACGTCTTACAAATGAACAGCCGTGTTTCCGTATCGCTTCAGCGCCATCGGCTCCACCGCGCCGGATAACCGGCCTCTGATATGGAATCTGTTTGGGATTCATTTGTAAAGTTGTTCTCCGGTTTAAGTCAAGGAACAATTGTTTGTCATGTTTCAGCAGCAGCGTTTAAGGGAGCAGCAGAGTCATTTGTTTGTTTACTGCATGCATTATTTACCAAATAAATTATTAAGTGAGCAGAGTGGAGTAGAAACTCTGCAGGGACGCTTAGTGCTGTGTCCAAGGTCAGTGAGACGCTGCCGGTCAGCAGCACACACTGGCACTGCCTGCAGAAAGTCATTACCCAGTAAAGAGCTGCACACACACACACACACACACACATGCAGGGGCTTCACACAGCTGTTGTTGCGCATCCATGTAAAGAAAGTGAAGCATTTTCAAGCTTTTTGTTTGTTTTCTGTCTTCATCAGGATTGTTTCTAAGTTGATGCTACTGAAATACAAAGTTTCTAAATGTTCTGCGAATTTATCCCAATGTCTTTCTCTGTCTTCACCGCAGGGTCCAGCAGGTCTGAAGGGAGGAGAAGGGCCTCAGGGTCCACCTGGTCCTGTTGTAAGTACTGTTCACTGTATGTGAATTTTATTTAGGTTTGCATATGTGGAACGCTGCGGGGCTGTTTTGCTTTTCTTTCAGACCCAGGCAGCTCTCCAGGTTAAGCTGGAACTGCCTCGGGTTAGGTGTGATTAGCCGAACTCTTTAAGTTAGACGGCGTGGTCAGGGATTCGTGCCACAGATGTCCTCGGTCTGCTAATGCCTTGCTCATGAATAGAAGGCAGAAAGGAAGTCGCAGCGACAACATGAGTGAATATTTCGGTTGCACCTGACCAGACAAATGCACGTGTTCCACACGAGAGCCGTTAAAGCCACACTGCTCGTGTCATGTATGATTTATCTCCCGTTCAGCAGCGTCTTCATCTCGTCATGCACGCAGCAGCTTACAATCTGATCATCCACTCGAGTAGCTGGAGATCAAGATTATTTGCTCCGTTGCCTCCTGGCACACAAACAAAAAAACAAGCACACACACACACGAATAGCACAACCATGCAGCGTGAAGGCATCCATATGCTGAATTACACCACAACGTCGTTCTTTCAGACACTCTGAAGGCTGATTTTTTACGTTTTTTGCATACGTCTCCACTCTAAACTCTATGTGGAGGTTTTGTCAGGAAGAACATGTTTTATCTTGTGGACATTTGACTTGTTATTGTCTGCAAGGATGTTTGACTTTAACTCACAATTTAAGTTGTTTATAGATGAAAACAATAAAGCAACAATATTCTAATATTGTCAAGACACCCCTGCTAAATAAACACATCTATTTACTTCCTGCACATTTTACACTGTAAAAAATTAAATAAACCTACATCCAGATTTGTGTTAACTGTTTACATGCTGACAGACTAGATCAAGTTGCTTTAATGTGCAGTTTGGGTGAAATCAGCAATGGCATCACTTCTCATCCGTAATGCATTATCATAAGATGTTATATCGAGTAAAGAATTATTGTTTACTGATATGAAATGCTGCCTTAATCTGATCCAGCAATGGATACGAGATGGTATCACATGCTGATTTTCCAATCATAACAAATCAATATAAGCGCAGCAGAATGTGTGTTTCCTCCAGAGCTCAGTCAGACATTTTAATGAGAACTGAACCACATACGGCAAAGCAATTCAGTGTGCGTAACACAAAACATCAGGAGCGTTGCTGCAGGGAGCAGGAAGCTTTATAAAGGAGCATAAAAACCCAACACTGCCACCATGTTTGGTTCTGGGAACTCTGGGAACAGAAAATAGACCTGATCCCTGATGACCTGATGGATCTGGATGCTTCATAACAAACCACAAGGTCCTGAATGTGTGTTGGTCTGAAACCATTCACTAACAGCAGAATTTGTATGTCAGACAGGAAGTCAGTGTGAACATCTGAGGACTGGAGGTATTATCCACTTTGCTGGTCTTAGTGGGACTGAGACAACAGCGTTCTGGATTCACTGCAGCTGTCTGGTGGACTTTAGGGAGACGAGTAAGGACAGCGCTACAGTAGTCTAAGTTTTTCCAAATCCTGCTCAGTCATCTGTTTTTTAGTCCTCCAGATGTTCTGAGAAAAGAATGAACTCTGAGCTTTAATATGATCACATCATTTAATGGGAAATATTTCTGTCTGTAGACATAAAAACAAAATAAAAAGGACTCTACTCATATTTAAAGTTTCAGACTTACACCTGTTTTTTATTGCAGCTACTCGTTTTATGTTATTTTCCTCATCAGATCAAAATATTTTTGCTGTTAATACACAGAATTAAAAGGATTTGCAAGCGTTTTACACATAACGACTCTACTGATCTCTGATCAATATTTTAATTACTATCAATACTACTGGATCCCTGATCACTAAATCATATTAATGTATCAATAAATATGTATAAATGAATTATGTATTTAAACACTGATTAATATCAGTGTGACAAAAAAATCAATACATCAGTTCATCAATGAACTTGATGTAAATAAACATAGTCATATAGTGTGTCATATAAACGCAAGATTTCATTAATGCATCAGTAAATCCACATATTGATGAAACAATTATTCGATGTGTTGATAAATCATCCCATCATTATATCAATAAACCAATGTGTTGATTTAATAATTGATCAGTGTATCTGTGACTTAACATCAATATATCGATTAATTATCATTTTAAACTAGTTATTTAGTCATCAAACTGTCATATCAAAGTCACAATTAAACAATAAATCTATAAGTTATCAATATCATTATCAATATTTAAATTAATTATGTGAATATATTTTTGCAACATTCTTATATTTGAAGATAAAAAAAATAAAACAAAATTGTTGGTTTCATGCAAGAAACCATTAAGGAAGCGATAATTCTCCATCTGTTGTTGATCGAGTTGAGCTCATGCACGGGCGTCATGGCGACACAAAGGGGCAGGATTTTCAGGCGCTAGCAGAAGCACCGAGACATCGGCGTCCTGTTAGCCTGGTTCAAGAGGAGCAGCATAAAAGCTGCAGCTTATCATTGTGTTCTTCTTCTATGGTTTTCCTGCTTTTAGTAACAAAAAGATGATGTGGGGTTTTGTTTCTATGGATCCATTAGCAACTCATCCAGTCTGTTGTGTCTTAATGGCTCCCACTAACAGCCATGACATCAAACCACTAAGAAAAAAACTCTGATTCTTTCAGGGTTCTCCTGGTGAGAGGGGTCCTGCTGGTCAAGGCGGTCCAGTTGGGCAAACTGGGAGACCTGGCCCCCAGGGCCCTCCAGGTCCCGCTGGTGAGAAAGGCGCACCGGTGAGTTCTTTTTCTGTCTGAAAGTTTCTGGTTTTCTAATCTGAGTTTCATAGTAAAAACATTTTTTTTTCGTTTTAAGGGTGAGAAAGGACCTCAAGGACCAGCTGGTCGTGATGGTGTCCAGGGTCCTGTCGGTCTGCCTGGACCTGCTGGACCCCAGGGTCCACCTGGTGAGGATGGTGACAAGGTCAGTCAGCCACACCCTCCAGCATCCTTCTGCTTTTTCTGGCTGGAAAACTCGAGATGTTAAACTTCTGATTTGGGAAAAACAGAAAACTCGATCTATTCCTTGAATATTTCTGTAGCAACGACACATTCAAGGTTTTAGCGGGAATTCAGACACATTGCTTGGTGTGTTGCAAATAAGTTGAAAGGAGGCGGTGAAGGAAAATATTCCTACAATAAAAACAATCACATCAACAGAATCTGTTCCTTTTATAAAAACAGAATATGAATCTTATTTCTTCTTCTCTTTTCTCTGCTGCTGCTTCTTCTTCACCTCCCTTAGTCCTCCTTATTCTTCTTCTACACTCTTACTCTCTTCTTCCTTCTATTCCTCTTCTCTTGCTCCTCCTGTTCCTTCTCGTCTCTCCCTCTTCTTATCCTTTTTTGTCCTTTTTCTCCTACTCTTCTTTCACTCATTCATTCTCTCCATTTTCCATTTCTGATCCTCCTTTTAATTTAACTATCTACTCTGGCTCTCCGTTCTTCTATTCTTGCTTCTACTTTTGCTCCGTCTTCTTTGCTTTCCTGTTTTTCCTGTTGGGATGATACTTAGATGTATTATTACCAGCAGTAGATGTGTGCGTGAGTGTTTGTGTGTATGCGTGCATGTCTGTACCCACAACAGGGGGTGTCATAATGACATCAGCTCTTCTGAATCTATATGATCTGCAGGGATAGCTGGACAGTAATGTCACTTCATTATTATGAAGTGTCAAAGTTCTGGAAACACTTGTTTTAATCATTTTCACAACCAAAAATGCAGTGAAAGCAGCAAAACAGTGTTTTTAGCTGCTGTAGTTCTGTAGATCCTGCAAACAGGATGGCAGCTCCTGATCTCAGCTGTTCACCTGCAGCGGAGGGCAAACCTCATTGACGTCGCCTGCATTTAGGAAGGAAGCAACATTGATCTGAAAGATGAAACTGTTATCTTCTTCTTCCCAGGGAGAGGTTGGAGAGCCTGGTCAGAAAGGAAGTAAAGGTGACAAGGGAGAGCAGGTGGGTTTGAAAGCATCCACTATCCACATGTAATGTGTTTGCACCTGTTAACAGAAGAGAAATACAACATGGAGAACATGTTAAAGGTGCATTTTCTTTCAACAGGGCCCTCCTGGACCCGCTGGTCTTCAAGGTCCCATTGGTGCCCCAGGTCCTGCTGTAAGTGCCAAGCATGAGTTTTTTTTGGAGTCATCCTGGATTTTACAGATTTAAATGGAAACTTTAGAACCAAAGATTCATTTCAAACACAGAGCTGCAACTAAAATGTGGATCATGTTTGTCAGGGAGGCGATGGAGAGCCTGGTCCCCGAGGTCAGCAGGGTATGTTTGGACAAAAGGGAGATGAAGGTGCCAGAGGTTTCCCTGGACCCCCCGGTCCAATCGGTCTGCAGGTTTGTACATTACGATTCCTTCCAGTCAGCGATCAGTGTGTTTAACTTTTAGTTAAACTATCATGTCACTACAAACTCTTTTTATGTTATCTTGCTGACAAACAGACAAACAAATTCTCCCAAAAACATAACCTCCTTGGTGGAGGTAGTGTGCAGGGGGCAGAGGACATGAGGTCACCCAAACCAAACCAAACTCTATGTTTAAACCTCTTCACCACCGCCAGATGGTGATAAGTGTACAACTGGATCTCTGGTGGTCATGAAGAGGTTAAAGAAAAAGAGCAAGGAGCTTAACGTCTGAAGCAAAACCGGTAGATTGAACGTGATGTAATCTGTTGGGGAGAACTTTAGATTGCAGCAGAGCTCAGTTACTAAGAGCTTTATATGTAAGGAGAGCAGATAAAAAAGACTGAAAGTGGAGAAATATGATCTCTGCTGCTAGTTTTGGATTTGGGATCCTCTGGAGACAAAGATGGCCATCCATCTTCATCCAAAGGAAAAGACTTGGCCAGGGAAAGACACCTGGACCACACTGGATCTGTTCTGTCTTTCCTGATGCTCTTACATTCATTTTTAATAAATAATGTAATTCAAATGAAGCTAATTAAAGCACAAAAGTTCATTTTATTAAGTTTGGAAGAAAAAGGCCAAACGGAGTAACTTGGAATCACTTTTCGCATCAGAAATGCATCCAGATATCCACTCAGACGATGCCGACGCACCAAACACACCACCATCATATTTTCCAGCCAATTCCCATTTTCTCAGACTGCATATGTTAACCCAGCACGACCCAGTGAATCATGTACAACCAGGAAGATTGACTCCTCATGTGAAATTGTTCAATAATGATTTCATGATCTGTTCTGATCCCGAGTCATTAGCTCCATTTAATTAATTACATAATACCGATCTCAATCACCATCATAACGTGCAGTAATCACCTGTTGGGAGGAGACAGAACAGATCATTTATTCACCATTTCCTGCTGCAGCTTCTTTAATGATGACCAAAACAAGAATAAGGATCAACTGATAGTGCTGAGGAGTCGCACCTTCCTCCTCTGGACACAACTCCTGCTTCCACAGCTGCTTAATTGGATCTGTGGAGTGCAGAACGGTGAACCAGTGATTACACCCATCATCTCTGCTCTCCAGTAACATCCATCTTTCATTACCACCTATGCTCCCCATGCAGCGCTGCGGCAAACCAACTCCTGGTGCCTTTTTTCTTCATTACAAAATGCTTCATTTGATCCTTTGAGTGAAGTCATGGGTGTGTTACAACGAGCCATAATGGCGTTATCCCTCCACTTTCCTCACAGCCGTAGTTCATTTATTTGTAATTATCTGCTTTTAAATGACCAGATTCTTAAGTTTTACACTTTATAAGTTCGTTACGGAGATTGAGGTCATGTTCTTGATGAAAACAGACAGACTACAGCTCATGGTGCCACAGTGCTTTTCTATCTCAGCATGATTGTGTTCAATGGACTTTTAATTGGGAGTAATTCACTTCCCATCGTGTTTCCATTAATTGCGCGGACTGACCTGCTCCACTAGTCTCCTCCTCATTGAGCGGATTTACCAGGCTGCATAATTAATAGCACTATTAACCAAGTTAAGATCAGGGGAGACTTTTAAGAGGATATTTCTCCGCATTGGGTGGGGGTGCATAAACGTAGTTAACACTGAGCTTTTTTTTTTTACTGTAAGTCGATGACAAACAGACACAAAGAGACATGCAAAGCGACACGCCAGCTACAGATGGAAATGTCAGAGATGAAACAGACGTGATGCATGAGTGAGGTGGATTTCTGCAAGCTACAGAAAGAAGAAGCCTAATAGTACCCCCCCACTCCATGTCATGCTGAAATCTCAGATGTGTAATGTCTACAGTCCAGCCACGTAGAGCTTTTTAATTCAGCAGACTTCTTCATGACCTTCCTGTTGAATATTTCATTGAACAGATAATAGGGCTACGCAGCAGTTAAAACATGGATTCTGACTCATTTATACTGATTCATTTATGCAAATTATGCCTCACAAATGCATTTAATATTTAGCATAACACTACATTGTTTTTCAGCAGTCGCATCAAATGTTTAAATTCCATGTCAAGCAGCCTCGGCTGCTTGGAATACAAAGAGATTTAAGTCACATCGAGCTGCTGCTCATTCGTTGTGATGTAATTATTCTCTTATAAGATGTCATTATTTATCCATCATATTTGTCTGCAGGGGCTTCCTGGACCTCCCGGAGAAAAAGGGGAGAACGGTGATGTTGGGCCCATGGTGAGACATGCCTCTCTTTTTGTAAATGCTTATGTCAATAACTTGATGAACTGCTGTGGTGTGATGCTCGCTTGTTTCTGCAGGGTCCTCCTGGTCCCCCTGGTCCCAGAGGCCCTCAGGGCCCCAGTGGTGCTGATGTACGTTTCACTTACAGCCTAAACTAAATGACAAAGCTACATCTTTTGTAGTTTAGCCTGTTTTACATATTAATCCTTCTTTGTGTCCGTATGCAGGGTCCGCAAGGCCCCCCCGGTGGTGTCGGCCCCGTGGGCTCTGTGGGTGAGAAAGTAAGTTACTGATCATCTCCGGACTTTTAAATGCACTAGTGGCATAAGCAGAGTTGATTCACTGTTGTTGAAAAGATGAAAATCTGCCTCCTGTGAATGTAGAGTCTCCTTGTGTTAGCTTGAGGGTTTATCTGTCCAGACAATGACATTTATGTAACCACAGGGTGAGCAAGGAGAAGCTGGAAACCCAGGACCCCCTGGAGAGCCTGGAACTAAGGTAAGTGAGCATTTCTTTATTATTTTGCTACTAAAATGACATTAACTTATATGTAGCAGCACTGCTTTATCGTTAAATGCTAATATTTTATCTGTTTTAACAGAGTGTTAGCATATGCTAATAAGGATATCCCATTAAACCCGACATAACCTAACTTATCCTAGATGTACATCTAACTACAGTTGGTTGATGTGATTTTAGAGGCAACATGTTTGTATGTTAACTCAGAGTAGATGGAAAGCACCAGAGCTAATATGGAACAAAATCGTTTAATGAGAAGGGTTTATTCAGAGAGGCTCCGTGTGTTCACAGGGAAAGTAATCGCTCCTCACATTCAGGCTTGTACATCATCTCAGCATGGTTCCTCGGCTTTGCACCACATGTCAACACCGCCTTTCAAATTCAGTCTCTTCTCTGACGTCCCCTGACTCATAAAGACATAATTATCTGCTAGGTGCTTTATTCCTGAAGAATACAATGTGTGCATGAAGCAAAACTGCTAACAAAACACTACAGACACATTTCTGGAGCTGAGGAGAGCTTTATATTCGATACGTCTTCTATAAAGTGCTTCTAAGAGGCGAGTTTTTCTTTTGTTTGAAAACACATATTATTTATGATGTAAAAGCACATCAGTACATTATCTGATCAATACATCAATACTTTCATATATTGATAAATCAATACACCAGTACATCAATACATTGATATTTAAATGAAACTGCTAAAGTAATAGTTTATTGATACGTTGTTACATATAATACATCAATACTTTGATACACCACACTATCAATTCGTCAATGCTTAAGTATGCCGATAAATTGATACTTTGATACATAAATGTATTGATAATCTGATACATTACAAAATCAATACGTTGACTCGTCATTGATTTAATACTTTCATGCTTCTCGTCTTCAATACATCGATATTTGTTTTAATACATAAGTCCATACATTAATACACCACTAGATTAATACTTTGATACATCAGTACATTATAGTTAAATTTGTTGTTAAATCTATACGTCAATGCAATTATTAGTTATTATAAACTTGGTCCGATAACACAATCAGCATCCTGCAATTTACGCAAAATTTTACATAAATCTTAACTCGAAAATAACAAATGTATCATATTTCTGAGTTTCCGTCAACTTTGCACCAATTATATTATTGAGACTCTTTTATAGATACTGCTTACAATTAGAAACACCTGATGCACCCTAGTGGATGTATTGGTGCTCTAAATCTGACCATTCTGTCCATTTAGTTTGAATTACCTTTGGTGGTGGTTTTGTTTCTGTGATCATATTTACGTGTATTGATTTTTGTATATTTATTTTAGCATGATTCCCCTTCTACACACAGCATGTGGTTGTATTTCTGAACACTGACCTGAGCTGCTGCTTATCTTGGCCGGGACATTTGCGGAAAATAAATTTTAATTTCCAAGAGGTTTATTTTGTGGTTAAAAATTCAAATAAATAAATATATTTTCCACATGGCTGCGTCCAATGATTACATAAGTAGTTAGAGGAGACGTTCAGTGAAAAATAAAATGTATAATTAGACTTCTTTATTTTATTTAGTTGCAGCATTGCTGACCCGTCTGGAAAAAAAAAATCAATGAAAACATTGCCTTATGTAATGCTAATGTCATTAATAAACCATCCAACAATCAACACAGGGACCTAAAGGTGAGAGAGGAGAAAAGGGAGAGGCTGGCCCACCTGGAGCTGCTGGGCCTGCTGGTGCCAAAGGGCCCCCAGGAGACGATGGTCCAAAGGGCAACCCTGTAAGTCTGACAAAAACTCTTAAAATCAGAACATTTCCTGTGCTTAGCTTCCCTTTCCGCCTCCAGACAGGTTGTTTTACCACAGCAGCTGTTTCTGAGCCAAAGAGGCTTTTATGGAGGTGGCATGGTGATGGGATGCGGTGATTCACTAAATCCTGATAACCAGTAAAGACCAACCAGGTCCTCTGTTCTTAGCAGCCGCGACTCACCCTGATGCATTTCATTTCTCTGCTCTCTTAAGGGTCCTGTCGGATTCCCTGGAGACCCAGGCCCCCCTGGAGAGCCAGGTGTTGCTGTAAGTATGAAATCTCTACAGCCTCCAGAGGTCTTTTTTTTTTTTTTTTTTTGGCACATTAAGCAGTAATAATATCTGATGGGTTTATGTTGTGTCTAACCCTTTCCTGCTTTTTATTTATAGGGCACTGATGGAGAACCAGGAGAGAAGGGAGAGGATGGTGAATCTGGTCAGCCGGTGAGTTGCATGTTATGTTTCTATGTTTATACCGCAGTCAGCTCTCTGTCCAGACAGACACATTTTCACTGCAGCATTTTGAATTATATTTACTTTGTCCTCTCAGGTGTTTGCTAAATGAACTTTTCTGCTTGGATATTCATTAATTCTGATTAGAAAGAAATGCCAAATGCTAACAAATCACAGCTGCATGGGAATGAGCCGTTATTACAGGGAAAGAACACAAAGTTAGTTGTTTATGTATGATCGCATGCTGGGACGCTGCGGCGGAAGCAGTGCTAGATGTAACACAGTGGGGCCATTTTTTTATCCAAATGCATGTTAAATAATTATGACATAGAAGTAATATTATAAAAAAAATGCAGCAATTCCTTCTTGTAGGGTTTTTGGGTGCAGTTGTCCCAGGACTTCCTGTTTCTGGACGGTTTTTCTTCTTCGACAGCTTTAGTATTAACATTGTGATTAATGTGAAAAAGCTGCATCTTACATTCCTGCTTTCTTTGCTTGTTTGCAGGGACCTCCAGGCCCATCTGGAGAGGCTGGTCCACCTGGTCCACCTGGCAAAAGAGTAAGTCTTTGGTCATGAAAACCAATTATGTCCAAGTGTGAGTCTGCTTTCTAAGACTGTCCCATTGTTGCCATTTTAACTAGTTTTAACCATCAGAATGTTGCTTCGCTAATGTCCAGATGAGGTTACTGCATATACGTGAGGGCTGGTATCACTTCTCCTCGCTGCTGCTTCGTCTTGGCAGTAAAAGATTAATTTTCATTAAAAGCAGCGTAGCAAAAACAAGGTGGGAGATTTGGGAAGTGAAGTGGCCTCAAAGCCTTCTGAGGAGGATGTGAAAATGACAAATCAATTTTTTCTCTGCAACAAATTGAAAATGGCTTAACCAACAAAAGAAAAAAAGAGTTGTGGGTTCCAATTTCCATCCTTGCAGCAGCACAGTGAGTCTGACACGTTATTGATCTACGACTGTTTGACTGACAGCAGCAGCGAAACACAAACGGAACATGGACGTGCTGAAGTTTATTAGAAGAGACGTGGAGGCTTTAAAAGGCAGCAGAGAAAATAACATGCAGCTACATCTTTAATCTATCGATGTGTTGATTATTTTGTCGTGTTATTTGTACATTTACTTGAGAGGGACATTATTCTGCAGTCTGATTCTTGTCTTTTGAGTTTAAAATCTCGGTCTGAAGTCGGTTAGCACAGACATGCTAACACCCAAACCAAGACGCTGCTCAGACACCAACAGCTGTTTAAGCATCTGCTAAACCTCAGTTTGCTTTTAGATCTAACCTTATTTATTAGTGCAGCCATATATGACCAACATGCTTTAGAAAACAAGAGAGGAGACTCATATAAAAGGCCTGTGTTATGTTGGAGGCAGGTCATTCCGAAGACATTGTCCTATCTGAGTTTCATTACAAGTCTGCCAGGAATCAGAGAGGAACGGCAGCAACTCTGAGCAGTCAGGTGGAGCAAGACTACTTAGCTATTTCATAGAAAATAAAATAATTTTAGGAATTATAACCTAAAATATATGAACAGCCAGTGAAGAAAAGTTAAAGAATTATTTTGTTTTGTCCACGTTAAAAGCAGGGCAGCAGCATTTTGCACTAACAGTAAAATAAGCGATTTAGGACCCACTGCAGGGTTAGAAATGTATGTAATTTATCTGTATAATTTAGTGTTTGTTTGGTTATATGAATATTTATTTATAGTTTTTTGTGTTATTTATTATATTTTATATTTAATCAGTCATATTGATGTAAAGCACTTTTGCTGTTCTTTATTATCAACATTGTGATTTACATTTGATACAAAACCAGTGAATGAAAAAGTGTCTATAGAAAACCACCAGATTAAATAAAATCTGCTGTTTAGTTCTGTCCTCCATCCTGAGCTGCATGAGGAGACTGTAGGGAGGAAAACTCCCGTTTAACAGGAAGAAACCAGAACCAGAACCTGTTCCGCGACAAAAAAGAAACCTTGTGTAATGGGAAAACTCTCTGAACCACATATAAACATATTTTTGAGACGTTAATCCTCTATTTAATTTATTCTCGTTAAGTTTAACATAAAAAGTCACAACAGAAGAGGTTAAAGTCCTCTGAGCCAGCGCTGCTTCACCAGACAGACAAATCTGAGATGACAGAATCCGTATTTAGTTCTGCTATCACACGCGTCATCATCATCATGTCCACAAGAAAATTAGCTGCTTTTCTCCTGAATTTAAAAAAAGAACAAAATGTGACAAAAAGTGACTCCTGAGTTTCATTGAAACACATTAATGCTTTTTTTAATGGGAGGAAAAAATCAGCGTTTTTTTTACGTGCGTATGCAAATGTAGATTTATATTATGTGTATTTGGTATTGTTTTAGCAGATGCAGCAGAGATATTTTATAATCCCTTTTGCTGTTTTGTTTTTTGCATTTTTCTGCTGAATTTTGCTGCTAACTTTTACTTTTTCTGTTTCTGTCCAAGTTCATCAACCTGTTTGGTTTCATATGCTTTAATAACCACTTAAAACTGGAAATTTATCCGTTTTACTTGGAGAAAAAAAGGGAATCTGAAACTGTTTTGTTAAATGAATCTGGCTGGAATTATTTTTTTACTGGGCTGGAAGTTTATTCTTAAAATTTTTAGTCACTAATTGGCAGAAATTTAGTCCAATTAGAAGCTGAAATTAATTAAAAGGACACCTTTAAGCCGACTGCAGCTGCTGCTTCTGTGTCGCAGCTGAAATGAGTCTTTGTGCCGACGGAGAGGCTGTCACTTCTCCACCTGTAAGAGCTCCAAGTCAGGAGAAGATTAAAGCTCAGACCCGAGGAGGGCTCGCATTATAGGCTCTCAGTCGGTGGCTTTCAGGGCGCAGATCAGAGTGGAATCTGGATGCAGGACACGTCTTGACATTGCTGGTGTAACTAATGTTTGACGTCATTGGGTTGTCTTCAACCTCCCATTGTGTATTTTTTAACCACACAATAAAACCATTAAGAGCCTGAGACTCCACAACCCCACTCAGGTCTGTTCTGCTTGCTGCCCTCTGGGAAGATGTTCAGTTGCATTAAAACCAAAACAGCAAGGATTCAATTAATCTTTATTTGTATAGACCCACTTAACAAAAACATCATTTCAGGACACTTTAGAGATGCTGATGTACAATGGAGCTTGTTCATGAAGAGCTGCAGGATCTAATTATAAGTTTATCAGTCTGATGGTTTAAACACTGGACTATATAATCTCACGGCTGCTGCATTTTAGCGTGTAATGCAGCGATGTGCCATATTGTTTATTTCTAACCCCTGTCAGCATCGTCCTGAATGCTAAGAAAGTATATTTTTATGATTTTATCTTTTCTTCTGAAGAGACCACAAAGTCTATTCATTGTTCTGTAAGCTAATAAACTAAGAATCACTCTCCATGTCGTTACACTGACACTTCCTGTCCTTCCTCTCAGGGACCTCCGGGAGCAGCTGGTGCAGAGGGCAGGCAAGGAGAGAAGGGCGCTAAGGTAAGCAAATGAATCCATGCTTCACGCAGCAGCTTATAACTCCATCAGAGCTTACCTGGAAACTCATGGATGCAGCCAGTTTGCATTTTGTTTTTATGCGGAGCCGTGAGGTGTTGGGGAGGGGGGGTGGGGTGACAGTGCAGCACAGCTCACTGACATTTAGCTTTAATTTGCTCCCCAAGCTCTCATTTCGATCTGCGTCAAAATGCATCCAGTCACCATCAGCATTGGGATTTCTCTTCTCTCGCAACTCTTTACAAGATCATCTGTGAGTCATGAGCGCTCCGACGTTTATACCCAGTGATGCATCAGTTTTTCAGATGTGCATGCTGCACATCTGACACTGGATGTAATATTTTGTTTCTCTTTGTGATTTTTTTATGTTTTCTAAAATAACAACTGAAAAAAACTTAATGCAAACAGAGAATTACAGAAAAACAAACCAAAAGAACAGGTTTGTACATTATTTAAAAGGATATAAAAATGAGGATAAATCTCAAATTATAAATTATTAAAGAGAAGATAACAGTGTTCATATAAATAATCATAAAGCTACCATATTTCTAACAATAATACATATAATAAAAGAACTGTTTCACTCAGATGAAAGGGCCCAAATGCACATTTAGAAGTGCACGGGGTGGGGTGGGTGTTAGGTGGGGGGGGGGGGGGTGTCATCTGTAACATTGGGTACTTTTTGATATAAAGGCCAGTGTTACCACTGGTTAGCTATTTTTCCATTATTAAGGAATTTTCTGTCAAGCAGATGACCGCTCTTCGTCAGAAATGTCTGAATGTGCAAACTTTTTTTTCATTACTCCAGCTAAAAACAAATAAATAGGACTTCATTAAATTCCTCCTTAAAATGTATACAAGAGCCAAGAGGCTTCGTCTTTATGTGAAGTTTGTTTCAGAAGAATCGGTGCGTATATTTAGCATCTGTTAGATGATAACGTAAATGTCCCTTTCAGGACCTGAAATAAATACAAATAATTACTTTGAGGTCTATTTGTGAGAGCCCGAGCTCCATAATTAAGCAAGGACACTGAGGACAGAAATGTCCTGTACGTATTTATCAAATCATTATTATTATTATTATTATTATTATTATTATTATTATTATTATTATTATTATTATTATTATTATTTGATTAAAATAAATAAAATACCATTTTATTTTAATTCACTTTCACTAGAAATATTGAAATAAATATTGTTGGATGTTTTTCTTTATTTTGTCTCTTTTTTCTTCATTCATATATTTTTCACATTTTTTGCTTTCTGAAATACTATGAGACATTAAAAGTATACAAGGTGTATACTGGAGTTTTATTGAGTATGATGAAATTGCAGTAGGATTTATGACTGTTTTTTTATTGGTGGCTCTGTATGTAAAGCAACAGGAACAATTATCTAATTGTTTTTTTTCATATTTTTTTAACATGTCTTCATTTTCAGAGTATTTCCATACGAAGTAAGAAACAGTAAAATAAAAATATTCTCTATAAAAACCTGCAAGAGAGGATATAATATTTCAAGGAAGATGTTTTTATGGTTATTCAATTAAATGTAATAATAAATATTTGTTATTTTAAGTCTCACATTTATTATCAGAAACTTGACATCAAGCATTTCCTCCTCAGTTTTTTTCATATTGTGCAGCTTTACTGGTGCATTCCCAACATCTGCATGTTCGCACATAGGGTGAAGCAGGAGCCGAGGGCCCAGCTGGTAAAACGGGACCTGTTGGCCCCCAAGGACCTCCAGGCAAGCCTGGTCCAGAGGGTCTGCGTGGGATCCCTGGCCCTGTTGTGAGTGGCTGCAGCATTAATCCAACCGTGCATACACAATCAGCTAAAACACAGTGAACACGCATAAAAGTCCTGCTCTGACGTGATGATAGACTTCATAGAATAATCAATACTCCCATTTGGCCTCGACTTTACTTTCACTTGTTTATTCCAGCACCTTTTCTTCCCTGTTTGGGCTATTAATCATCTAACTGTGCACAGAAAATCAATGTCAGAGCAGAGAAAATACAGCAGCTTCTATTGCTCACTGCGACTGGATGTTTGTGGTTTCTTACAGGGTGAACAAGGACTCCCTGGTGCCCCAGGACAAGATGGTCCACCAGGTCCGATGGTTAGTATGCATAAGCTCACCTGCCCTCATCGTCTGCATTTCTTTATCTAACAGGAGCAATTTTCACTTTGACATGACATTTCTCCCCCCTTTTTTTTAAGATTTTTAGATTTTCAGAGAAGCTGGTTTTAAACATCAGCTTATTGTTTTGCAGGGTCCTCCCGGTCTTCCTGGCCTCAAAGGTGATCCAGGCTCTAAAGGTGAAAAGGTGAGTGCAACCCATTATCCTGCATCTGACCCCAGAATGATTCAGGTTTTGTGTATGTGAAGCAAGAAAACTCCCCATGAGAGGAAAATCTCGCTCAGCTTTGGGGTAAGCTCCAGCTTTTGCTGCCGACTGACAGGGAATGAACAAAAACAGTTGTTCTGCTGTGGATGCGCTGCGGTTTGAATGGCTCGCACAGGCTTATTCCCAAGTTGTCCGGCCTCCGTCTTTTTTTCATTAGCAGAAAACGTCTTTTGTTTCAGACATTTCCATTAAATTCCCCCGACGGTTTGCTCTGCATTACAAACGTCGCTTCTCAGGAGCGTTTCGGCTTTTACGGAGGAAAGCAATGCTACATTCACACATGGGGGATAACTGTTTGTCTTCATCCTGCAGGGTCACCCAGGTTTGATCGGTCTGATTGGACCCCCCGGAGAGCAAGGAGAGAAGGGGGACCGAGGTTTGCCAGGACCCCAGGGTTCTCCTGGTAGTAAGGGTGACAGTGTAAGTGATGACATTTTCTCTGCACTGCATAGTCTGACCAGGTGATTTCCAGTTAGCATCATTCCCGATTATTTAAAAGAGATGTTTCACTTTAAGATGTTGTCTTAGTGGACTGTTGGGATTAGAATAACATGCCAAAGAAGATAAAACACAAGTCTTGATGAAGAACTGAAGGCCTAACTTTATGATTTAGATTAAAAAGTTGTGATTCAACTTATGTATTATTTCTGTGTAAGGACAGATGCTTTCAGAGGTTATGCAGCATATCAGTCAAATACTGACTGGCCGAGAGTAAAAACATCCCTTGTGACAAAAGGGACTTTCTGGCAATGATTCCTCTGATTGATTCCTGTTTTACAAAGTCTAAAAAACACAGATGGGTTTGATATTCTGAACCGCAGGTGGCAGAAGAGAGCTGAAACAGGAAGCTGTGTTCAGTCTTATTGATAAAGTTTCATATTTAGTGAATAATGGTCCTGCAGATGATATTTTCCTACTTAAATGAGCTGCAGAATAATACTTTACGTGTCTTTAAAGAATATCCAACATGTGTTTTGATGTTTTTACATCACAGGGTATCGGTGGGGCTGCTGGTCCTCTTGGTCCCCCAGGTCCTCCTGGTCTGCCTGTAAGTCCTCCTCATATGTAACCCTGAATTTATATGATGATTTTATGATAAATTGACTGAACAGATGATGTGTGTCCTGTGTGATCCAGGGTCCTCAAGGTCCCAAGGGAGCCAAGGGTTCATCTGTAAGTAAAACTGATTTTTAATTCTATTCCACACGTCATAAGAAATATTTACATTCAGCCCAGCTTGACAAACACTTCTCTGTTGGTGTTTTTCCACTCAGGGTCCTGCAGGTCCAAAAGGAGACACTGGTACAATAGGTCCTCCTGGTCCTCCTGTGAGTATTCCCATCTCATTGTTTGACTATTTTGAAGTGAAATCCATCAAATTACAAGACTTAGAATCTGTCTTTTTTTTTAAAATCAGGGCCCACCAGGCGAGGTTATCCAACCACTCCCTATTCAGTCGCCCAAGAAGACCAAACGCTCCAGCGGCATGCAATCAGACGCAGCTGGTACTTTTATGGATTACGGCGAGGGCATGGAGGACATCTTTGGCTCACTGAACACCCTCAAACAGGACATTGAACGGATGAAATACCCAATGGGCACGCAAAACAACCCAGCCAGAACATGCAAAGATCTCCAGCTCTGCCACCCAGAATTCACCGACGGTAAGTTTGAAGCCATGCAGAAGGAAAAATGAATGTCTCTTTAGAGATAGACAGCACCTTTTAGATGTGTTATAGTATGGAAATGGCTCACTTTAGAGTTAACAGCTGTGTTTCTATCTTCCCTAGAAATACCCAAAACCTAAATATCACAATAAAAACTGGTAATGGAAACAACTGCATTTAGAAAAAGCTCTCATCAAGTTGGACGCTCTAATGCAGAGTTTCCAGACTTCGTATGTCTCGTGACCTAACTTACACGTCACATGACCAGTTATTTTAGAGAAAGATTGCACTAAAAACAGGTATATGCAGAGTTTCCGTTAAACTGAAAAGGGAAACGATTGAGAAAGGCTTTGAAAAGCTGCAGCAGAACCTCCACAGCAAGCAGAAAACCCTGAAGTAATGCTACGTGGCTAATTTGCATAAGCCGCAGGTCTCGTAAAAATTCATTCATTTTACGAGAACTGTGTGAGATTTAATAAACGCAAGTTTAGCGAAAACAATCTGCAAATCACAGGTTTAGTTTGTCAAAATTTAAGAAATATTGCTTTTATTTTGCTAAGAACTTTCTAACAAAAGCTGTGTTGGAGCAGAGAATTTTCTACATGGCCTTTTTTGGTCTGACAACCAACTTTCATACTTTCATGTTCAAAAGAATGAATTAGAAACCTGGCCACGAAGAGCTGGAGGCATCAGTCTTTAGACATTTCTGACTCCTCCAGTGTTTTTTGAGCTGTTTGTAGGTGTATGCCAAGTCTCTGCAGCCAAATTGAGAAACAACCTGAGGGCCCTTTGTCCTCCCAGTACGTTCTTTCTTTTCTTTTTTGCACTTATCAGGATGCAAAGTGCAGCAACTGAGTTGATAGACTGAAACCATCGGTGCAGGAAGAGTTCAAAGCCAAGAAAAAGAAACATACCTAGCTCCAGGTGTAATGACAGCTTTTATCCAGCCATGTTTAAGACCCGAAAATTACCAGCAAATTACTTCAATCAGAATTTCACATAGGATGAAGAAATCAGCACACGTGGATTTAAAATGGAGCTTTTCTCCATTTTCTGTGTACATCAGTTAAGCAGGATGTGTGAGTGTTCTCGGTTCTCCTCAGGCGAGTACTGGATTGATCCAAACCAAGGGTGCTCTGGGGATTCCTTCAAAGTCTACTGCAACTTCACTGCTGGGGGCGAAACCTGCATCTATCCAGATAAGAAGTCCAACGGAGTAAGTGACTTTGGGTTTAACATAGAAAAGCCTCTAATCACTGTATCTCATTATTAGGTTGTTATGGTGATACAGCTCCACGCTGTTGCTGTTCGGATAAATCAAACAGGCTTCCTCAATCTGAACTGTTCTGTACTGTTTGATTTTGGCCCAAAAATATCAAATTTGTTTGAAACTAAACCTAGTAGAGGATATTTAAATGTTTTTTTTAAGCTCTGCGGTTAAATTTTATGAACATATTCTGTTTTTTTCCTTTTTCACCAGGTCAGAATATCTTCGTGGCCCAAAGAAGCTCCAGGTTCATGGTTCAGTGAATTTAAACGTGGTAAACTAGTAAGTTTCTCCCATATTTTCTACATTATTCTTTGCTTGTTCAGAAAATTCCCAAAACGACATGAAGATGCTAATAGCCTCATGTTGGGGGAAGCAATGCATAAATTCTTATTTAAAAACAAGGAATTGTTTAAATATTTATCTAATAAGTGTTTTTTTAAGTATCTGGGTCTCTAAATAAAATTGAATTAAGGATTAAGTATGCCACTGCATGGTGGCAGAATTTGGGAAATTGGTAAACACTGACAATTCTATAATTTTATAGCACTTTAAAAATTACTTAACTAGCTAAAGTGCTGCATAAGAACAATGATTAAAATGCTCATAAAAGATAAAATAGAACAATAAACAGCTTTACTTCACAATAAGTAAATTACACAAGTACATAATAAAATATTTGCACGCAGATAACAACTCACACTGCTGGAAAGCCGAGAAGTGTGTTTTGAAACGTGTGACATCATCTAGTAGCTCGGCTTTAAGGTATCCATTGTGTGGATTTATATCAGCCAAAGTAACATGAATGATGAAGTAAAGCAACATCAAAACTTTTTCAATAGTTTAGTTTGCTGGTGTACCGTAGGTACTAGATCTGCTTGGTCTGTGCCTGCCGATGATGTTGCACTACATTACGCTAATAAGGATGGAATTAAATGATTAAGGTCCCTTATTTATTTATAAATGTTTTTTTTTTTAAATTCACATTTCCTTGGCCAACCCAAGTTTATTTCCAGCCCTTTGGAATCTGAATATGCATTGATTTTGTCATGACACCGTGTAGCTAAAACATCACTGTAAGTTCATCTAATACAGCCAGAAAAATAATCATTTAAAGTTTATGTAGAATTGTTTAAACTGTGAATAAATGTTGTAAATATGAACTGAGTAGTGGTTGTTAACAATGACGTTTAGTCACTCTGTTACCTATTTTCGATTGCATAATTTTCCCATGCGTGTTTCCTACGTGTTTCTCCTCTCAGGTCATTTAGAGGTCATGCCAGGATGTGATCAGTCTTATAATGTTGGACTTCTTTTTTATAAGTTATCGATTTTTTACAAAGAACTATAATCCCATTTTTGCTAAAAACTATTTCCGTAGTTTGACTGACTGACAATTACAATCGTTCACTCGACCTCCGACCATTCATATAGAGTAACGTCATAGCATCATAGATCTGGTAGCTACATTGATACCAAAAGTCACGGCTGGCTTCTGACAGTCAATCAATTCAGCTTTATTTGTACAGCATCACTTCACAGCAATGTCATCTCAGGACACTTCAAAGACATCAAATTGAGCCAATTCATAATAAATAGTTTTGCTAAGGGAAACCAAAACTAATGCATTGAATCTGGACTTTGATCCAGTCTCCCATCTTGAGCTACATGAGGCGACAGTAGGAAGGAAAACTCCCTTTTAACATGGAGGAAGGAAAAACAGAACCCAGCTCAAGGAGGGCAGAATATCATCTCGCATTGAAGGCAGGTTCCCGAATTAAAATGAAATAATTGAATTGATTTTCCTTGAATTCCTATAATATATTATATCAATGAAACCTTCAGGAGTGTAAAGTACTGCAAGCGAGTCAAAGCCTCACGAAGCCCAAATAATGTCTTTTTTTTAATTTGTGTTTACATTTAAAACCAACTTGCAGCAAAGAGGACTGCAGAACAGAAAGGACACAAGATTGGCTTTGTTGTAAATTACTTGCAAGAATTAATTTCTTTTTGTTTTTTACAAATTGTTTCAGTTTCAAGACAATATTTGTGTAAGAGCGCTTCCTGGATTCATAAGTTTTGTTCACAATGCTTTTTGAACGCGGTAAAAAAAACAAAATCTCTTCCTTTACAAATAAAAGGCTATTTGGTTCATTTAAGAGTGTTTTTGTGTTTTCAAAACCACTTAAATTCTCAGACAAGATCAAGAAAAACTACAAAAGAGTTATTTAGATTTAGGATTAAAACTTAAAAAAAACTGCAAAAATCAGCCAGTTTAGTAATAAACATGTCTTCCTTCATCAGAGTGGTGAGGAACTCGATGCATTTACACAGAGAATACATATAAACAGCTGTGGCAGAACGCGACTAAGTGATCAAAAGCAGCGAACAGCACATGGCCTGCTACTGAACTTAAGACGCTTTTAATGCACATGTTCAGAATAAGTTCACACACAGTTTATGTCACAGTCAGACTCATGACATCCAGGAGCTTCACTTTTTCTCTGGAACCTTCTTCAGACAATAAACAAGCCAGAATCTGACATTATGTCATTTATAAAACCGGCGTGCTTGATTTCAGGCGACTCAATTGATTTTTGCCTCTGAGATTTTGACTTTTTTTCTTTTATTTAAACTCTTGTTTTTTATTTATTTATTTTTACTATTTTTATAACGCTTCCATTAGAAAAACACCAAATGCATCTTGGTAACTGAGAAATCCTTGAAGCTGAGAGGTTATTGGTGATATATTCATCTGTATACAGCTGGGAAAAATAATAACAGACAGTTTATTAACTATTAGCAAAATAAATAAAAAAAAAACAAGGCTTTTGCCGTCTGAAGCAACGGCTATGGGTATTTTCCCTAACGCCACCAATCCTCCAAGTCCCCAATCCTCGAATAGAAACAATACAATAATGTAAAGATGCCTATGTTCAGTCACAAAGCTCCACCTGGTGTGGAAACTTTGAACCAGCCTGGTATGGCATCAGGACAAGATGCATCCTGAGGTCATGACCTTTCATTTTGACCTGATCTGAGGTCAATTAGACAAATTATTCCAAATATATATTCCAAAAAATCAGAGTTTTTGTGATTAAAGTGCCACCTGGTGGGGAAACCATTAAGCTGATAATCGTGAAATTCGATACAGATCATCCTAGACATGTATACTGATTATCAAAATCCAATTGTAAATAGTTCCAGAGATATAGGCAAAAAATAGATTTTTCGTGCATTAAGCACTACCTAGTGAGGAAATCATGAATCCCAAAATGCTGAAATTCGATGCAGGTCATCCGAGTATCAAATTCCAAATATGATATACTGTTCGAGTTATCGCACCCACAGAAAGGGTATCTGGCGCTTGTGGTTGTGAGGAAACCAATATATCCCCGATACGCCACGTTCAGGGATATACTTAATTAATCATTATGCGGTTGTTGACAAAAGTCTAGAAAAGAAACAAAACTAAGAGGTGGAGAAGTCTAATGATGTGTGAATATAAGAAAACCTTGCAGAACATTGGAAAAGAAACAATTCAAACAGAAGTAATGGACTGGGTATTAGTCCATTTCCATGAGGAAAAGGGGCTCGCATGCTGGATGTTAATGCAGGTGATGCATATCAGAGTAAAATCTGTCAGGCTCAGAGTACACCACTCTTTTCCACTCCTTGGCTGTGAGATTTCACTGCGTTCCAACACCCTTTTAGCACAGATGACTTCAAGGTTTTTAGTAGTTTATGCTTCAAAGACTCTTGTGTGAGATAGATCTGATGTGCATCAGTGACCCTGTCACCTCTGTGATGGTTGTCTACCCCAGGACCTGTTTTAGTAGATACTGCCCCTTCCACAGTAGGATCACTCAAAAACTATAAATCTGGACATAGTCATATAGTTTCTGCTTCCAAAATGAAAACTCGTGCTGTGCATGAGTGATATATACAAATATATATTTCTTTTATTTTTCACCTCAACAATGCTGCTAAAAAATATGAATATTTGTCTGTTCTTTCTCACTTGGCTTCACTTTCTCTTTGTCTACCTACAGTTTTCCTATGTTGACATAGATGGAAACTCAATAAACATGGTACAGATGACCTTCCTCCGACTACTGACGGCCTCAGCCAGGCAAAACTTCACCTACAGCTGCCACCAGTCTGTAGCATGGCACGACGCCTCCAGCGACAGCTACGATAAGGCGCTGCGCTTCTTAGGCGCTAACGATGAGGAGATGTCCTACGACAATAACCCCTACATTACAGCCATCTCGGACGGATGCGCGGTAAGCATGTCGGAGATAATGCTTTGTCACGAGCATCAGTAATATAATAATCCTAAAACACTAACTAGCTTACATGCTACATCCTTTGTTCACAACAGTTATTGAAATATATGTGGTAATTAAAAGATGATTCAGTTTTACTGGGTGTCACTGAGGATGTTTCTAAAATTGTTTATTTTTGAGACTGTGCATTACGTTTCATTAGCCGTTAGCTGTTGTATTCATTTGCTGCATCAAGTAACTAATCATTTAAAAAGCTGTGGATGATCATTTTTGTTGCTCTGACACTTACCTAATCCACACAAATACGTTGCTCTTAGCAATAATATGGTAACGTGCATTACCTTTGAAGCAGGTTTAAATGATCTGAATAAGCACTGAAGAGATTACTCAACGTCTGATGTCAAATAAACCAAAAACTAAATATTGTGTCAATTTTAAAATCAAATTAGCAATCTAACACAAGCTAAATTTTTATGTTAGCATTTAAATTAGCATGACTCTTAGTTGTAATGGAATGAAAAATACTTTATTAATCCCAGAGG
Organism: Pseudomugil tenellus; assembly: GCA_037177515.1. Classification (NCBI taxonomy): domain Eukaryota; kingdom Metazoa; phylum Chordata; class Actinopteri; order Atheriniformes; family Pseudomugilidae; genus Pseudomugil; species Pseudomugil tenellus. Next base: position 18,314,929 of record JBAMHX010000020.1, read on the forward strand.
GAAATTCAAATCCTGTAGTTATTGGTTCAGCTGGTTGGAGTTTTTCAGGCACTGGAACAAGACAGGATGTTTTCCACATCACTGGTATTCTTTTCTGACTCAGACTGGTGTTGAACTGGTGCTGGAGAATTGGACATAGTTGTCTTGAGCAGGGAACTCTGGGACTCGACACCAGGAGATGTGGAGGGAGATGAAGTTGTATTCAGGTCCTTAACTCAGCTGACAGCTCTCCAACTCTCTTGTACAGAGTGGAGGTGTGACAGGAAAGCTGTAGGCTCATGGGGTTAGCATTCTGTTAGACGGCATGTTGTCAAGATTACGTATTTGCCATGGCAACCAAATGCGCCATCTTTGCCTAGGGGTAAACAGTCTCATTCAGTTATATGTGTTCGGCTCACTGTAGGTTGGTTTAAATTCCCTAAATATGGATTTAATTATTCCACGTGTTTTTCATATTAATATCATGTATCAGCAAATGAAATCATACGATATAAGGACGTTACAGAAGCATTTGGCCGTCACAACCATTAAAAAATACTGGACCAGTTTCTCATTTTAATGAAAAACATATCTCATTATAATATGACAGTTTCTTCATATAACAAGATATTAATGTCATTAAATCGAGAAACTTTAACAAGTTTATTATAACAAGATGTGTAGCCCTAACCATAGTTTTAACGAGGTTAATATAATGAGTAATCTTTTTTTCCCGTGTGGAAATGCATTCCTCCGATAGATTTTGATAACTTTTTAACCATCACCATTACGTCCGATTGTATTTGGCATCTGTTGATGGCGCTCAGCCACTTATCTCTCCTGGCTCCATTTAAGGGTATACGATGGTACTTGGTTTTGAACCGCTTGTTTTTTAAAAAAAATTAGATGTGCAGCCGACCACAAACATGATTTTACCATGTCTCCTCTGTAGTGTGGCTAGGGTATGTTTCCACCACGCTAAGATGGCGAGCTACGTTGCTATGTAATTACGTCAAAATGTCCCGGATGTCCGTCTAAGAGAATGTAGGCTCATTTCAGCTAGCAGTTCCATGTCTCTTGTGCAGATCTTCTCTTAAACAGTAACATGTCCAGGATGACAACAAAGCTGCGTACAGATGCATTACAGTCTGGGATATGTTCCGTTATCACCTGGAGCTTGTCAGTTTTGTTAGCTAGCGAGCTAACCATCACAACAGTTGGAAGAAACGGTTAATATCTCCATCGTTTTCTGTCTGCCTTACCCTGTCCTGCATTCCCATCTCTTTCTTTTCAACTCCAAGTGTTATTTCCCTGATAATCTTGAATTTGGAGAGCATTATCAGTTGATCTTGGTGGTAAATAAGTCTCGTTGCTGTGGAGACTCACCATAACAGGTCTTAAAAAAGCAGCGGTCAAAGTCTTCTTGGACAACCCAAATTAAAAGCTCATGTCTTAAAAAAGATGCCTATATTATAAAAAACACAACAGTCAAGACTGAGCTACTACAGTTTGCAGCCACCGAGCATTCCAGAATGTTATTGATGTTATATGAAATAGTTGTGGTAGATGCTAGCAAAGGACATATGTTAGCTCAGGTTTTAAACTTGGCGATAGAACAACTTTTTTAAATGTGTTGACGAAACGGTGCATAAATTGTGTTAAAATAATTCCTGAACTTGTATTTTTATCACCTCCATTTTCTTATCTAAGCAGCATTAACTTATAAACTAATAAAGCAAACTAATATTCTCCATCTTTTCAAATAAAAATCCAACCAAAGCAAAACACAAATGTCAAATAAGATGTAACTTTAGAAGATTGTATTTGAAGTTACTATATTTATTACATTTTTGTTATGAAAAAAGTTTTGTTTACAAACAGTTAATATGTTTAGAAACAATTACTTGTTTTGTTCTCTTATAAGCAGTTTAGTTATTCAAGTTTTTGCACTTACAGAAAAAGAAACTAAAAAGTTTAATTTTAAGAATGTTTTTTCTTTTTCATAATTATTTCTGCTCTTTAATACAGCAAATGGCCTTCTTATCTGATTACTTGATTAATTCAAATAATATTCATTAGAATATTTGATTAGCTTAATATTCGTAATCAACAAACGAAAGCATTTCTGATATTGAAAGTTAAAATCAGCCAAGGAAAGGACAGATTTATAGTTTGTTTATAAATGTCAGAGCACACACACCAAAAGAGACAAAGACTTTTATCAAGCCTCCAGACATGTATGAGAGATCGTTTACCAGCTTCGTCGATGATGCTGCTTGTTCCAATTGTAGTTCATCATCATGAAATGTGACTCTATTCAGTTAAAAATGTTTCTTTTTCTGTATTCCTTTCAGATATAGCTGGTCTTACGTCTCCTTTCTGTGTCTATCTCTTCTGTTACAGACAAGGAAGGGCTATGGAAAGACTGTGATAGAGATTAATACTCCCAAAATTGATCAGGTTCCAATCATGGATGTCATGTTGACTGACTTTGGGGATCCCAACCAGAAGTTTGGGTTCGAGGTTGGACCCGTCTGCTTCCTCGGCTAAAGATAAATGAATAAATAAAAGAAGGACTTGATGGGGACAGCAAAGAAAGTCAAGTTGAGACATTCTGGGTACCACCAAACCCCTTTTTTTTACCCCACCCCCGCTTTTCTATGCCACATGCAAGTTTTGAATAAGAGATGGTGTAGCAAACATGTCTTTCCATGTATGTACATGTAACCCAGGAAAATACTTGTTGCCCTTGTAGGGCTTGAACCACATGACTAAACCACGTCGAGGAGCAAAAGGTGAAGGACTTTGGAAAGCGTGGCAGAGGAAGGTGAATCGGAGGTAGCCAAGAGGGGGGGTCAGGCGACATAAAGGGGAAATTGATCTCCTCTCTGGATTCTCCTGGTGCTGTATGAAAATGACTACAATGGTGCTTGATCAAAACACAAAAAAAAGTATATAGAGGTGCTAAGAAAGAAGGTGTATTTTGATAATTATATAAAAAAAAGAAAACTGTAATTATTATTTTGTACAATACTGTTATTTCTGAATCCACTTTCAAAACTTGCATGTGTATCAGATTCTGCTTCTGGCTCTTTAGTTTCAAAGTTGGTTCAAAGATATACAGTGTAAGTTAAAGACATCATTATATCAAATAAATTTATAATTCTGGTATTTTTCTTTTGTTCAGCCCATTTTGTTTACTTGTAATGAAGCAAATAAAAGTAAGCATTCAAACAATTCTCTATTGCTAATTAGACTGTATGGCCTTTGTATATATTGACAGTCCAGAGCTTGAGGTTATTTGCTGTTTTCATTGTGACCATCGGTGAAACAACTAGAAGTATCACACCAGCATCTCCCACTAATGTTGTGATCCTGTGCTTGTACAAAGCAGGTCTGACATCCAGTTTTACTTTATTTAATTCTATTTGATGTTTTTTTTTCTGTTTTTTTTTTTTTGACAGGCTTTTTTTTCCTTTTGGTCGTATACCTCAAACTTTCTTGATAACCTTTAAGATGCAAGGATGCTATGCCCTGTATATACCTTGGTTAAGCAATTAAGTTTATATATTGGTGGGGTGGGGATTTTTTAAGAGAGAAAAACGTAAACTGTTAGACATCCACTGTTCAAATCCTTCTGTGAATGCAATGAGAAGCCCTCGCGGTAACCCATTTTTGTAACTAAAATGAGAAAATGTTTTAATGTGCTTTTTATAGTTCATTTAAATATTAAAAACTGGATTCTACACAACAGTGAACTAAATGTGTCAATGGTGTGTGTAAGATAATCTTGTAGGGAATCGGCATACTGTACATGTTTTAAGTCAAAGATATGTTTCTCGACTACGAGTCTGGGCTGGTGCAATTCCATCTCTTGAAACCAATAAATAAGATCTTGCTGTAAATTTCATTTCATTATGAAAACATGAATAAAATGCCTTCTTTCAATTCTCTCAGGTAAATGAGAAGTCAACTAACCACCTTATTTATTTAAATGTCCCTGCATTTGGTGCTTTTGTTGGCCGTTTCTCACCATGTCTATCTTTTAATAGACACATAATTCCAATAAATCTGTTGACCTTCATTAAAGTAAAGTGAACTATTAAGGTTTTAACAGCAAAGATATGAAAGCCTTCAGCATATTTCATAGATGTGAGAGGTTTCTTTGTACCAAACCCAAACTGAGGTATGGGTTGGAAAAGGTCTTGAATAACTCAAAAGTATAGTTATGTTGGAATATATATATATATAAAGACAACAAAATGCAATTCTAAGCTATTCAAGTGAAGATTTTCTTTAGTTTTCTAACCTATATGATGATTGATCCATAAAATGCTCCTTTCACATGAACAGCAGCGAAAATGTAGCTGCAGAAACTCATTTTTATGATATGACATGAATCAGAGTATTTTTAAACCAAGTCATCCAGTGCATCTCCCAAATATATCCCAGTAAGTGTCTTTGGAGGCTGGTACAACATTGGCAAATGCAGCTTCATTGCCCCAGAGAGACTAATATGCCAATTTCATAAGATTATTTGTGAGATGCTGTCAGGTGTATATTGAGGAAAAAACATGCAGGAAACAAATGTTTTTTTAACCCTTTAACATACCTAGATGGGTTCAGTTCCAACACTAGCAGCGACTAAACTGAAATGGATCAGGCAGAGACAATATATTCACTAACATCATGGTACTACAGTAAACATACATTGTGTCATGTGTATAAAATAGACAGGTCCTGTTTTATGATTGGACATAAACACTTTTCTTTTTGTAAGAGATTCACACATTTGTGCTGAGATTTAAGAGCCTGAGAGCAAGTTAGCCACAATCTCAAGTTAGCTTCATTGTTGCCAACTAAGGGAATCTGTCGCTATATTGAGCAAGTTTTCCGAGCCCTCTAAAGACTTTTAGAACAGCCAATAGCTACTTTACTTACTGAAGAGTTAACAATATTGTTTAGCTTACTGTTGTTAGTTTAGCTGTCATGAATTCCACCAAACAGGACTGCCAATCAGTACAGTCTTCCCATACAAAAACCAGAGCATGCAGCTAAGATTGTCTGGTTAATAGCCCACATTGAAATCTTGGATTGATTGAAAACATCCAGGCCTAATACCCAGAGAAAAGCTGCTGGGGATGCCAAAAGAACTCCCATATCTTTTTCCATTTTCATATATTTAAATTAAAAAAAAGAAGAAAATGCTCAAGGCAACCGCAAGGGGGGCACTATATAGTTGATTGCGGCTGTGGAGCTGCGGGTTAGGGACCCCTGATCTACACCATATGCTGTAATGTAGGCATTCGTGATGGAGTCATATGTTGACACTCCCATATCGATGCGGGACAAGCATTACAAAAAAAGCATGTATGTCACCATTACTAACTATTATGGCCTACTTTTTTTTTTTTTTAGCAGAAAAGACACTTTTAAGAAAAGTCCATGTCGTATGAGACAGTCTCACATTGTCACGTTCATTTGTATGGCTTTGTGTCATCACGTGTATCAAACATTGGAATGATGTATGTCACTCCTCACTTTTTTGTGTGTGTCTAGGAAATGTCTAGAAAGATGTTTGATCTTATTTTGTAGTGATTTATCTTTCAGAGCTCAGTAATACATGATCTTTTTCAGAGTGAAAAACAGAAGACAGAACCGGCCTGTATGAGGCGTCAGCTGCTATCACGAGTGCCTATCTCACAATGTTAAAGAATCCTTCAAAACCTTCCTGGATCCAGATGTTGATCCGGATCGCCTCTAAAATCTAATAATTTATTCATCTTCCTGTTCTGGACATATCCTGAAAATTCCATGCAAATCTATCCATAACTTTTTGAGGTTATGTTGTACACAGACAAACAAACAACCAGACAGACAGATAAACGCCAACGAATACTTAATCTCCTTGGTGAATATAATAATGACTTTTTACTTGGCAGTAATTTCTGGCATCATTAAATAAATTTACATAGACCACTTTTCATCCAATCAAACGTCCAATCAGAGTAAACAACACAGTTCATAAGAAAGAACTTTATATCAAATTGAGGGGGGAGGGGGGTGTTTTAAACCTTTTCAAGATCAGATCGGCAGGCAAAAATAAGCAGGAACACATTGATTCTGATAATTTTCTGTTTCTGTGCATGGTTGAACCACGTGAGGCTTACGTGACGAGATTTCAGGCAAGACTTGGAAAACAGCGGCATCTTCACAGAACGGGACTGTGGCTAAACAAAGGGTTAAAGATTACTGAGTATCTTGCTGGTTAAAAGGTTGAAGATAAAATAGGAAAACAGGACTTTTTCTGGAAAGTTGGCACTGTACAGGTCCAAAGTGTCCAAAAACGATCATATTAAAGTCCATCATTTAACTTGGCCTTATTTCCACATAAAAATGTCGGCTGGATTCTCAGATGAGATGGATTTCCATCGAATAGTTGGAATATTTGTCCATGTAAACGTGGCTATTCTTTTCGACAATGCAAAGCTGAATGACAAATGCTGATCTGTAAAGTTTAGAAATAAAACATAATTGTTTGCAGTCTTCATATGATGCTAAGGTAAATTAAATTGTTAGCTTTAGCTTGTTTCACACAGATGTGAATAATGTCATTCTATCCATAGAAAGCAGAGACACGCTGTATGATCCAATGCAGGCTTGTGTTTGCATCATGATTGTTCATCTTAAGAATTCCCTTCATTTATCCTGAAAGTCTGCAGTTTTGTGTACAATTCCATTTCAATTTGCAAGTTGACAAATCACTAATTCCTCTCTCCTTGAAATCATGCGTGGGAGGAAAAACAGGCCTAATTAGTATTCACTCCTCCGCCTTGTGAAACAAACGTTAGTAGTGGCCTGCGTCACTTCAAAGGACTGACCAGCTCAAAAACCTTTTTAATTTCAGCTTGAATGGTGCAGAAAAAATCCTCATAATAAAAACTGACAATCCTTCCAAGGAAAGGCAGGGGAACAGACTTTGTGTTCCTTTTATGTCTCTTTTTTTAGTGTTGGGCTTTGTACAGAAGCAACCAAAGAGAATGCTCAGAAGGAAAACACTGGAGACACGCACCCCTTTGCAAACTTGCTTTCCCTTCACCAACACCTTGTTTGTTTCAGAAGATCACATTTTTTATTTGTATGTATATAATGAAAGCAATCATACTTTCCTTAGATGCTCTCAAAGATTATAGTAATAATGTCCTTCATTATCATATAAATGGTATTTATTCTGGGTTTGCAGATGTAAATACTGTTGTAGATCCTTTAAAGACAAAAAAGCATACTGTCAGACATTTTTAAGTTTTCACAAGAGATCAATGAAAAAACAAACAAATGCCGCTTGACTAACGTAATTATTAACACGTAGTGTTGAAATAACAAAACAAAATGTTTTTTATATAACTTAATCCAAGATAGGGTCACAAGTAAGCTGAAGCCTCCCAGCAATTAGCAATTTTAATCTATTCAGTTAGCACATTCGCTGCCGCAGACGTTTTTTTCTAATCCTTTTTCTAATCCTTTAACTTCCAAAGATGTTAGAAGACATCCTCTGGAAAGCCTCATGGAAAGCCCATTAGGGCAGCTGCATGTCTAAAACCTAAAATGCGAACACACTCTGGGTCTTAAGGCCATGAGAGCCATTTTTCACTTCCTCCATGAACATCAGACTGTGCCATCACTCGTCCGCAATCAACTGAAACTGTGGATCCTTGCTTGTGATTGGCCCAGTCGCTTGCCAACCTGGTATAAAGCCAGGTTGTTAGCGAACATTCAGGGCAGCAGTGTTGGTTTGGCATTTGGTGGTTACAGCTTGCTTTTCTGCTACTGAGACTGTTTGGTTTATATTTTCTGTAACTACGGTTTAATGTAGGCTTTGTGGTAGACTGTGACTTTTTTGTTGTAAGGTTGTGATTGTCATTAGTTGACCCACCCATTTAAATAAACTCATTTTATTTATACCAATTAATTTTCTTTCGCCTTTACTGTTGCTCCCCCTTTCCCCTCGCTGAGTTGGGTTTGTAACACATACGCATGGCCATTTCGGGCCCCCATACCTGTTGTCCCGGAATATTCTGATGAATCAAAGTGCTCCAAAACGTTGGTATATGACTCTGTTTGACTGGCAGCCAGTGAGTTCACCATGCATGTGTGTCTTTAGACGGTGGGAGGAAGCCAGAGTGTACACTGACAGCATGCAAACTGCATACAGAGTGACCCCTCTTTGAACCTCCCCCCAGCCTAGGCTCATACCAGCAACCATCTCACTGTGAGGCTGAGCTAAACACCTCATCACCATGCAGCCCGATAAACCAAAAACATTGTTAAGATGTCAAAACTTCGCCGAGATCTGAATGGAAACACAAATGATTATTTGATCCAAGCTCATCTTAGTGTCTCCAGTCATAGTAGAGTTACACATTGCTTAATGTTGTACAGTTCTACAGGCAGGATTGCTACATCGTAGATGGAATGTGGTTGTAAATTATTGTAACTTTATTTGTCTGGATCAGGGTATAAAATATCACATACGACTCAGAGGATCGCACAGAGAGAAAAAATACCAAGAGTATAAAACTCATTTCACATGTCTTTGAAAGGAGGCGTTCCTCAAGATACATCTTAAAGTTAACTTGGAGACAGAAGAAATTTTTCTAACCGGTAGATATTCTTTAATCCCTTGGATGACTTTGGAGTAACAGAAACTGCATCTGAAACAAAAATATTAACAACTTTTTCTGTCTTTGACTTTTAAAACTATGTAGAAGCTTCCATTTTTCTTCAATCAAGGTCAAATCCTTCAGGAATAGATGTTAAATATTTTCTACTATATTCAATCCCGCCCAAATTTATTTTTTCAGCAAACAATTCACTGCATTGTCAATCTTTTCTTAAGATGGATAAAAATTCTGCCAGATTTATACACTATATTGATTAGAAGTTATCTGAAAAAATCTTTTATAAAAATAATTTTAATTATTTAAAGAACACAAATCATGTTCAAATCAATATAATAAATATTATAAACATCCTGAAACCTAATTTAATGAAATCATATTTAATAAAGAGAGAATAAAGAGAGAAACCCAGTTGTTTAATCTAACTATAAGGGTTACTACTATGAACCTATTGTACTATGGACTGAGAAAGCTTTACTATAACCTCACTCTAAAACATAAATATGATAGTTAATCTTGCTTCTGTTACTTTGGGGCTTTCTACCCGCTGTGGAAAATTTGCAGCAGCTTTTTAAAGACATCCTCCTTCATTTCCTAATTCATTATAAATCTCTTCAATTCCCAGTTACTTGTTCCATACTGCACCATCTTAACCAGTTACATGACCAACTATATCATGCCTGGAGACGCATAAATGTAAAAAATATGGAAACATCTGAAAAACCGCAAGAAAGCATAAAAACTTTTTTAGCAATAATTTTTCATGTTTCTTTTAGTGGATTTCTGTTGCGATATTCAGGTTTTGCACCATTACGTGTGTGATGGAAACACAGCTAGTGAAGCTCAACAGCATTGCAGTGTTTTATTCTGTTATGTGCCCAAATTAATGTGAGAATGAATAATGACTGCATGTTTAACTACAAATATGTATTTAGAGATTTGCTTCTCCTCTGCCTGATGTGCAATTCAGGATCTCCAGCACTTAGCCATTATGACCACTTCTGACACATATTCCAGACTTTAGATAATGAAGTCTATCCAATCTAATAAATACTGCATATTCATGTTTATTTATCACTTTTAAGTCACGTTGGATAAAATCATTCTCATGTAATAAAGACACAGAGGTACGGTGAGTAAAATCACTTTACTTCTCGGTTTTTAAAACAAGACTGATTTTACACCCTTTTTAATGATCTTATTATAATTTCAGGTTCATAATGTTTGAATTAATTTATTTATTTATTTATTTATTTATTTTTTTTGCAATTAGTGATAAAAAGTGAAACGAACTAGAATGTCAGCAGCAAATCAACACAACCTCCAGGCTTAAATGCAGGAGGCTGATGAATCACCATGTTTTGCGTGACTTAATTTTACTAAATATACTCATTTTGTTTTCAACTTTAACAAGATTAAGCTTATTCATGATGTCCCACAAATAAATACAATGTAATTAAAAAGGCTTTAATTAAATACATTTTAAACTCTGCTAGAGAAAGAGAGACAGAGATGCTATTTGGACTGGATGAAGTTATTTGAGGAACTTTATTGTCATATCAGCACACATTCACATGTTTAGCTTTCCAGGTCAGGCCCTTGGTTAAGTGCACACCCAGATACCGGGAGCTGGAGACCACCTGCTGTTAACAGCTAAGGTGAGTTTACATTAGTGGAAGCTCTGCGACTGGGATCCAAGATTAATTTTAAAATCAAGTTAATATACCCTTATAAAAGATTAATAGTTTAATTAATAATTAATAGTTTTATTTGAAAATATCTGAAACCAAGTCAGGGTAAAAGATGGGCAGTTAGAAAATTCATTTAAAATTTACTCTGAGTAAGTTTCTGTCCTCATCCTGTGGCCTGTCAATCACCTGAGGTGGCATCTAATGTGTCCAATCAGATTTTAGAAGTGACCTTTGCTGGCCTGGCTACCTCTCTGCTCTCTCGATCCAACCACTGACATGTCATTCATTAAAATTCCCTAAACTTCTGCTACATGTCTCTACTGTACGTTTGCAGAAGGAAACACCTGCTTAGCTGGGGCTTGTACACCTCCATATACACTCTTCATTATTCCTATAATTCACCAACCCAAGGCATTATAAGCAGCATGCGGGCAAAGCGTTCAGTCAGCACAAACATAGAAATTTAGAGATTCATATCAAATCACAATCGTGACTCTCAACTCTATGCAGTTCTTGGAGACACACCTCAGAAATCTCAACATCCCACCACGAGGTGGTTAAACACCAAAGAATAAACTTGTTTATTCCCACCTACCAGGATAACATCTGTACATAAACAAGTTTGTGTTGAGACGATATCTGCTTCAAGGTAAGTTTATATTCTGGTTAATTAGCAAGTGTTGTTAGCCTGGTGCTAGTAGGTTCTCAGGAGAAGATATGTAGAGGCTGATTAGATGCTGCATGGCTCAAAGATTAAATTACTCTCACAACAACTGCTCAGCTCTCAGACAGACAGAGTGCAGTAATGGTTGAGCTCTGACCAGACAATTATCCAAGGTAATGTCTCCACAAATTATTTCAGAAAAGCTGCTGAAGGATTTTCAGTGGTTAAAGAGAACTTTAGCTTTTTTTGCCAAGTCTGTTTCCAGCTAATAAAACATCAGCTGTTTTCTTGAAAACATTGTGATGTGTTTCTTAAACATATTGATGGTAAAAGAGAATTAGAAACAGAGAAGTTGACCTTATAAAAAAAAAAGATGCCAGAAGTTGCTTACAAAAAATATTATGACTTATTTTAATTTATTTATACTCAATTCTAAACATGCATAGGGAGGGAACATTTGTAGTGTTCAAAGACTAGACCCTCCCAAGCAAATAGACAACATGTAGCCGTGGCAGAGTTTAAACCTTTATTTTCACTTTTACGGCTGGAGAAAACAGCAGTGTTGACTTACACCACCGGGAGGGCTGGAAACCAACAAATCCTATATATCCCATATCATTGACCAGAAATAGTAAAAACCAAATATGACACAGCAAGTCATTCAGTTAAAAGTATAAAAAAATACAAGCAGCAAAACAAAAAGAAAGAAAATACAAAAAGAAAATCAAGAAAAAAAAACCTGTACTTGTTGGAGGGAACCAACCAGTACAGAAAAAAAAAACAAAGTCCAAGCCCAAATCCTTACACTCACAAGTCTCCCGTATGTGCTCGATGAGGGGTATCTCAAAGTGATGTCGCAATCCAGATGTCAGAACAGATTGTAGTGCTAAGGCCCCATCCACACATCTACTACTGATGAGACACCTTAATGAGACACCACGAGTTATTCAGTTTCGGTTGCAGTCATCCAAGAAGAAGTCCAGAGGAGGCTGTGACAGCTGGAGGACAAAGGGCAGCAGTGAGCAAACACTGGAAAGAACCACTGAAGTATCATGCAAGATTCCCAGGGTGAAAAAGAACTGACGTCCCTTTTAACTCACGGTACTGAAGCCTCAATGAAAAACTATATCTCCAGCTGATCCGTCATGATCCGAAGCAGGCTGTAGCTGTTGTTGGGGTCAATCCTCATCAAGTAGCCAGCTGAATCCTCATCCATGCTGCCGCTACTAGGATTCCTTCCCGTGATGATGTCTTCCCCTCTCCTCGCTTCCCACTTCCCTATGTTCTTTTATAGGGCTGGAAGAACGTTTGTTCTTGTTCCCGATTGCTCCCAGCTGGGTGCCATTAGCCAGCATTTAAGTCCAGTCAATTGAGAGCCATCCTTTCCAACAAAAAACCAGACAGTCTACAGTACACCAAAACACATAGTTCGTACAAGACAGTCACAAGGCAAATCAGTATTTGACACATTCTGTCCATCTTTTTTATTCTTGTAATACATATTTCAGTACCAGATATGTACCCAAACACAGCAATACTTACTGCTGGAAACTGTGAGTGTTTGAAAGCTAATGTCAACCTGGCACACCTGATTCAAATCAAATGGATCCAATGGCTTATCAAGATCTGCACAGCAATTCATTTAGTTGAATCTGGTGTGCTGGAGCAGGAAGACATGGAAAACTTCCAGGACGAGAGCCAAAGTTCCCCACCCTGCTCTAAAGGTCAATTGATGCTGAATGTAGAAAACATTTATGCAGTTTAACACAGAAAATGGAGTGAAACCACTGGAAATCCTTCAAAAAGCTCTCAACAAGCAACAGGAGCAAACCAGAAAAGGAGAAGAAGAGGAATCGATCAAAGAGTCATTCATTCATTTTTTGTACGGGTTCATCCAATCCATGGTCACAGGGAAGCTGCAGCCTGGGACACCCTGGACTGGTCTCCCGTCCATCACAGGGCAACACAGAGAGATAAGTACCACTCAAACTCCAAGAGACAATGTAGAGCAACCAGTCAACCTAGCATGCATGACTTTGGACAGTGGGAGAAAGCAGGAGTACCTGGCTGTAGAAGTTGAGAAGAAAATCACCAGCTGGTGGTTTCTCAAGACAGGCTGTGTGAACATGTCCACAACTACAGACATCAACTGGCGTGAAATGCAGAAGTGAAGTCTGAATTCAGTCGTGCCCACTATTGAATGAAGCGACTTAATTATTATGGCAAAGTAAAGGCACATGGAAGGTTAAAGTCCCCATTCATGTACATTATGGGCCTTTTCAATCTGTACCCAGTGACAGTAAGTACAAACATAGCTAATTGGTTCGATGATGCTAGACAGTGGCCTCCAGTCACAGATGATGGTAAATTATCTGTGATATTTGTGTTTACTTATGGGAAAATATTCAGAAAGTATATTGAGCTAAATGTAAAGGATGGCAACGGTGGCATTTGATTTAAAGTCATTTAATCATTTTCTTGCACTACACATTTGATAAGTTATTCTTTGCTTTTTATAGGCATTCAGGAATATTTCATACATCGCCTGGCATCAGATGATCAACAAAATGCCAACTACAGGTCACTCAGTGAGGGTTGAAATTACGTGATCTCCAGATGGATTGGCCAAATACTACATATCCTACAGGATGAAAACATTACTGTTAGAGCATCTGTCCGATTCTCACAGACAATTAACAGTCACCATAAAGTTGAATTAATTCTGCAAAGATGGGCTGGAAAAGTTGTAAATGTAAACTGTGATTGCATGGCTAACAGAGAGAAGTGTTGCAGTCACACAGCAGGTGTACTGTACAAGATTAAGCATGTTGTGACACAAGCGTTACTGAAGTACCTTGTACAGACAGCGAATACAACCAGAATAGCACATGGAGTAATGACAGTACGAGGACTTTAGAAAAGAAAAAGTCTGGACTTTAATGAAGCTTTAATAACACTCAAAAACTAGTTATATTTCATTACATGCTGTTGCATTCAATATAAATTGGATTAAACGTAACAATGTATTAAGTGGTTAACCTGTTAAATAAAATTGTAAGCAAGAATAAGAGGTATAATTTTTCTTTTTTTTTTTTTTTTTTTTTTTTTTAACCTGTCTTGTCCAGCATTGTTGCAGGCAGAATGATTGTCTGGCTGCTGTT
>JBAMHX010000020.1:18329201-18339493 GCA_037177515.1 Pseudomugil tenellus
TTTATTTTCAATGATACCCACTAAACCATCTGCCAGTTGGTTTAAGTCTCTGGACTCTTACATATCCAAGTTCCTTTAGAAAAACAAACCATCACGTATCAGTCTAAAAACTTTACAGCAGGTATAATTTTTCTTAAATGTTGTCCAGGTCTAAATATGACATTCCTTTGGCATCCCCTTTTTGGTGAGGCACGGGCAGAAAACACAATCTTCTGTCTATATACAAAAGGAGAAAGAAATATGGGATTACATTTGCAATAACAATTTTATAAAAGGATTTTGCCAAACTAACCAAACTTAGTTTATGTTCATATACCATGTGCAAGTTTGGGTATGATTGTTTGGTCTGTGATCAGGGAAGTGTATTGGACATTCCTTAAACAATAAATAACAAAACCTGTACTACGTGACATGACCAAACAATAAATCTTCACTCTTGTGTATCATTAGCTATGTCACAATGTGCTAGTGTTTTTTTAAACACTTCGACATTACTTTACAACACTAAAGAGATTACGGTACCAAAAGTCCACTGTGGCTGGACAGCTAACGTTAGCTGGGTAGCCAACGTTAGGTGGACATATAACAAGTAATGAAACCCTAGGCAATTATGAGATCAAATACTATTAACCAACACTCACCATGCTGTTATGATTTAGAAAAAAATTCCTTTCTGTTGATGTTTTTCACCCACATTTGGCAAACTTCTTGATCCTTAGCGTGGCCACAAAATTGTAGCAGACTGTATGGTAACAGGCAGGGGCACACTTGGTGTGGCACAGGCACAATATTTCACATTCGTTCTTCTAAAGTTGGATTTTTACACCACTGTTGGTGTAGTTGATTACGGAACATGTATTCCCACTTGACACTGTAAAAAAGTAGGATAGGATAATATAAAAGCAAAAATTCCACATACAAAAAACATGCAAACTGAAGGTAGGCGTAACACTCCAGTAATGGCGGCTGGGTTACTTCCAGCTAGTTTCCTTGGATTAGTCTATAGGAGAAACCCCCTGAAGCTTGGTAGAGCCGAATGGTGCTGGAGAGAGTATAGTAATGGAAAAGGATTATTAGAGAGCACAAGGGGCTCTCTACAGGAGGGCAATGAAGTGTTCTTTGGGGGCAATCCATCTAACAACCATGTGAGAGTCAGGAGAAAAGAAGATGAGAACCAAAATCCACCTTAGAAATATTGGTGAGAATCTAGAAAAAGTATAGTAGTAGTATATTAAGTAAGTATATTATAGGAAGAAGGTACACTTTAACCTAAAAATCTAATTTTCTTTATTTAAATAACTTGGATGTTCATGTGTCATTTCTGATTAATATACTGATTCCATCAATGGAATAGATGTTTCCCGGCTAAAATATAAGTTTTTATTACAAACCAGCATGAATAAGACCCAGTTAGTTCATATTCAGTGAGAATTTTCTTCCCAAACCGGGCGAGGTTGTGCACCTGATGTGTTTCTTTAAAAGTCACATTTTCTCACTACCTCAGTCAGCGGCTGAATAAAACTATCCATTCTACCCATCCTCAGGAAAAAAGCAGAGGCTGCAACTGTTGGTGTAATTCTTTTCTACGTTAAGCCTGCCAGCCTTAAATGTTCGATCAATCATTCAACCCCACGAGAAGAAATCTCTGCTTGGCTAGTGTCTTAAGAGCGAGCTGCAAGCTGCCCCTAATCAAAAACCCAATAAGGAAATGGCTTAAATTTGTTGTTTTGGTCTTCAGAACAAAAACAAAGTTCTAACTTCTGACGGAGCATGTAACAGGCTTTAGCGTGTACGTAGCTGGCCCTCTGTGTTTGGTTCAGTCAAGTGAGTTCAGTCACGTGATGCAGTCCAAATGTTGCAACTGCAGGCTCATGTTTAGCCCATCTGCTGATGCTGGAAGGGGAGGATACAGGTTTAAATCCTGGCACTGAGCAGCATGTCCTCCATTGGTCCAGTTATAGAAATATCTGGAAGTGATGATGTAGTACGGCTTAACTAAACTTTTCTGTAACATGCAGCTAAAAACAAACTCAGAATTCAGACAAACTAAGTGATTACTCTGTAGCAGCATCACTGGTTTTTATTGGATGCTTTGTGATTTTTTTGTTAATAAGACCTATTTAGGTGTTGCATATCACATTCATTCACACAGTTGTAGTTTCACAGGCAGGATTTTTCTGATAGAAGCCAATAATCACCATTAGGTCTGACATTCAGAAAGACATTTAACACTGCCGGCAAATCCGACTATTCCTTCCACAACTGTCCCATATCAGATTTTCTTTATCACAGCCTGAATAGCACAAATCCAATTTTGTCAAATCAGTCCCAGACACTTTCATAAGTTGTAGCGAATCAGATCCGTATCTGTTGTTTTTCTCCAGCAGAGCGATCAGGTCCCAGTTCATCCCGCATGCCGCACACATCTGACCAGTGGATTCAGGCAGCACTTTTCTTCATGCTGCTTCTCCCTCTTTAGCAGCAATGTTTCCTTTCTTATCATACACCTTTTTCTATTGTCCGCATGCTTCAATAAGAAATTTTCACTCAAATTAAGTGAAATAACTTTTTTTTTGTCAGTGGTTGCCATGGTGATTCCAGGTATTGAGGTCCATTGAGGATGACTTTTCAGTCTGGTTCTTAACTCTGTAAAAAAATACTCAGATGATTGAACCGTGTCAAAGCTGCTGTTCTGGAAGACTTTCAGACAGAGTTATTTGATCCTCCTTCCTTTCTCCTTATCAGCTTTAAAATAGTTTAAATCTTACACAGACGTAAAACAATCCATAGCAAAACTGTATCAATAGGTGTGTCCAATGAGGACAAGTCTATTGATGGTAAAAAAAAAAGCTAATAAAAATACACTGTATGTCTACAAGAGGGGTTCAGTTATGGAGAAACTACAGTGAAGACATGAAAACATGTCAAACTATTAGTGGATACCAAAAAATAATCAAATTATAAGAAATTATAATAATATAATATATATTAATTATTATATAATAATAATAATTATAATAAGATTTGGTGAAAACAATTTATTTTGTGTATTATGATTCATTATGGTTGTGTACTAATAATAACAACAATATTCATCCTATTAATGATAATAGTACTGTGCTAAATATTGAGATTCTGTGAAGGTAAAAATAAGTTAACATGGGTACTAATAGTTGCAAACGTAGCATGACAAATATTCCCCCTCATCCTGTATCATGTTCAAACTCTGCTTTAATCTTCTATTTGATGTTAACTGTAATTGGTTTTACATTTTAGTTTGAAATAAGATGCAACAAAACAAAAACATAATAATGATAATAATTGACTATCTGGATGCTTGGAAGCTGAGAGCGGTCGGCTTTACATATTTTTTTTACATTTTTCTCGTGATAACTGGATGATTTATCTCATCAACTTACTTGATATAACAGATTATTCAATGCTGGATCCCATGTGGGCTGGAGCTGCTCCTAGTCCATCACAGGACCAAAACAGAGACCTACCATCATTCAGACTCACATTAATTCCTAATGAGACTCAAATCAGCGTCTCATCACATCATCTGACTGTTGGAGAAAGAAGCGAGACAACCCACACAGGGTCCTCCCAGATCCCTATTTCTTGCGCATTTATTGGAATTACGCAGGAATTAAATAGACTTATCTACATGAATAACTAATACTGGCATTTACTGAGTGTGTTTGTGGTTTACTGGGAGCAATGCTGGTTGCTACTGCAGGAATGAGGCCCCTCCATTAGCTCCTCTTGGTGCAGCAGTCCATCTAAGGAGCTCTGCAGGGCTCTGTGTTTGGGAGGTTTGGTCAGGAAGGGGGGGTTCCTGCAGTGTTAATGAGAGCTGTTCAGTAATGAGATGGCTCATTACAGTCAAGCCAGCTACAGATACAAGTTAGGGTCAGATGCTGGAACATCCATCACTGATCAATAAATCTGATTTTACTTTTATCAAGTCAGAAAAAGGCTCAGAATCTGATTTTTAAGTTTCACTAATAATTTATTCACAGAAGTACACATTTATATGACACCTTTAGCACCTCCCCAGCTGTCACTGTGTCTATTTTATCAATTAAATCTTAATCATTAAAAACCCAACCC
Source organism: Pseudomugil tenellus (assembly GCA_037177515.1). Taxonomy (NCBI): domain Eukaryota; kingdom Metazoa; phylum Chordata; class Actinopteri; order Atheriniformes; family Pseudomugilidae; genus Pseudomugil; species Pseudomugil tenellus. The sequence goes on from JBAMHX010000020.1 coordinate 18,333,315, forward strand.
ATGAAAAAGCATTAAGAAAAGTCCCGTTTTTTAAATATGAGGTCTTTATTTGTCTCTTTCACAAAAATATATATAAAAGAAGGATCCACATTTTAGAGATATTTACTGTTTATAACCATGTGACATGTCATAATTCTTATTGTATAATCTTCTGCTTTCTGATGTCCATTAAGGAGCAGAAGACACAAATCAGATTGTGTCCTACAGAATTTTGAGCAAAGTTTTTATCATAAAATGATGCAAAATGTCTGAGAAGCTACATGTATCATATATATCACACTGGGTTCTAATAGTTTAAGATGTGTAATTCTGAGCCAACTGTAATAAATGATCTAGTTTTCAACAGGAAGAAGTCAACATTTCCAGATAACACGAAAATAACTAGTTATCTTAATATAATGATAAAACCACAATAATAGCTGAGCAAGATTGCTCCTGGTGATATGATTTTGCTGGTTAAACATGTTTAAACACAAAAAACTTTTTTCTCTTACATTTTGTATTTGTGTGATTTTAGGTTTAGAGTTCACACATGGGAGGCAGGTAAATGGTTTTAAAAAGGTTAATTAAATGGTTAAAATAAAAAAAACATCCAGTTACGGCCGATCCATCAGAGGGTTGACTTTCCCAGATCGCTGTCATTCATTCAGAAATAAACCCATTCATTTATCAGGCTGTCAGCATCAATTTTGTGCAGAAGTTGCTAAATTTAAACATGTGAATGTGTATTTTTTTGCTTCCACTTCCATCACCTGATGCAATAAAACATCTACTTGCATTTGGTAATTGAGTCTAAAGACTTAGTTGCAGCATGGGAGGAATGAGTGGTAACATGCAGCTGGAGGGGCTTCACACTGCTTTGGAAAGTGAGGGCAAAGGTTTGTTTGTGACAAGCTGGGAATGAGAAATGAGAAATGAGTCCACCCTGGTTCCTATAGACCTTTTTAAGAAAGGGTCAGTTCAAAACAATGAATGCTTCAGGGTGACTGGCCGGATTTTACTGCCTGGTCAGAAAATACTGACAAGTCAATTGGACGGGCAGAGTCACTGCTGAACATTATTTTCATTCAATGCGCCATTATGCTGGTAAAGGAGACAATAAACTTTCTTTTTGCTTATCTTCTGCTTGTTTTAGTCCATTTTCTTTTCGTTATAGGGTTTTTCCTCAATAAACCAAAGAACAGTCCTGTAACTATAAAGGATGAGCTGTTCTCCAGGCTTCTGACTGCGATCAGTGGATGCTATCATTGCTTGTTTTTTCATGGGGAGATATTAAATAGAAAACTTTAAGGGAGAGTTTGCAACTAACTTCCAGTCTGCTGGATGTAGCTTTGGATCTAACAGCTGCATGAGAGCAGTATTGATCTTTTCTTCCAACCTTTTGCAAGAGAAAAAAGGTGTGTGTTTCCCATTATTGCATACATGCCGCTTTAAAAAAGAAAGCTGCAGACATGTATTATTATATCCGAACAATGATGATTGTTAATCTGCTCCTGCAATACCTCACCAGGTATTTGCATTAATATCTCAGTGGTTATCATAAGGTAGATGATGACTGCCAGAAGAGAAGCACGTGATACTTTTCTTAATTTATTACAACAGTCAGAAGACTGCAGGTGTCGGTCGATTGCAGAACTTCTTGGTGAAACAACCCCAGACTGCTGGGAGGGATTTTGTGGATAAAATGACACTCCTCCGGATGCTGTATTTGCTCTTGTTGTTCATCTTTTAAAATCGTCAAGTGGACTTCAAGGTCACAATTAAAAGGAGGAGATAAAGAAATGGAGAGAGTGATCAGAGAGGTGCAGCAAGCGATTGTGAATAAGCCCTACGGCACATGCCAGGGCTTCCCTTGTTAGAAAACCTGAGAGACTGTCAGCATCGGATCCACAGGGACCCCTAACAAAGCTCATCCCTTCAAAGACACTTCCTCATTTGAATAAGTTCAGATGAGTCCTGTCCTGCGCTTTCTCATCTCTTGCACTTGATATTGTAGGCGGTGCATGGTTGTGAATCTCGAGCAGGACAACACACTCTCAGACCTTCCTATCAATAAATTTTACTGCACATCCTGGGAAGCAGAGAGCCAATTCGCAATCAAGTAGCAGGGAAGAGGACAAGGGTGGAGCGTTTTTATCAGCCAAGGACAAGTGAGGCAAATCTTCCAGAGAAGGGAGGGCATGGAAGGAGAGATCTTCGCAGCGCCTGTTCAAACATTAAACAGGTAGATTTTCAAAGGACACTGTTTTAGTTGAAAGGGTCTCAGGAAAAGAGGATGGAGGAGCGTTACAGAGAGACGATAGGCCTCCACGTTTATATTTAATTAATGAAGTTGAAACAAGGATGAAGGGAGGCATCTCAATGTAACAACACATCTCTGATAAATTATTGATGTTGCAGCAGGTAAACTGGCACCTGCAGCAATTTGTGCATTAGAGGCAAATATCTGTTTGTTTAATCAAACAGCATGGTTTGAAAAAGGCTGTCGGAGCTCGAAGACAGTGTTTGTTTTAGGTGCAGAGTTGGCATCTGGGGACTACATAGTCTTGTTTTAGTTGCAAACTGAAACCATAGCAACCACAACATGTTTGAACTGATTTAACTTTCCTAAGTCTAAATTGACTAAATTGTGATATTATTTTTGACATAATGAAGTCATCAGAATCAAGTATGTTTTGGTCAGTTAAGCAAATATTATTGCCTGAAGCCTGTTACCCTGTGACAAGCAAGAACTATGATCTCGTTCGCTAGGCCATCAGAGCATAATTACCTTTAATTTCCCAGACTTTATATTCGATATGAATTGTTTATCGTTTACCTTTATCATTGGTTTACATTTTCTGGTTGAAATTCTGGGACAAAATCATATTTTTTCACATTTTTATCTTCTCGTCTCTCTTTCTCTATCTGTATGCGTGTGTGTACAGGAACACATATAGTACTCCATGTATGATTTAGTCTTGTTGCAGTTCATGAAAGGGTTTGTTGTATACAAGAACCACTCTTGTACTTTGGAAGATTTGTAAGCATCCATCTTGCATCCAATCTCTTCTCTGAGCTCTCTCTAGTTGGTGAAAGTCAATTCAATGTTGACTCTTGTCTCATCAATTTGTTTCTTTCTTCTCTTCTTATGTTTCTTTACTTAATCAGCCATGAAGCAAGTTGAGAAAGTTCAGATATCCAGTTGCTACAATGTGACACGATACCTTAAAACCCATTAGAGTTGTCGCATGAAGCTCACAATGTTCTGATACGTGTTTAAATCATCTTCTGCACACAAAAACTACCACTCCAGAGATTTATAAAATGAAAATCAATGTACCATCAAAACTAGTAGGAAGCAGAACGTTTTATGGAGAAGAACTTACGTTATGCTTTTCACAACCTTCAAACTTTAAAACTTCAGTATCTGTTATGTGGATTTTAGTTGCAATGGCTGCCAGCAGTGTCCTGAGGCCGAGAATCCACACTGTACAACTTTTTATCTGGGGTGCTGAATCATCAAAAAGACATTATTGGAGAAAAGAGAAAAAGAAACACAAGAGTAGGTAAAAGTGTTTCATGCTGGCTGGAGAGAGCTTACCATACCAGTTGCATTTTTAGCTCTCACTAGCTGCATTTCCATCATTTCTAGATTTGCACAAAACCTCAACAGCACAATAGAGAAGCGGTAATGGAAGCATTTTTGAGGGGGGGTGGCTTTAAAATGTGAAAAGGTGAGAAATTCTCATAAAATCACATCCAGCTGATGAGACTTTACAAGATCTGCAGCTTATGCGCCAAACACCGTTCAACGGAAACACCTGCATATCAAAAATGTAGTTTTTCAAAACTTTACAAATATTGCTTTTATTTTGTAAAGAACGGTCATGGAAACACAACTAATTTCCTCTACAAAATCTTTACGAGCAGATTTGGCACCTGAACCACATGGTTAAGGTTTGGTTTGAACAACCTGATCGAATCAGGCAGAAAGTCAAATAGTAAAAAGTTTAGACATAATTAAATTGGCGATCTTTTGGCTGGTAACGTGTCTTCTTTGTTGAACTGTAGAAGTCAGTGGAAGAGCGAACAAAAGGAGGATTGTTAGAGATTACATATGTGCACATTGGTGAAGCTAATAAATCGGCCTGAGCCAAAAAGAAAAACAAGTGGACAAGCGAATGTTTCTGAATACATTAAATTAGGAATAAATAAAAGACTTCCTGCTTTTTTATCTCATTTTATGATTAGTTCATAACTCTGATGCTGACATCAGCTCAATCTGTGGCTGGTATTCTTGACAGAGTTGTACATGCTGGGTTATGTGTGGAAACATATATCTATGGAAACGGTTCATGCAGAAGACGCATTATACCATGAAACAAAACCCTCCATTTAAGCCTTTCCTGGACAGAGTCACATTATTCAGAATGTGGCTTTTCACAAAAAAAAAAAAAACTCAGATAGGGGTTTTACAGTAACGTTTTTCTTCGTTCCTCCAAAGAAAATATAAAGAACAAGGAACGCATGTCCTTCAATCTCCTGAAAGGATTTACCTGTATTTCCTTTCATCCATACAACCCTGGATCTGGTATGTGGAGCAGATCTCCACAGCTTTATTCATATTATGAGCTTTTTAAGTCCAGCTGAAAGACTTTCATCTTTATCTGCAAATAAATTATGCTACAGAGAAACAAGCGCCTTTTTATTTCCCATAATTACAATTTCTACTTTTCATCATTAGTTTCTGAATAATGAAATAGTTTTGATATGTTCAGCAGGAAATCAAATCCAATTTATTCATAATCGGCGTTTGAGGATTCAAAGCCAGCCTCCTCATCAGGCATCATTCCACATTAGTTGTGACATCAGAGTTTCAGACCTTTATTTTCTGCTATTATTTGATAAGTCAATGGATTTACAGCCAAATCCCTTATTTGAGCTAAAAACTGATGATGTCACTCATGGCTGGTTTAATCCGCTGAGCTGAAAAAGCCTCCGAGGCAGACAATGTGCTTTATCCCATGTGGACTGATTGATGCACATGTGTATTCTGTAGCCTGCTAGAGGGTGAGCTACTTGCTGCTGACCATGTGAAAACTGGCAAAAGCATAAAAAGAAAAACACTTTCTCTTCTTTTGCCCACGAGACGTAATTAAATGACATAATACCATCTAATCTATTACCCTCATTCAGCTTCTCGCCTCCTCTGTTAGTTTATCCATGCTGTTAACCGTCTCTGATGTGATGTTTCCATGGATATTAAATGTAAAAGGAATCTCTGAGAACCTTGAAAAAGTTGTAATGTGAAGATCAACCTTCTTCACGCATTGTGATTTTCAGTTAACGGCCTCATCACCTCAGATTATGTTGATTAAAGTGGGCTGTAAAGCCAGTCGGAGCCATCGGCTTCACACTAGAACTGTATTTATTGACAGTAAATTCCAGCAATGAAGGGATCAGATGGGAGGAAGGAATATTTCTGCTGGGTTATTTAAATAACTGGTGAAGCAGTTTCCCGTAAAGGCTTCAAATTGGAACATTTAGTGAACTTAAAGCATCAATAATAGAAGCTAATAAGTGACTACAAGGCAGCCAGGCTGACACTTTAATAACAAGAGGCTGTGAGGTCATTTCAGGGGTCACCAGATATAATATAATATATATATATATATATATATATATATATATATATATGTATATATATATATATACCTGAACTCAAGAATAGCAATGATAAATCATCTTCTTGCTTTTTGTTTTGATATAAACGTAAATAACTGTTTTCAATCAGTTGGATCATAAATCACATTAAATCAAATCGGATGATGACTGAATGACTGAAATTAAAATCCATATAAAATCATATTTTGATCAAAGTGGTGGCTTACACCCTAGATGTTATGTTAATGCAGAGATTAATCTGTGAAATTAGCAACTTAATCCTCTTAATGTATAAACAAAGTTTGTAAATATTGTAGCGATCCCATCCTCAACAGACCCTTTTTAGAACCGCTTTGATGAACTGGTCAACAAAAGTTTGGAATTTATATGACTACGTCAAACTTTCTTCCCCAGAGGAAAAGCTGGATGTCTTTGTGGGTGCCTTTGTTCTCCACATGTGTTATGGTTTATGGGTTTTGTTAGTTTTGTTTTGTAGACTTCCTCGTTTCCTGTTTGCTTTGTGTTTCTGTTCA
>JBAMHX010000020.1:18341797-18353689 GCA_037177515.1 Pseudomugil tenellus
AGGAGGTGGTGCCTTGAGGTTAATTATAAATTAATTACTAATTGTTAATATTAATATTTCATATTAATATTGTCATATTAATTCCATTAAACTTTACATATTAATGGTGACAGCGTTTGAGAACGTTACAATATTCTATATTAAATATGTGAATATTACGAGAAGCTGATTTATCTTCCTTTTTTAAGAAGATTCGGGCAGGTTGGCTGCAAAATGACCCACTTTATGTCCTGCACAATTAATCACTCAGTCATTGTGTGCATTTGCTAAAAAATGAAATATCTTCTGCTAAACCTGTGTGGATCTTTGTCAAATATCTTCATACATGTTAAAGTATAACAAACAGGAAGGAGCTCGGCTTAGAGGACACTCTGAACCTGATTACTGATACATCCTGGGAGACTGGTGGCTCATTTCCAGTAACAATCACTTTGGCTTCTAGCCTGCACACACCGTCTCAACATTACAACGGATGATTAATTGGTCCTAGAGACCAAATTAATGATCAATTCCTTTATCTTTTTGTCAGTCTGAGCAGGTTAGAAGTTGTTGCTACACATATAGATAATGACGTTCATGAGTCTGTTTGGCTCTTTTGGCCTTTGGTCTGTTTGGCAACATGGTTCAGTGTCTGTTTGTTTCACTCTGAGGTCACAACAACAGCACAAACTGAAATCAGACTACGGGCAATAACAGCCTTTACCTTACAGTACCTTTCTATCAGTATTGAGCCAGATATCAATACCTCTTGCCTCCTAAAGGAAAATCATGATCACTATCAATATCTTTATCACAAGGGAATATATATAAGTAAAACTAAAGAACATTAATACTTAATTAATACATAAATGCTTTTCACACAAGATCATATTGATGAATAAATAAAATAAAAATAGGATGAAATTAATATTTTGAAAGTGATCAAAATTATTTAACAACAGATAAATTTAAAATTATTCATATTTAATAAATGGAAAACGACTACGTATAAGATGTAAGCAATGCATAAGAATATAATAAAATAAAATGCACAATAACCTGCATTAACTAGTAAAACATCAAAACAAAACATGAAAAACCTCTGAGAGGTGAAAACAAATGGCTTGGTTTCATGGTCTTCATGCTCAAAACAGCATCGGATTCAATATTTCAACTGGCTGATGTCAAAATATTGACTCCAGACCATTGAACTACCCATCCCTTGCTCAGATACTAAAGCCTGAGAATTGGGAAAAAAAATTAAAGATCACAATTAAACATTTTTCACAACACATGACCAGTTCATTTTGTATGAAGGTGGTTTGGTAAGCCCAGAGGGTGGGAAGTCTCTTCATAAATAATGAAAGAGAAATATAATCATTAACCTTGACAGCAAAGCAGAGTTTTACATGGAACTAAAAAGAAAAATGCAAGAGAAAGGCTTGCAAAGCTGGAATAAATCCAACGCAGAATGTGGGAATCTGAAACAAAGGTCAAAGTTCACATTTTTTTTACTACGTTTACCTAACTATTCTCATATATGAGCTTTTAATAACCCTGTTGGGATGATTTGAACCTGATTTTAATTTAACATGAGAGCTCTTGTTGAGCTTGTTTTTTTTTTTATTGCTTTTCATAGAGTTATATGATCACACCCAACACACTGAACAGTACGACAAAAATTTAGCTTCCTCTGCAACTGTCCTCTGTCACTGAAAGCTAAATGTGTTTGTGATTTAAAACATCTGAACTTTTGCAGAATTGGTGTAGGCAGATCAGCTTTAATGCCTCAGCAAGAGCAAGCTGGCATGTCCTCTCAGTCATGCGAGAAGGTGGTCAGATTGCTGCTCCACACGGCTCAGCAGTACCAAATATTCCATGTAAAGGAGGAGGGACAGGTCACTGCGATGAGGAGGGAGGAGAAGACAAAGCTCTTTTTTACTGTGACAAGTCCAACCCTGTTTGGCTCATTTAAGAGGAACACCCTGATCACTAGAGTCTTTTCTTTTTTAGAGGCGTTACTTAAACTAAACATGACTGGTTTAAATCACTGGATGAACTTCATGACAACTCCAGACATGATCTGCGTCTGACAAAGCGCTGTAGATCATTTTCTGTTGGTTAGCAACACATCTCATTTATCCCCCTTAAAAGCTACACATTCAACTATGCTAACTATGATAAGGGAATAAATGTTTAGTTTATTCGCTTAAAATAAAACATAGAGCAATATACTCTCTCTCTCTGTCTCTCTCTCTCTGTCTATATATATATATATATATCTCATCAATGTCATTGCAATAAATATGCCATTTATTAGTAAATGATTTTGTATCTTACTTCTAAATATATAAAACAATAGTACACTGCATGTATAGGCCAACACATATTTATATTATTTTTAATAATTTAATATAAAATAGTATATAATATGTATAACGATAATTAGTAACCCATGTGATGGCACTCCTAATTAACCCCTTTTAGTTACAAAACAGTCAGTACTTGATGTATTGATACATAAGTACATAAACACAACTGTCTATAAAGTAAATTGAAATTGACAAAAGTAATATTAAATAAAAATTCAATTAAAATACTTTCTTTTGAGTCATGATTCAGTGGAACAAATGAAAACAAGCAAACAGACATGAGAAACAGCCGCTCCTTTGTTTGTGTCAGTCAGACGTCTCCACCTGTTCACACGTATTCTGGCTCACCAACATATTACTGTCTATAGCGACAGTTTTTTTTAATCCCTGAATTTTCATTAAACTATAATTTAGGAAATTTCTATTTATTGTTACTTTTATCTGCCTTAAACTTTTGACTTTGCAGTTCAGTTCAGCTTTATTTGTGTATCTCAGGATACGATGTCATCTCAGGGCTCCTTGCAGACAATAATTTGAGCCAATTCAGTGTTTTAATGGACATGTGTGAATAAATAAAGAAAGTGTATATGATGATAAATAATAATCAATATGTGCATGATTGCACCAGTATGAACACAACCAATCACCCTATGCATACGCTTACTCAGTAGATGTTTTTCTATGCACTTTTGCACTGATCAAACTGATTGATGAGGCTGCATTTAATCATTTCTGTAATATTCTGTTATGGTTTTAGTTTTATCTTGTCTTAAAACAGAATATCAGCAACATAAATGAAGTCAGTGTTCTTCCCTCCATTCAACTGCCTTTTATTTGGGCTCACTGAACTTAAAGGAAGAGACAACATTTAATAGCTTCACATGACATCCTGCAAAATAAATCAGATGAAATTCCTTACATAACATGTAAATTTTCGATTATTGCAGCTGATGCTGTAATATGAACATTTTTATCTGACTTTAAAGAGACACAGATCATAAGTTCAATAAAATCTTTACAGGAGGATCCTGCAAAACAGAAATTCAAAACTGCAGCTTGAGAACACAAACATTTTTAATGAATTGCTTTACAGTAAATTGTTCTATCTCTGGGCTTAATTAGCATAATCGTACATGCACAGGAAGCGCACATTAGTAATTCCACATTACCATTAGCATAGGAAATAATAAACAAAGGAAAATTGAAGATAATAAAACTATATTTGGTTTAAACTAAAGAAGAGTCGTACTCATGGTAACTTTCAGCCCCTAGTTCTCAGGAGCCAGTTAGTTGAAAAAAAGTTTGTTGCTGCACTGGAAATTGAAAATATTTAAGAAAAATGTTTGTAAACGTTCTCCGGCTTTGTTTGGAGAAATTCAGCATGTCCAAGAATTTATCCTTCGTGATGAAAAGAACTATGATGTAAATATTATACACAGATCAGCCAGATCATTAAAACCACTAACAGGAAAAGTGATTAATGTCGCTGATGAGCTGACGTCATGCAGACGTTATAGAGAAGTAGATGTTTAGTGTAAGTGCAGATGTCAAGTAGAATTTTAGATGTTCCGGACATATGCAAATCAAGCTCAGGATATAAGAAGCATGTGGTTCAGTGTGACGGCTCGAGCGGTGACCTCAGGACTTTCCTGAACCCTCTGGATAAAAGATTACAACATTCCCTGCTCGTCAGACCTCATTTGGCGTCAAACTTGTGATTGTTATTGGTTCTTCTGTCTAGAAGTACAACTAATAAACAGATTTTAAACACCAAAGCAGTTTTCATGGCACATTCATGCCCAATAAACACTTCAGGGGCCAAGTTGGGGTCCAGTGGCTTAAACGCTTTTGGAGTTTCAATATTTGTAGGATATTTAGCTGCACAAAGCTTTAAACATTGCAACTAGTTTAACAGCTTTCATATTTCCCCTGATGACACCAACTTAGACTCTATTTCCGATTTCGATTATAAGACATTTAGTAAAAAGCTCAATCTACAAGTAGCAACAGTATTCATCATTTACAAAGTCCCTGCAAAACTGAATAAATGCATAGCGGCGTCCGTCGTATTGCAAGTTACTGGACCACATGTGGTCTAACACTCACTGTGGTAATATTTACTGGATGTTTTTACATGTTTTTATGTTTGTACATTTAGTAAATTAAATGTTTAATCTCTGTAAAACAGCTGGAATAGAAGAAGAGCAGTTGTGCTTTTTAACTCCCACAACCTGCAACATGACAAAGGAGCTTGTGTCCAGAAGGTGTTGTTTCCTCCTGGTCATGTTTTTTACTTTAACAAATGCCACTTGATGTTGCTGAGCAACTAATGCCTGAAAAGAGCAAGGGAGCAAATGAAAGGAGAAATAACAGAGCAGGAGGAAAGATGGTAAAAGACAGCACAGCAAGCTTTTGGATGAGCACAACACAAGAACCGGAATGCGATTGTGGGGCAAAGCTCTGAAGAGACAAGCCAGAAGATGAAAATGGAAGCAGCAGAAGGAAAAATGGGAAAGGGATGTAAAGGAAGCTGCACAAAGCGCTGCAAGCTTGTCAAGCACCACCATGAAAAACACTTTTATTGGTGATGTTTAGAAAAGTAATGGTGCAAAACTCTACGATAAAAGGAAACACAGAGGATTTATATATTTCATTAAGCACAATAAGCTTGTATTGCTTCACGTGATGCACGGAGCTGCAGCAGCAGCTTGTTTGCAGAGCTGGAAGCTTGACTCGAGCATTTTGCATGAAACATCATTGTTCTTTTGTTCTTGATGGAAGATGCGCTCTTTCCACGTAAGTGTGATGCTTCTTGTCACAGAGGGACACTTGGATGACTCGAGTGCAAACCTCAAATTGAACTTTTCCAAAGTCTAAGTGCTCCTCTGGTGTCAGCGTGTTTCCACTTAGGGTTTCTGGAAGTCCTCAGTCTGTCTGGAGAGACCCTCGAAGACCCCTGCTATTCGTTGGATGTGAGATAGATGCATTTTTTACCAAGCTTTTCACTAATATTGCATAATAAAATCAATCTATATATCATTTTTCTCACTTTAACTTTGCAAAAGAGGTTATGTTTTTGTCTTCTTATTTGTTTGTTCGCAACTTAATACAAAAACTTATTTTTCTGAGAAAAATTTAGATCACCATCTGGATCCAAGACATTTCTGAAATATTCTTTATCATTCTGAGATAGGAGACATTGTATATATGCATATAACTCCACAATAAATGGTCAGGCTGCTTAGAGGTGAAGTTTCCAACAGGTTTTAGAAGAAAACCAAGATAAATGGATCCTATCACCCAGAATTATCCAAAAAATATGAGGTCATTAGATTTGTCATCACTGCAAGAGAACAAATTAAAATACAAAACACACATTATAGCCAAAATGCGGTGAGTTCATTATCAATATATCTGGATGTATCCATGTAAATGATTGTTGTACAAGAACAGGCTGAAAATGCCAACATGGATGGAAAAGAGAGGCTTGGTGGAGATCTACAGGCTGCTCTCAGACGGATTTTCTAGTTGGTGGTGTTGTAGATGGGCTGTATCTAAACAATTCTCTCACAAGAATTCATTTAATCATGACTGAAATTTCACACAGCTAAAGTCACGTGATTGATTATGAGCATCAGGATAAAAGTTGATCAAATCAAACTTTGCAGGAACAGCACAAAGTGCCTCATGTAAATGGCGTTCACTTCGCTTTTCCTTTCATCTCTCGATGACCAAAGCGCTTTTCAGATCCTGCAATCCACCCATTCACGCACTGATGGCGGCAGAGCTGCCATGCACACCAGCTCTAGCCTGGCCACCAGTAGCAACTGGGGGTTCAGTGTCTTGCTCAAGGACACTACGACATGTAGACATCAGACGGAGCGGGAACCAAACCCATGACTCACCGATCAGAAGATGGACACACTACACTTGATCGGCCATGTGATAAAACCAGTAACGTTTGTATGCTGAAAGAACATAAAATCTTTTGAAACACACACTGACTCATTCTTTTCTCTCTCACACACACGGCTTGGCATCCGTGTTCTTTGTGGAGCAGAAATGGACAGTAAGAGATGTTTTCATGCTTTTCCAGTAAAAAGTTTTTGTAAACAACTTGAATTCTGCTTAAGAGGCTTTTCAGTTGCTGTGTTGTGTTGTGGGCTGCGAAGCTAATGTCTCCATTCTCACCTCACTGTTACACTGCTTAAAAATCCCGTCATGCTTAACTAAAGCTACACTGTTCCCTTGTGTCATGCTATTCTCCTCAGACTCAGCAGATCTACTCTTGAGAAAAGCAGGTCTGCCTGCCTTGTAAAGTCCGAATCAACTGAAAACGTCCAAGGAACAAGGAATAGATGATGTAAGCATCGTAAAAGAACAGGGACATTATGAAAGCTCTGATTTATCCTGATAAAACAATGAATTAATCAGGGTCCCATGTGAGGGATGGAGAAGCATTGGTTAATAGCATTGCACAGGACAAACAGCCGAGCCAATCATCTGGAGGAACATAGAAGCCCAGTGGTCTCCCAGCACAAGCAATTCTGTTTGATTTTAATTACTTTAACTTAACCGTCTGCAGTTGCATCATCAAAATGCAGCTCAAAACGTGTTTATGATAACCGCGTGAATAGGCGTTCCATCAACCCCAAATCGTTTTTCTCTCTTCCAATCTCAAGACAGGAAGTCATGCTTGGCTCGCGAACATGCAACTATAGATGTTTTTCTTTTTAAGAGGCATGGAGCGCTTTGATGAGAGCTCCGTTTGTTTGTACCAAACAAACACAAAAGTACCACCATGTACCAACACAAAAGGAAACTAAACCACAAAGTTGTTCTAAAGTTCTTAAAATCTCCAGTTCTTCAAACCAGCACTATCACAATCCCAGTTGACAAACTGTGGGCCTAGAGGACACAGCTGCCTCAATTGTTGGTCCTTCCTCCTTTAAAAGTTCTTTCACTCCTCTGATTGGTCCAGAAGGAGCTAGTGCTGAGGTGGTGCAGCCAATGAGAATAGCACTTCTTGACAGGGGCTGATTGGCAGCAGGTGAGATGAATGATGACAGACAGACTGCAGTACTGGTGGCAGCGGTGCAGACATTCTTGTCATAACCACTTGATGCGACAGTGCCCTGTAGGAATGTTTGTCCAAGTGGTCTGCTTTGTGTCCCGTCTCTGGTGAAGGAGACCAGTTTGTGGCCCACTGTGGAAATGTCCCACAGTTCATTTTAAAGGCTTAAACAAGTATCTTCTGTCTAGTTTTCAATCTTCAGATAATCCAAAGTTTCCTTCTGTGAAGAGTTTGTATAAAAAAATCCAAAGTTCATCAAATAGTTCTCCAAACAACATGTTTCTGGGACTTTGAGGTGAACTTTTGAGGCTGAAATCCACTACATGCTCACATGAAATTCTGCCTTATTAAAGCCAAAAGAATAAATAACTCAATCAGTTATAGGACATCTGAATCTGATAATGAACCTGAAAAAAATCTTTACATACGAGGCAGACTTTAATTTTTTTATTCATCTTGTACATAAAGAATGTTTTTATTTATTCTGCACTGAAATATATTCAGTTAGGATGGAGCAGCAGTATTGTATCACAACATATCTCAATATATTGTATTAATACCCCTGTATTGTGATACATATCACGTCCCCGTATTTTTGCCCCTATTACAAATGTTGACTACCGGAAGGATTGTGATGGAAACAGGAAAGGTTCCAGTGGAAAAGGGCCACAACTGACCAATAACAAGGGAGTACCTTTGTGTAGCCGGGGTGCCTGTCAGGTCAGAAAGAGGTGCAACCAAACTTACTCAGCTTAAAATGTCCAGTAAAGAAAGTTTCCACCACAGAGCAGTGGGTAAAATCACCAAACCTGTTGGTTTGAGTGTCTACAGAAGGATCATGTTCCTTACAAATCAGGTTCGGTGAATACATGGTTACATTTTCCAGATGATTGGAGGTTAACATGACCTCTCAGTAGCTAGGCGATAGAATAGCCGTCTAATTGTAATTATTAGGGGCTGTATGTAACAGATTTTATTCGAGATTTCATGGTATTACAACTGCAGATCATTCAAATCTCAAGAAAAAGGAGAGGAGCCTGGAGAATGAAGTGATGTATTGTGATTGACAACACCTGGAACCCAGTGGCTCTCTGCAATGACCGGGTTGTCGAGCCCTCAGGTGACGACAACTTCACCCAGAATTTTAATGCACCTTTTCCAGAGCAAGTATTGTCATGGTGGTCTGCACAAGCATCTCATCTCCCTAGCGTCGTTCCACTGATGAGTAGTTTCATGAATATCTCATGGCTGAGATATTCATGAAAATATATGAATGCAGCCACAGAGCCGAGGAGAAAAACCAAGCACCAGCCTTGTAAATAAAGGCCTGTTGGCTCAGCTCTGAATGAGACATATACAGCAGCAGTCTATCGACTGCATCCCCCTCCCACTACAAATAATTTAAAGGAACTTTTCTTTTATCTGGCATGGATTTTTATTGTTGCAAAGCCTGCTCCATATCTGCTTCACAGAGTTTCTGAAGAGTTTGTTTATTGTGTAAAAGTAAAAACACTGTAGAGCCATTTTCCTTCCAGACATATTTTATCCCGTCCTCTGCCTGCACGCCTCCCCAAAAAAACATAACTATCCACAGACATTTTGGCTTAAAAGGGGCAGTTTTTTGTGATATTTAGACAGCAAATAGGAGATGAGAAGTTTGGGCTTGCTTGGTTTGTATATGCACCATTTTGTAAGGATCTGATTGGTCGCAGGTGGTACTTTATTTGCAGTTATCCTGTATGCTATCCTTTAACCATCATGGTTTTGTTTACATATACTGTATCACTAACCTCACAATTTCGACCTGCCTTAAAAAGATTATGAACATTTATCATTGCAGTTTACTATAAGATGCAAACAATAATGCATTTTATTAATAATATAATTACTCATTTGTTGACTCTGACTTAATAAAATTTAATTACAACTGAACAACAATTTTCACAATTGGATTTTGATACTCGGTGTATCTATTTATGACAGCACGGGGACACCCGGGTCAAATTTCACAATTTTGGGATTCATGGTTTCCTCACTAGGTGGCGCTTCATGAAAGAAAAATCTGATTTTTGCCTCTATCTCTGGACTATTTACTATTGAATTTTGATACTCAGGATAAGAGTTTAGGTCCCCAGGAGGACGATCTTTATCAAATGTCATGATTATCGGGTTTATGGTTTCTCCACCAGGTGGCGCTTTATGCATGAAAAATGAGATTTTGGGCTATATCTCTGGAACTATTTATCCAATTTACCTCAAATCAAGTGCAAATAAAAAGTCATAACCAGATTGGTTAGAGTTTTAACACCAGCAGGAGCTTTGTGACTGATCGGCTTTATATTATTGTATTGTGTCTATTTAAGGATTGAGTATACACCTAGCCATCGCCTCTGACAGCATAGACTTTGTTTATGGAATCAACTCAGCCAGAGAAGATTATTTTGGGCAGGGAGGTGCCTTGACACAGCAGTAAAATGAGTCCATAAAAACTACTTTGGTTGATGACAAACCATCTGGGTACTAGGACTGTACGATAGACACATAATCTGTAAGGCAAAAACTAAATAACTGTATGGAAAGATTCTCTAGCACCAGCACCAAACCAGCACCTGTTTTTATTTGGTGGAAACGTTTTAACTGAGATGGAAAACAGATTAAACATTTTTAGTAACTGTAGCTGAACTGTTGTTATGATACAACCTTAATTATACAGTAACTTTTTAAATCCTTGAAGGTTTTCTTTGTTATTTTCTCCTTGCTGTGCCTCTCCAAGAAATGTCACCACTTCTCACAACTAACTTTCTTCTCTGCCAAATTTGACCTTTGCTGCCAGCAAAGGGAAATTAAAGCAAAGCCAAACTTACTCATGTTATAGGACAAAGATCCCAAAGTCCGGGTGTCAACAGATAGTAATGTTATATTTTTATGTGTTATTTATGTGAGGATGGATTTGTGTCTTTTTAAGATCTGATAAGGAAGACATGTTGCTTTAATGTCACTGTCAAGTCACCGAAATCTGCCATCACTTTTATTACAGTTTTTCTCAGTCGCTTTGGTGCATTTCTCACATCCCTATTAACATTTGCACAACAGTTAATGCATTTCTCAAAACAATTTGTGCAAACGGCAAAATTTAGTGGATAACCTGCAGAGGTGTGTCACTTGTTCAAAATGGATAGTTTATTCTTCAAAAGCAAATATTCATGTCAAAGTTCTCTGCAGTTCTAATTTGTTCACAGCATTTGCAAAAGAAAAATACACACTTTTATTTACAACAAACATAAACTCCATTTGGGTAGAGCTGTGCACAACTGTAAACAAAATTGCAGTACCATTGGAACTGAACATACAACATACATAGTACTGTAAATCGTTCATGCACATCCAGACATTTCTCTGTCTGGCCACATATTTTCATCTTCATCACATCAAATATCATGTCTTGCAATGCAGCGAGGAAAGCATCTCCTCGAGTGGTAAATCCACCCTCTGCAGGACTCTGCTGTGATGTCATCACATGCTGCATCCATGGCCGCTAGCAGGGCCATTTGGGTTTGTGGATGCCGGTCATTTACCTTCCACCTCCAGGAAGAGAAAAATTCCTCTATTGGTTTTAGGAATGGTGAGTAGGGAGGGAGATATCCCACCAGCATCCTATCATGTGCTGAGTGGTGAAAACACACATTATCCCAAACAACAACACACTTATCCAGATGGTGTCCAGCTAGACCCCTCTCACTCCCAGTAATATGTCCCTTCTATAGAGAGTCTAAAAACGTCAGACAGTTTCAGGAAAAATACTATTTAAAAATGTTTATACAATTTGCTTGACAGATTTAGTTCAACATTTTTGTATGTAATGACTCAAGCAATGAAATGAGGAGTATTAGTTTTATATAAAATGAATATTCAGCAAGCACAAGTATTTCATTTTGACTGACATGACAGCAAATGATAATTTTACCAAACAGCAGAGAGTTGCATGAAAACAACTGATGCATGTCCAAAAGCATTTGCAATTTGTTGGAAGGAATGAGAAACTGCTACTATGATGTGCACATATGACTAAATGTTGTGGAGGTTGAACTAAGTGTTGTGCAAATGTAAATAATGATGTGAGAAATAAACCAAAGCGACTGATAAAAACTGTAAATGACTAAAACTATGTAGACCCTTCGGATTGCATTTGTGTAATCCTCTTTGACTTCAAAACAACGACTCCATGTATGACCACACTGAAATACAATAAACTACTGGGATCACTGGGACAAGACAGACATGTATCTTTTCATTATGAGTAAACAATGCAAAGATATTTTGCAAACACCTGTCATACATGGATACATGAGGTACTATAGATTAGATTAGATTAGATTAAATTAGATTAAATTAGAGATAGATAGATAGATAGATAGATAGATAGATAGATAGATAGATAGATAGATAGATAGATAGATAGATAGATAG
>JBAMHX010000020.1:18362807-18373464 GCA_037177515.1 Pseudomugil tenellus
TAGAATAGAATAGAATAGAATAGAATAGAATAGAATAGAATAGAATAGAATAGAATAGAATAGAATAGAATAGAACAAATTAAGTATATCTAAATTTCATCAACAAAGGTCTCTGTGTGCTGATGTGTTTCTTGTTGATTACAGATTTACCTGCCAGCTTCTGGCAGGAAAAGGCCAGTCAGACGCTGATCTTGCAGATTCTTGGCTGAGAAGTGAAATGTCCGTGCATGAAGCAGCTGGTCCTTCTAAGTGACTCCATCTGTAACTTGGACATCAGCAGATGTGCAAGTTTCTTGCAGATCCTGTGATGAGATTCAGAACTTTAGTGGCAAAACCTTTTTTCTACTTAGTTCTAGATGGATTGACATTCATTTGAAGTATGAGCGACTTGAAGATGTTCTTTTCTTCCCTGTGGTGGATTTATTTCAAATTATTTGGAAATCTTTCTAAATCCCCTGCATTCTCAGCCTTTTTCCCCTCAAGAGCTTTTGAGGGACTTCTTCAAAAATACACCATCCACTATTTCTTTGAAAAAAAGTACTTTAAATATCATGGCTTTCCTTTTCTATTTAAAAGCAGTTAATTTTTGGGTGTCCAGCTCCGATCCCAAAGAACTGCAATCCTACAGTGTTTTAAGATTTCCCTTCTCCAACACACACTCTCCCTAATGGAGCTTTAAAGCACCATTAAGCTTTTTAAAGCAGACGACTTTTTTCATGATTATTATTATGTTGCACATAAAATAAAATAAAATAAAAATAAATATAATAATAAAATAAATACATAAGTAAAACAACTGGAAAAACTCTTCTTAACAAATACGTACATTTAATTATTTTAAACATTAAAACTAAAGCTGTTTGCGTTGGTCATTGCTCTACATAGACATTGTTTAAAAGAGAATCAAACATCTGTTTCTTCTTTTTCATGCCAAGAATTTAAATTTTTTTTTTTTTTTAATTTTTCTTGCAGGGGTACTTCTCTGGTGGTTTTGTACAAATGGCCTGCATGGCTGCACTAAACACACCATTGTGGACAGTTTTCTCTTTGGGATTTAGTAACAGCACCAGTGGGCTGAAGCTTTGTGTAGGCACTTGCCCTCTTTGTTACCCTCTCTGAGTAGGTGGCAGGCGAGCTCACGCTTATCCACGTGACCTTACACTTAAATACAAAGTCCATTTGTGGCAGCAATGCCTGTGTTGTCTATTCAGAAATGCCTCTGTTCCTGTTGCATTGTTTCAGGCCCCCTAGTGAAACTTTGACCACACATGAAAAGTATTAAATCAAGTGTGATCAAGAATAAAAAGGTTAGCGAAGTCATGCATCTTGTCATCAATATGAGACTTGAATTATATTGTTATTATATTAAACAGAAGGCCTTTTTGAATTTGCAATCTAAGGGGGTTACCCAGTGGAACTAATGTAATTTCTTATGTTTGATCCTTTTTATGCTTATAACATAAACATTTAATTCAGTCAAAGGAATTGTCAAGTACAAACACCAAATTAAATATAACATGCTGCAGGCATTCACAAACATGCACACTAACCATGCTGCCTGGTAACAATGTGTCCATAGTAACAAAAAACAATCCATAACATGAAGTTTTAAACTCAAAATCTATCAAACAGAATCCATAAATGTTCAAATTCAAGGCTGTATCTTTATATTTGATGATTAATTTCTCTACAGCAGCTCCCCGTTGCCTGTACTCCCTCAAGTTACTATGGCGCAGTTAATAAAATGTCTAAGCATAATTCCAAGAGTTGAGACATGATGTTGAAATTACCAGGAGCTACATTTCTCTCTCTCCGTTCCTCTTATGATTACTGTAATTACAGGCAAAGTGATCTCTGTATCACATAATCCTTGATGAGGGCAGGAAAGCTGGACTTGAGAGGCAAGCATTTGGAGTCTCCATAAATCTAACTTTGTGAGAAATACATTAAAATGTATCCAACAGATATTAAAATGTAATGTAAGAAATATTAGGTGGTTGTAAACACAGATAGATACACAAACAAATATGCTAGACCAGAGTTTAGTTTTGTGGGTCTGGGTGACCAAAAATGTAAATATTATGGAAAGTATCTACAAAACTAACTTTTTAGCTCAGTGATTGTTAGCTAACACTGCTACATTGGTTGCTGCTAAACTCTGTTTCTTTAAAGGTCTTCAAGTTCTGAAAGATTTTTTTTATCCACAATTCCCTGTGAAGTCAAGAAAATAACTAAACAAGGTTCTAATTTATAATTCTGCATGCTGAAATGTAAACTTCCCCAAGAGGACAGCTAGTTTGCAGTGCTTCCATTCAGCTAAATTCTTGTTAAACGAGTTTGAGATTCTTTCTGTAGATGTTTATTTTATTTTCCAACAAGATAAAGTTGGTTATAATCAGTGGGGAAATTGTAAAACGTGAACAATACTGAGTGGAAGCTTTAGCTAATCTAGGAAAGCACTCCACCACACTCATGTTACATATGCATATTCATGTAGTAAAATTCATTTTCCCAAACAATTTTGCCAAAGAGATTTTGTTTAGGAGCAGATGTGAACCAGCAGCCCATCAGAATTCGAACGTCAAGATAATTAGAGCAGTTTGTAGAATCAGTAGGTAACTGACCAGCTCTTAGCTTAACAGCTCATCTTGACCTTCTCTAAACTTTTCCATGCACATGAAACAGTCCAATGTTTAAGCATTTAATGCATGAAAAAATGCTTACATTCTGACATAATGATCAATCTAAGGCCAAAAATATTATATGTAAAAATAGAATTATATAAGCTACACAGCTATATTTATTTATTTTACTATAAACTTTTACTTTGAGCCGTCCAATATATTGTATACAAGTAAAAGTTAAAGAAAAAGAAAAAAAAAACACTGGTGAAGTGACCATTTTCATTCTTGCCGTTTAATCCCATATATGCGTCAACTAACATTGTGAACCCAATGATTAGCAGGCATAAACACCGTGTTTGGTTATTACTCACAAAGCACCATTCTGACTGGGATTTTAGCAAACTTACAATTAAATTAGGGTACGGTAAAGTTTAGCTCATGCGGCTCAAATGAAAACAAAAGTTTGAACACAAAAACTCAAATTTGTTCAAAGAAATTTCTTTGTTTCTGTTCACAACTTCTGTGACAAGTGAAGGTTCTCCAACAAAAAAGTTTTTAGAGCCACTAAAGAGAGGAGGACTGATAAATAGTCTTTGCTGGAGTGGTGATATTAACTGCTATTATTTTGACTTTTTTAGCATGCATGTAGTTGAGAATGTTACTAAGTGCACAACCCCAATTTGAAACGTGAAATGGTTACTTGTGAACTATAAGCTCCTGTTTGATGCAGCTATATGGAGCCATGCTTCCAATTAAGTTATTTTAGCCTGCAATGCTGCAAAAAGACATATTACCGTGTGGATTATTGCTAAAAAGGCAAATAAGGAAACATCTGAACATCATTTTGCAAAGTGGGAGAAAGAGAAGCAGAATAAAGCCAGAAGTTATCGCTGACAACCTCGTCAGACTTAAAAATATCCTATAAAGTATTACTGTGATAATGAGCAAAACCCTTTGCAAAACCAGAGTTTGAATGGGGAGAGCAGAAAGAACGAGAAAGTACAATTCATCATCAGCTGCTTTAAGGACAGATTTCATGTTGAAGATTAAAGATTATTCCAGACAGTTGAGTCAACAGTACACAACAGTGTTGTATGAGGAGAACGTTTTAACACAGCTTGTGGAACATTGTGGGAATGACTGATTTTTTTTTCTTTGTTTGCATAAAGATAAATGGTCCAAATATTCCTGCCCACAGTAAATGGACTGAATCATTTTCACATGAACTGGCATCTGCCTCATTTATTCTGTAAACATGTAGTGGTCAGCCTAGCTTGTATGTTTGTAATACAAAGATTCAGTTCAATGTGAGCCAACGTCATCATTTATACTACAAATTTCATAGAAATCAAACTGTAAGACATCTGAACGAGCATGTGGAATTGTTTCCAACTTATCTCTTCTGACATAAATGTTTTATTTTAATATGATAACACCAATATATTTTTCATATATGTTTCAATATCCAAGATTTGACCATCAGGGTACAGTGTGGATGGAGGACCAAATACAGGCGGTGTGGGAATAGAGGATTTATTTTTACAGGAAGAGAAATGCTGCTTTACCAATATAAGAAAATACATCACCAAAAGCAGAAGGGACACAGAAGTCAAAAGCTTCCAATAGATTACAGAAGGCACCAGGAGATAACCGGGACATGGGAGACAAAGACATGATAAGAAGATTCTGGAAATGAAGAAAAAGAAACCAGGAGGTTAAAACAGGAAAAACCATGACAAGAAGAACTAAACCAAAAGCAATATATGATGCCGACTCTGCTTCTATTTAAATGATTTCACCAGCTCAGGAATAAAATACATTTCAGCTGTTTTTGGGGAATTCAATCATCGTATGAGCTCGTCTGGTTTGTACACTGAATGTGCCGCATTCTGTAGCAGAATATTTAAACCCTTATCCAATGACTTCATATACTATTAAAAACAAGTCATTTACATTCCATCTATAAGGATGTATGCCAGGGTAATAAACCAGTAAATTTTACACGCATGTCTTTACCAACACACCTGGACCAAACAGCTGGATTCCTCCTGGTGCCCTGTTCAGCTCTGCATGAAAAGTAATCTTTTTTGTATAACCTATCTAGGGTGTTAATTTAGATTTAAACTCTGAAAATTCTTGAATGTCGTCCCTCATTTCCCGTGTGGGTTACACCAAACAATAACACTTTATTTACCAGACACCTGCAAAGGTCACATGACTGAACACAAGCTGTCACTCAAATATTTCGCTAGCTGTGTGAATATTTAAATGTAAAAGCTACATTTTATTATTATTCCCTCGATGTCACATTAATCGTTATCCTTCCATTTCTTTTTTATTCTCATATTGATTCCATATTCATATTATGAAAGTTCAGTCAAGTAAAACATTTCCAGAAGCTAGTTAGCTAGCCGTGCTGTATATTAATGCGCCCATATTCTGTTTCTATTTAAAGCAACAAGTTTCAACGCTCTCTGGAGGTTGTTCTAAGAATCTTGGAATCAATTAACTCATAACAAACTAAAAAGGAAGAAATTAAAGCAAATAAATTGCAGTGTAACTTCAAAGAACCTTTGAAAACACTCTGATTGCATTAACATGATGGTATCGGACAGTTTAAAGCTGTATTTAAAGCACGCACACACACACACACACACACACACACACACACACACTTACATGAGCATGGAGGAGCAGTTAAAACTGCAGTAAAGTCTTTTTTTAGGCTGTGTAGAATAATAAGGAGAAATTTCAAAGGACAGCAAAGAGCATGAAATAATCAGGTGAACGACCTTTGCCGCAACATTTCGTGAGACGTGACCATGTATGAATCGGCCACCTCTGTGGCAGCGATATGACAGCAGTGTCCTTTTTCCAACATCTTTTATTCCGTACTAATGAGCACTCACTCACTTTCCTCAGTTATCTGAGGAAGCTGGCGAGACATATGCATGCTAATGACACGGACTTGATTAGGGCATCAGTTAAAGAAGGGCTCTTAAACGCGGTGCTCCACAGAAATCCCTCACATTGCAAGATGGTATTCCACTTTTAGAAAAGTAATGCTTAAATGCATGTGGCTAGAATCTGATCAAATCCAGCAGCATGAAGTTTATTAATCTAGGAAAGATGCCCATCACGGCTGGGCTTCCTCTCAGTAAACAACACATGGAACATGCGTTGCTGCACCGTCAACAGCTGCTTTGTATTCTGCGTTTGCATGCATGTGCCAGTCATTGTGGCCCGGAGCTGTCCGCTGACTTCACTCCAGCGATAACGTTTGATGACTGTTTCATTATCATCCTCCGTGGTGCTCATGACTGACACGCCGTCTAGTTCAGGCCGAGGACTCGTGGAAGCACACCCTGGAGAAGAAGCACAAGGGTGTGAAGGAGATAATGCTGCAGCTCATTCAGTCTGTCTGGGACAGAATGTGCAAAACTCCTGCAGAATTATCTATTCTATCTTCTCTTCACGGGGGTCAGGAAAGGCAAGAAGGTGGCACGCCGTGAGGAAATTAATCTCTCTGCATGCCTTTCGCCACAGTCATATTTGACTAAAATGGCTCTTCTTTTGCCGTGTCCCCCCCCCCCCTCCCCTCTCTCTCTTCTGTGTCATTCAGCATCTTTTCTGTCATCTTTTTCCTGGAACTTTGCTGCCAGGATTGCTGTTGCTCTTGTACTCGTGGGTGTTGCCAGTTGATGCTTCTGTCTCAGACGTCTGCATCATTGTGGTTGCAGAGTTGGCTGCATGTGCGAGTTCATCTTCTCCTGCTGTTAGAGCTAAAATGTCAGCGCCTTTTAAAGCAACATGATCATCAGTTACAGTTCTGACACGCGCATTCCACTTCACTTGCCTCCTATACTCGGGTGGCTTTTTGTTTGGACAGGTTGATAGATGACTGGAGGGATAGCATCTGCTTCGGTGCAGATCTGGTGGAAGGCAGGACAGCGGTGTTGTTGTGATTTCTGCCACTTTAATTATAAATACAGTTTTCTACCAGTTTAACCTTATTGTTATATTTTGTTCAAATTTAAGCATGAACATTTATAGAAAATACAATAAAATAAAGAAACAGAAAAAATAAAGAAGTGTGTATGAACGTGATATAAAAAGTGGAAAAAAGACGGTTACACGTACATAAACACTAAAATAGATGTGACGGGTAAAAGAAAAGTGGTCATAAAGGCACGCACATGATCAATAACATCAGCGGTGTTGGAACTATCTTCAAACTGCAGCAATGAGCCAAGGCAGGATGGATCAATTCATTCACGTTATTGCGTTTCCACGACATCGGGTACGGTTATATGATGCTTTTAATTCCGAATTATTCAATCTGAATTAAATTCTTCTAGGCCTTGAATTTACATGGGAATTTTAATTCTGAATAAAAGATTTACATGGCATCACGTTCATTCTCATTCTCTTAATTCCGTTGTGATGGCTGAAATGGTGTAATCATGAAGCAAATCTCTTCCTTGTTTTTAGGTTTAGCAGCTAAATGGAAAACAATCTAATACAAACCGTTTTTGCTTCAATTTGATTACATTTTGGAGTACTAGCTTGTCACAAGTATACTTAAATTTTTTGAGCAGTCGAGAAAGAGGAGAAAAGTAAACGAATACAACTTAATTGCATTTACAAAACAGCAGGACGGGATGCAGTAGACTGCGCATGTGCGTCATTGCAGCGGGAGAAGGTAAGCATGCGTAAAACGACCAGAATTAACCACGAGAGAAATTAAGGGTTTACATGAGACAGGAATTATTTAATTCTGCTTTAAAATGAGTTTAATTCCGAATGAACAATTGCAATCGGAAGTAGGTGTATACATGGTTACTTTTCGTCTGTTTAAAGTGGAATTAACTTTTATTCGGAATTAAAGAGGAATTATGTAAGTCCCATATAAACGGGGTCCATTTGTTAAAAAATAAAAGTGATATTTTTAAAGTTCTGAAAAACTGCAATTTTTGTACACAGGTGTTTCCATCGAACAGTGTTTAGCGCATAAGCCGCAGATCTGGTAAATTTGGTCAGCTGTTTCTATTAGCGGATTTCTATTGTGATATTTAGGTTTTCCTCAAATCTATGGTTAATGTAAACGCATCTAGTACTATATGTGCATGGAACTGAAATGGAGACTCATCAGAAATGTAGCCTCACTTTCCAGTTCTTAGCAGGCAGGAGGGGCGCGCAGATGTGGTCTTCTGTTGCTGGAGAACATCTGGTTCAAGGCTGGATACTCTGGTCCAGACAACTGCTGCTTGGTGGACATTTTCTCTTGTTCATACTCAGATGGTTGTGTGTGAAAATCCAATTAGATCAGCAGTTTCTCAAATACTCATAGCAGCAATCATGCCACATTCAAAGTGACTTAACCCTTTAATGCTGCATGCAGCAGATCTGGTACAGACATATCTTTATGGGAACAACGTTATGGTGTCTGAATGCCCTATTCCCTCACACCTTGTTTACTACACAGGACAACACTATTTAGCACGTTATATAGCGCCTCATTCTGTTGGTCATTCGGACATGAAGCATTTTCTTCATGTGACTACCAGCTTTCACAATGGCAACCGCAACGCACCTAAAGATGTCCAAGTCCAATCCTAACACGTTTGACAATATTTTATTTCCTTATGTTGTATTTAATTATTTCTCTGCATCACATATGTTCAATTAAAATAAAAAATTAGGATTTATAGGTTTTTTTTGTTAACCTGATCTGATATTCATCTCATGTCACCATTTTCAGCTTAGGCCTTTAATGCATTGTGCTCTATTTTGACCCATGTAGTGACCATCAGTTCTCACTACTTTTTAAGATGCATTATGGGTGATAATACAGTCACTAAGGTCTCTTTTAGATCTCTTTTAGATTATTTAGTAACGGTCATTCTTCCGTATTCCTATTCGTTTACTCTGCAGGAGTTTCTGAGATCCTTTTTTTCCATTAATTTCTGTACAGGTGTGATTGATGGCAAAGTATGGGTGGTTAGATTACGGTATTTTCTTTGTGGTGTGTTTCTGTCGCTTCTTTATGTTCTGTTTGTGTTCTCTTTCTTTTCTCCTATTTTCTTATCCTTTTTCTGTCCCCTCCGGTCGTGTCCAGCAATACATGGAAACTCTGTCGAACTAAGATGCAACTAAAAAAAAATAGAATTCAGATTATCAAGAGGAACTTTATATACACATATATACATATAGTTCCTCTTGACAGAATACATTTGCTCAGCATGACAGATCACCATTCTGCCTGCCTTTATGCTGGACAAGACAAGTTAAAAAAATGCATTATGGGTAATTTTGAGTCCACTACTTTTTTATATCTAGACATTTGCTCAAGCAGAGAAAATGGCTTAACCACTACCCAGCGTGCTATGTAGGGAATCGTGTGGACATTTGGACATGTTGAATCAAAGCCATGTGATTGGTTGATTTGTGTTAAAAAGTAATTGAAATGTTGTACCTAATAAAGTGGCTGAATTACATTTACTTAAGGGGAAAAAAAGGAAAAAAAAAATTTGACGCTTGAGAATATGAAGCAAAAAATCATCTTATTGGTCCCAGTCTTGTGTTCAGCATGTAAAAATGAGCTTGTAAGCGGTTCATATAACAGCAGCAACACATCTGTGTAAGAAAAAACAGGTAATGTACCCGACACTGAAACTCAACAAAGCGTGAATCCTTTCCACCATTTATAATGACTCAGCACAGTGGTGAAATGGGTCAGACGAGACTTTTTCTTTTTGCTCAAACACATGGCGGCTGATCAGAACCAGACTAATTGTGACCCAAACGAGTCAACGACACATGATCTGTTTATGCCACAGACAAGCTGGCATAAAGGAATCGTATTATCTTATTACTCTCCACCATCTCACCCGTAGCAATCCTCCAAGCATTTCCACAAACTGCCAGAGCTATATTGATGCAGCAGCAAATCTAATCGGACATCATGAAAACAGCAACAGACATTACATCAAGAGGCCAAGGCTACACGGCAGGGTGCAGATCCATTTAGAGCAGACAGCTGTGGTGTACGACTCCAGAGAATCAGAATCATTCATCTTTGCTTGTGTCTACTACAAAACATTTTACTAACCTGAAATTCTGGGTGCTTTAATTTGTGTCGAAAACATTCCTTATTTAAGCAAAATATCCACACATTACTATTCTTGTCATGTCTTTGTAACTATGATCATAAAGTTCTTATAGCTGCAGGTAAGGATAAAGGAAGTCATTTGGATCTAATGACTCCTTTAATGACATTTATTGACTCAAACACGACTGTATCACCTGTATTACCTCATCCATTCACCTTCAGTCCCACATCAGCCCCCTGTGTCTCCCCCCCAGTCAGAAAGAAGGTTGATGAGGACACATTTAATGGTAAGTGCAGAATATTTATGACTGTGACAAACAGAAAAGATGCAGTAAAATTTGTAAAAGAGAGAATACCTGGATCTTCCGCAGAGAGGAAGCCATTACCACAACTCTTCGTCAGCTGTTGGCATGCTGCTGATTTCCATGTGTTGAGATGTGCATGACTGGGAAACGCTGGTCTGCTGTTTTATAACAAGCTAAACAAAATTATGATTGGATAATGATACAACAGCTGTTGCTGCAATGTCTGATGATCACAGAAAAAACACGTGCTCCACATGGGCATGCACGTGTGCAAACAGTGGTTTTAACATATTTGTGTTGTGCACGCTCATGTTCAGCAAGTGTCAAACACATTTGATTCACATGTTCCAATGTGCTCCTCATGTACAAACTTGTTTCTGAAACATTTCCATATGACCCACATGTGCACGCATGTGTGGATATATGTGCATGCAAGGTGCTTTTGGAACAATGTAATGTGATTGACATGTACATGCACATGTGAACCACATGTTTTATGTATTTCAAATGTTTTCATGTGATCCTCATGTGTCAACAATAGGTTATTCATATGTTCACATGGGCAAGCATGTGATCCACATGAGTGTTATAATTATATATATATTATATATATATAT